>JAUTXW010004796.1:0-600000 GCA_030620095.1 Kuschelorhynchus macadamiae
TACAAGAATCGTTTTCTTTAGCGGTAGACTAAACTTTTTTGTTTTGTATCGACTCGTATATCGTCAATATTTACTTACCTAGCCCTTTCATGCTCTATTCAGATAAGAGCTAGAGAACTAAGAAGACTTTGAGTCATGGTCGACCTAAGGATATTTTTAATTAATTCCAACTTTGAAAATGATCTTGCCGATTGAGCTGAGGTTACAGGAAGGAAAAAAATAAAATTGAAATGCAAAATACAGTTCTGGTATAGTACTTAACAATAATTCTTTTTTTTTTCGAAAATATAGTTTGCGATTTCAGGAGTTGCATTAAGGTTTTTAATGTTGTTATACAATAATGATTTTATCTGAATTAGCTCAGTCGCTAGATGAGAAGTTAAATCATTTGAATGTTTCTCCACTTTCTGAGTTTTTTCCACAATTTCTGAGTCATTTAATTTAACCCATATCTGAGGATTTAGAATCGAAAATGTTGAAAAAACTGTTTTAAACGCAGTAAATCTTTTATCTAGCTGACTTCTATTACATCTAAATAAGCATTAAGTACTGTCACTTCCCATTGTTTCGTAGGGTTTATATATTACGTTATCTTATTATTATCATCTCCAATAATGTATTCGATGGTTGCAAAATTCGCGATTTTTTTTAACTGTGGAAAAAATATTTTATTTGAATACCCTGTTTAATCTGGCCCCCCTAGTAGCCGAGCCCCCACCCCGCGCTGCGAGCCCTGAAGGCCCTTTTGGCACGCCTGTGTTTCTAGGATACAGGTATTAATAATGTTTATTAGGGGAGTTACAATAAAAGATAAACATAATTTTAATTCTACTTCTATGGAGATACTGTCTGCTACATCATGATTCCTCCAAGCATTAGCCATCTCCTTTTTAGTTTCTATTGTTACAAATAATTACTTATCTACTTGTCAGTGGCGTATATAAGGGAGGGGTTTGGGGGTTAAAACCCCCACTACCAGAGGCAATTTTTATTTAAGCTAAAATGATAAAAAAGTATAAATGAGGACCTTTTTATCGAAATTGGAGGATAACCCCTCCTCCAGAGCCAGATATAAAATATTTATATACAATTAAAATATATAGAATTCCCTCAAACTCCCCCCCCCCCTCAGAAGCAATTTCTATATACACCACAGATACTTATAGACATTTAATTCAGACAGCATTTTAAAAAATATCCACAATTACACAATAAACATTACCCAATTTAAAAAGTACGTAAATTTCTTTTCTTCCCCCTTCCCTCTTTATACGTTATGCACATGCACAGAACAAATTTTTTCGTCATTTTTAGGAGACTGTATCTCGGAAACGCCTCAGCCGATTTTTAAAAATTAAAAAGATTCTGAAAGGCCATTATTTGTTTACTCAACAGCCTGGAGTGGTCTTTGATAAAAATAATTTTTTTTCTGTTATACAGGATGTGAAAAAATATAATGTAAAAATGAAAAAATTTAACTCTCTGCACCTCTTGCAATAGTTATTTTAGACTTTTCCTAGTACTCACATTCAGAAGCTTTTATTTTTTTGTTTAGAAAAAAAACCGACAGGGTATTTTTGAAAAGTCGCTATTTTTTAAATTAAAAAAAAAAACATTTCTAGACGTTCATTTATTTCTTGTGGAAATTCCGGGACTTTATTATGCCAGTTTCTCTTTACCCAGAAATATACATTTTACATTTTTTGTTTAGAAAAAAAATCACAGGGCGTTTTCTGTAAGTTTTTACATTTAATATAAAACTTTCGGGTATTTATTTTTCCAGCTTTTCCGTACGTTTTTTGGAAAAAAAGTTACAAAAAGTCTTCATTTGGGAAATTATAAATAACTAATTCTATGTGCCCTTTTTACTAATGTGGAATTTTATTATTATCTTTAATAATACAACAGCTTGTTTGGACGAAAGGTTGTTTATTACTCTAAATTATTACCGACGTTTCGACACTCTCCGTGTCTTCATCAGGGCTAAAAAACAAAAAACACTTCAGCTATTGTACAGGGTCTTCCATTGAGGAGGAAAAACAGTATTTTTTGACTTCCCCCGTATTTCTCAAGAAATTCAAAATAGCCGATCGATGTATTTTAACTCGGAGAATTCGAAAATCGTAACAAAAAGACAATTGAACGGGAAACAAAAGACTTATGTCAAGGATGTTACGTTTTTTAAACATAACACCTTATATATTATTACATATTTGGATTCTATGGTGATTGGTATGGTATTATATGTCTATCTTCAACTGTTTTTGATTTATTGATGTTTGAAAATTTACATTTTTGCTTCTTTGAGCCGTCATAGCACCCGAACGGTTGGACCTAGAGCAAAATAACTTTCTTATCTTAGTTTTAGATAAGCTATCCTATGATGCCAGTTAGACAAAAAAACGGAAATTATTTTTCTACCTATGATCACCTGCATCACCTGCATTTCATATGAATATATTCAGTTAAATAGGTAGCAAAATAATTTCCATCTTTTTGTTTGACTGGCATCATAAGACATCTTATCAGAAACTAAAACAGGGATGTGAAAGTTATTTTGCTCTAGGTCCAACCGTTCGGGTGCTATGACGGCTTAAAGAAGCAAAAATGTAAATTTTCAAATATCAATAAATCAAAAACAGTTGAATATAAACATATAGAACTCTTATTAAAAAACACTTAGAATTGACCATAGAATCCAAAAATGTAATAATATATAGGGTGTTACGTTTATAAAACGCAACATCCTTGGCGTCAGTCTTTTGTTTCTCATTCAATTGTTTTTTTGTTAGGATTGTTGAATCCGTTTTTCCTCCTTAATGTAAGACCCTGTATACAAATATAAATGACAAATTCACGCAAAAAAAACAAAAGTTAGAAATTAAATGTTTATGGACATAGTTTATAGTAAAATTAATAGAAATAAATAAAATAATTACCTTTATCATACAGATTTTAAAATTAAATGTACAGGGTGTCCAATTTTGGTTGTAAATGCAAGGTATCTCCGTTATTTGCAAATATTTAGGGTCGAGGTTTTCGCAACACCGTGCCACTCTTTTGTCAAACTCAAGCTGTCGTACTCAGATTTTCCATAGCCCGCCTCGTTTCGGAGATACAGGGCCAAATTGAAAAAGTTGCATTTTGGGACACCCCTCGTATCTCGGTTATCTTTTAACGTATCGAAAAGGTAAAAACTGGCTCTTATAGAGTTTTTTACGTAGAATCCAGTGGCGTAGACAGATTTTTTACTCGGGGCCGTCGTTTTTGATACATGACCCAAAGTCACGTTTTTTTAAATGGGACACCCTGTATATTTTTACGCAGTCCTATTCGTCTTATTATGAGCTTTTCAAAAATATATGGTTATCTATACTTATTTTAAAAAATAAGGCTGCAATTTAGGTTTGTAATAATATCTATCTAGATTTTTCATAGTAAGCCATGAACTGATTGTAAAAAATGGCTTTGTCACTGCTTGGTCATAAAGTAAATGAAGTTTTGATGTTAATACTAATAGACGTGTTCAATTAGTAGCTCTGATTATTACTTTTTAAATGCAAATCAATTATTTGAAAACTTTGAGCAATATGATATGCTGACCTGTTTCATAGAGAGTCATGAAAATATAAACGCTGCTTCTTAGCTTTATTTCATTAGGTAATGTTTTATTTTCATAATTATTATTGCAATCTTTTTTAAAACTTAAACTTTTATTATATAGATATCCGGAAAGGAGGCAGCCAAATAAATTAATATTCTATAGGCTGAAATCGAATTTAATAAATTTTGGCTCTTTCAAAAAGCCCAGATCAAAGAAATATAACAAAGAGAATCGTGAGGCTGATGAAATTAACGTCTTAGCAAGTGTAAATGTAACGCCTGTAACGTCCTGTAGAAAAATAGAGAATGAAGTGTGTGTAATCAAGTCTCGGTTTCAAACGATTTTAAAGAAACATAAGCATAAACCTTATAAAGTCAGAGTTGTGCAAAATCTACATCCTGGAGATGCAGAACGACGTATTGATTTTTGCCAGTGGTATTTACAAAAAATTAATACTAACCCAAATTTTGGAAGGGCGGTTATATGGTCCGACGAATCGTATATAAGTAGTGCTGGAATATTTAATAGGCATAATACGAGACACTGGTCACCTGAAAATCAACATTTGATATTTCCACGCGAGCAACAAGGAAGATTTGGCTTTAATGTCGCTTGTTTCGTACTAGGAACCAAAATAAAATTTCATATTTTTGAAGGAGGTCTCACTGCTAATTGCTACCTTGAAATATTGCAAAATACATTGCCAGAAATCATAGAAGATGTCCCTTTAGCACATGTGAATCAAATATATTTCCAACAAGACGGAGCTCCAGCACATAACTCCCAAATTGTGATGCGGTATTTAGAAGAGAACTTCCCCGAACGCTGGATTGGAAATGGACATATTGGACTTCTTTTTATGGGGTCCTAAAAAATAATTTTTCTAGGTCGACATAACACAGTCCATATTGGACTCAGCAGGCATTTTTGCAAATGGCAATGGTCATTTCAAATGCACTGGGTAAAAAAAGTGTGTAGATTTAAGAGAAAATAGAAATCAGTTTGAGCAGTTCCGACATAAACGAAAAACAGATATACATATATTCTTAAAAACTAAAACTGTAGCCTTATTTTTAAAATAAATATAGGTAACTATATATTTTTGAGAAGCTCATAATAAGACGAATAGAACTACGTAAAATTATACAGGGTGTTCCATTTAAAAAAAATTATCAAATCCACGCCACTGGGTAAAATCTCTATAAGAGACAGTGTGTGAGAGATGTCCCAAAATGCAACTTTTTCAAGAGAAATGGAATGGAAAATCTGATTACGGCAGCTTGAGTTTGACAAAAAAGTGTCACGGTGTCGCGAAAACCTCAACCCTAAATATTTGCAAATAACGGAGATACCTTGCATTTACAACCAAAATTGGACACCCTGTACATGGATATATACAGTTTATACTAAAACAAATACTTATGTACCATAGATTTAAAAATTCTACGAATACAAGGAGAGAGTAATGTAACGTATCTAGATTTGTTTTGATTTTGTTTTTTTCCTCGAAGAACGAGAATTTTATCAGATAAGGATTAAGACAACCTACGTACATGCTATCACAGCTAGCAGTTGGTACCACCACGACGATGCATGCAAAGACCACGCTTGGCACAGTTGTCATTTAAATTTGTGTACAGTACCTGTACATGTGTTCTTTGTCTTCTAGCCCTGATGAAGATACGGAGAGTGTCGAAACGTCGACAATTGATTTAAAGGAATAAACAACCTTTCGTCCAAACAAGCTGTTATATTATCTAAGAGTTAAAATTGTTTATGTTTAGGTTATGAAGACAAAATATGCACACCGCCCTATGGAGATACCTGCGTTGAAATAACCAGTTGTCAGTTCTTCGTCGATCTGCTGGATAAAACGCCCATACCGAGGCCGAGGAGTATAATTAAGATCATCAAAGATCACCAGTGTGGGTTCGACAATAATTACCCAAAAGTGTGTTGTTTTAAGTAAGTGCTATTTCAAATGATTTAAATTTATTTAAAAAAAAATCGGTAAATTTCCTTTACCCGGAACTTCCCTTGTTATGACTCTTTCCTTTTATTAGGAATAGTAAACTATAACCCAATTTATTTCCACACATAGTCATTTAGTATCAAACAATTTTATTGTGCTCCATTTTATTCCACCATATGGAAATCGTACCAATATTATACCAGAATCGTACCACAATTTTACCAGTTAATCTCTATATCACACTTAATAGATGTCCAAGAGTAGTTTTTACATATTGACACATACCGCCTTTTTGTTACGTCATTTTGAATCCTATATTATACCAGTTTATCCCTGTATCACATTTGAGTGAAATGTTCAAAGTTTTAAAAAAATGGCCGCCATTTTGTTCGGTTATCTTGAACTGGTAGATATGTAAATCTTATTCCTATTCACTATTACCAACACTCTATTTGTCCGCCATTTTGTTCCGCCATCGTGAGTTAGTAACACAATTTTACTAGTCCATTTCTATACCACAGTTAGTTATAGCATACAATTTGAAATCAATCCGTTAAGAAGTTTTTCAAGCTGAGCTTTTAAATAATTTTGGTAGTTTGCACCGACGAATTTAGACGAGGTTTAAACTAACTGGAGCTTTGAATGTGACAAGAACGGTAGAGTAAATAGTAATATTCAAGCTGACCCTTAGTTAAAGGGTTCCTTAAATTTGTTTGAAATCGTCGTCCTTTGAGGTCTTTTTTTGTTTGAGGAAACAGATAGAAGTCGCATGGGGCTATGTCAGGACCATATGGACGATGCGGTACAGACCTGATATTTTTAGTGTTCAAAAACTCGCTACGTTAGGGCCAGCGTTATCATGATGAAGTTTCTACTTTTCAATCAGCTCAGGTCGTTTTTTGGGGATGTGATCCTTCATCAACTGGAACAAAACTTGTTTATAATAACTGGCAGTTCCTGTACAGGGTGTCCGGATTTGGTTGCAGAAGCAGGGTATCTCGCTTATTTTTAAAGATAGAACCTTGCGGTTTTCGCGAACCTGAGCTAATTTTTTGTGAAACTCATGAAGCCGTAAACAAAATTTTCATAGCCTTCTTCGTTTATGAGATACAGGGCGAAATAGAAAATTTTGAATTTTGGGACCCCCTCGTATCTCGGTTATCCTTTAACTTAACGCAAAGGGAAAAATTGCTGCTTATGCAGTTTTTCACGCTGGATCCAGTGGCGTAATGTTATTTTTCATTTGAGTTGTTATTTTTTAGATATAACCCAAAGTTGTGTTTTTTTAAATGGGACACCCTGTATATTTGTACAGAAATTGATTTGCCCTTTTAAAAACTTCTCAAAAATATATAATAGTATGGGTCTATTTTAATAAACAAAAAGGAAAAAAACCTAATTTTTATAATTATCATCCCAAATTTTGCAGTAGGCCATGCAAAACAATGTTTTATTTAAAGTCGTTAACAATATCTACATCTAACAATAAATCAAAATAAATATGTAATTAAATCTATTTATCAAAATATGTATTGATAATTTCGCACCAAAAAAGTACCACCTACCTAGATTTATGTAACACAAGAACAAAACAGTAATAAATTATTATGTAACAAGCCTTTCAGCAAAAATCAACTGTCGTATAAGAACTACAGTAACCAAGAAAATCAAAAGAACTGTTCAAACTGATTTCCATTTTGTTCTATGCATGCTTCGCACAATTTTCGTATTTGTTTTAGGGAATTAAGCAATTTTTCTCTTATTGCATTTCCTAAATCTTGGACATTATCATAGTGGTCTTTGTAAATTCTATTTTCCAGATATTCCCATAGAAAGAAATCTAAAATCGACAAATCTGGGAATCTAGGGGGCCATCTTATAGGTCCATTTGTTCCGATCCATTGATTGGCAAAATTATTGTCCAGAAATAATCTTGTCATTCCAGAATTGTGTGCAGGAGCACCGTCCTGTTGAAAATAAATTTCATTAATTTGCGCTGGAGGAACATCGTCAAGTAATTCAGGTATAGCTGCCTCTAAAATTTCTATATATCGATTGGCTGTTAGATTTCCCTCAAATATATAAAATTTGATATGTGTTCCTAATATGAAGCAGGACACATTTAGACCAAACCTGTCCTGCTGTCTTCTGGGAAATATTTGGTGTTGATTTTCCTGGGACCAGAATCTACTATTGTGCCTATTGAGTATATCAGAATTACTGAAATGTTCTTCGTCTGACCATATAACCTTCCTTTCAAAATCTCTAACCATATCGCATCTTTCTCGAAACCAATTGCAGAAGACTACCCGCCGCTCTGCATCCCCTGGCTGTAAGTGCTTGAACTCTAGTTTTTGGAATCCCTATGCTCTTTTCACTGGCCCTACAAGAGTTTGTAAGGTAAGCTTCTGCATTAGCCAAAACCGTAATTTCCTCAGCCTCCCGAGTTTCTTTATTATATGTTTTCGTACGACGTTTGATAAATGATCCGTGATTAACTAAATTCTTTTTTATCCGATAAAAAGTGAATATATTAGGTTGCCTCCTTTCTGGATATCTAAATAAAAATTAAGCAATAGTATTTCAACATACCTAAAAATTAACTATTTACCTGTTAAAATACATCTCAGAAGCCGCTTCAACATTTTCATTACTTAATATAAAACAAGCTAACATATCATACTTTTCATAATGATCGAAAGTTTGGTTTTCTTCCATAATAATACAAATATATTTTTACACAATAAATAAATACAAAAAACTAGCGCTATATTTTATATATGCGTACAAAATTGGGAAATGTCATTTGCTTCCAAGAAAACAAAAGAAAACGGCATCGTTTTGCATGGCCTACTGCAAAATTTGGGATGATAAATATAAAAATTAGGATTTTTGTTTATTAAAATAGACCCATACTATTATATATTTTTGAGAAGCTTTTAAAAGGACAAATCAATTTCTGGACAAATATACAGGGTGTGCCATTAAAAAAAAACACAACTTTGGGTCATATCTAAAAAATAACAACTCAAATGAAAAATATGACTACGCCACTGGATCCAGCATAAAAAACTGCATAAGCAGCAATGTTTCACTTTGCGTTAAGTTAAAGTATAACCGAGATACGAGGTGGGTCCCAAAATGCAAAATTTTCTATTTCGCTCTGTATCTCATAAACGAAGAAGGCTATGAAAATTTTGTTTACGGCTTCATGAGTTTTACAAAAAATTAGCTCAGGTTTGTGAAAACCGCAAGGTTCTATCTTTAAAAATAAGCGAGATACCCTGCTTTTGCAACCAAATCCGGACACCTTGTACTACCATGTGGGACCATGTGCGTATACATCATGCCTTTGTGATCAAAAAATGTTTTGACCATAGCTTTAGCGGCAGATTTTTGTGCCCGTGCTTTTTTGGAGGCGGTCCTCCTTTTTCTACCCATAACAATACCAAGTTTCATCCGCAGTAATAATGGTCTTCCATCATACTTTGCGTTCTTCTTCAACGCATTGTTTCCAGTATTCACAAACCGCTACCCTATTCGCTTTTTGATCTGGTGTCACTTTATGCGAAAATCAGCGAGCACAAACTCTAGAAATATTTAAATGCTTGTATAAATGGGTAAAAACAATTCCAATAGATATTTTAAAAATATTTGAGAGTTGTGGGATAGTCAGACGTGAATCTGTGAGAATAATTACTGCTCTGGTATTGAGTGTTTCCTCAGTTAGTGCCACAATAGGAGCACCTGGACGGCCTTGCAACTCACAACTTTCCTTGCCATTACGAAACTCTTTATGCCATCGAAAACAAGCAGATCTTGCTATAGACAATTGCCCCATATCTTTGTTCTTTCAATTCATCCATCACGATTCTCAGAGGCGCGGCAACAATATCTCAACTTTAGAGCGGTGTCAAACTCAAATAAATAAATTATGACAACTGACATTTCGCAAAATGAAAGAAGCCTACTTGGATGATATTTTCTGATTTTTGGCGGTATGTAGCTCGTTGCACTGGACCATAAAAAATTCAGTTCTAGTCTTTGTCGAAAGGCCCTCGTATATTTTTCAATACCATCTTGTAAATTGAAGTAACAAATATGATTCAAACTACTATAATTTTAATTTTTTTTCTAGCCGTCACATAGGAAAGGTTCCTAGTACCACCACGAGGACCACGACCAGCACGACAACTCCCTCTCCCAACTGGTGGTTCGGCCCGACTGAGCCCATCTTCGATGAACTGTCGGATGGAACCTATCGGCACAGAAATTTAGATTTGTTACCCTTGGACCGTTGTGGGCCCATTTCGAACCAAATGCCGGCGAACAGGATAACTTCCGGGACCAAAACGGCCTTGGAGGAGTTTCCTTGGATGGCTCTTATAGCGTATAACACTCCAGGTAATCAATCGATCACGCCTAGACCTATACAGGGTAGAACATTTAACTAGACCAGATTTAACATCTTAAAAACGAGAGGGTGAACCGCTGCTTAAAATGTAATATTTAAAAACAGGGTGTTTCCTAACTACAGTTCCTTAGGTCATTTTAATTAACATCCTTAATCCGATTTGGTTGAAATTTGGCAGTGTCATTTTTAGTACTAAAGCGCTAATTCAGCTCTAACTAGATTGAAGTTATTACGTCCAGTGGCGTCTCAAGGGGCAACGCAACCATTATTATTGAGAAAAAAAAGTACGCCTCTGATTTTTTTGCAGTTTTTAGTTTTTTTAGTTTAAGCAACTAAAAATATAACTTTTTGTCTCTTGTGTTTCGTTCGTATCTAGCCTCGTTTTCTAGACAAAAAATAAAAATGACTTTAAACCACTCTAAAAATTATCCATGGACAACACTAAAAAAATAAAAACTATGTATTAATTACTATACATAAATTACAGAAAAAAAAACAATTTCGAGCTTAAAGTAGATGACCAAAATTGCTACCATCTGATAAAATACACGATTGCAATCGAGATGCTGACGAGCAAGGACATTAAAATGAGCTGGGGACCCCGTCGTGCATAAACCACATATTCGCTCTTACATGCAGTGGCGGCTCGTGATGAATTATATTGGGAGGTAAATAACAAATTTAAAATTAGGCATACTTAAAATAAAAATAAATATCTTTTTTTTAAATTGAGCTTTAAATTCTCTTGAAGTTCAGGTCTACTCTTTGTTCTTTAGAATTGGAAAAATGCTGAATGACACGTTTGTTAAAATTGCACGGATATCCCTTTTATAAACGATTTCTCGATATTTAACATTACTAAAGCGGATAGTCTAACTTGACCCAACTCCTCAGCAAAATGTATAAGCCCTCGAAAAAACCCTGGATTTTCAGACAAAGCCGTTTCATCATGGCCACATAGTGCCAGCTCGAATGCCCCACAAAATTTTACACAGTCTCTAATTTTGTTTAAAATATAACGATTTTTGGATACATTTTCATTAAAATCTCTAAGGGATTTTGTATAAGCTGTGTCTAGCTGAGTGCGAATATCAATACTTCCGATAGTAGCATAGTTCACCGCACATTTCATGTGATCTGCAGAAACGCATGTTTTTTTTATGTTTTAAGTCTTTAACATCGGTTATGCACCATAATGAGTCCCACGAGTCCTTAGGAAACAACAAACGAGTTCACAACCACATATCCAGTTAGCTAAATCGTACATACTTTTGCGAAAGTTTCGATGAACCTCTTTATTTTTGTCTTTACTAGTTTGTCGTATACTAAGTTCTGGCAAATTGCGACCACTTACCTTGAATTCGGTTATTTTCTCAAAATTAAGATCGTTAGCACTCTTTAGTTGTTTAATTTTTTGCACTACCGACATTTTATTTCATCTACATTCACAACTCAAGCATGGACCACTTTGAAATTGGTTATTTTTGCAAAATTAAGTTCGTAAGCACTTTTTAGTTGTTTATTTTTTTGCACTAGTCACTACCAACATTTTATTTCCTGTATATTTCCAACTCACACATGGATCATAAAAACAAAAAAAATTTACAGGGTGTCCCAATAGTGCGTTCTCGGTTGATATCTTGATAACGGATAGCGATATAAAAAAAGTTCAAATACAAAAGTTGTAGAACAATACGGGCTACATAACCTAAAATTATTTTCATTTATGCAGGATGTCTCAAAAATCTGTAGCGAACCAAAGTTGTGTTTTTTCTTATGGGACACCCTGTATATTTTTGCATATTTAGATTCTGCTCGTGATGCTACACATTTTTTGTATAACATGTCCTTTGTCTAAATCTGATAGTTTTTTTAATATCCGCCATTTTGTAAAAAATTATGAATTGCAGTGCCTTTTTTCAAACGACGTGGGCCGTTGGCTTTTTGATATAAGATTATGATTTTTGGCTGGAACATTAACAAAAGTATGGGTTGACTTTCAACGTGAACAAAATTTGTCGGCGTTGTACATTAAAAAGGGGGTTTGACTTTCAACGTGAACAAAATTTGTCGGCGTTGTACAGGGGGTTCTAGATATGTAGGAGAAATTAAAAAAATTCAAAACATCATATCTTCATTTTTTTAAATGGAATGTATAGCATTTTAATATTTTAGGATATTCATGACCCAAAACCCTATCTTTGGTTATAAATATGTTCTATACCTATTTGTCATAGTTTCCGAGATTTTGACATTTGTGTATTTATTATTTGGTTTTCGATGGCAATCGCCTTAGAATTTGCTTTATTATGGAATTTTATAATTATAATACACTACAAGTGACGCTAAATTAAAAATTCAGCTCATAATATTGTGCTAAGAATCGCAACCTAAAGACTTAGAACGTTACTAGAGGTCAATGGTAACAGATATTTTACCAACTATTCTTAAATATTTACTATTTTGGCTATTATAAAATCGTAGGTAGTGTCAACATTTTGTTGGAACTTAATGTACGAAGATGCCTTAGACAATCCTAAAGTAAAAACAAATGAAAACGGGGAAAATGCCTTAAGAAAAATGTCATGGCGAAATGTAATTGGTGTTTTGTGTAGTAACGATTTTAACATTAATTCAAAATGTTCTCTATTAACTTAACTTCTTACTACAATTTTTAATAGTTCACAAAATTTACATATTGTTAAATGTTAAAACATTTCTATATTTGCTAAAATTTCGTATTGTTGAAATAAAAGATTAATATTTTTGCTATGTCGGCCATAGGTATTTTATTATATCGATCATTGAATTAATTTCTCAGAAAATACAGACATCTTAGTTAAAATTTTAAACTGTATTTTGTTGAAATCTACTATGGTCAGCCCGTTAAAAAATATTTGTGACGTATTTCGTCATTAAATTTAAACCAAAGGTATTTTTTATTGCATAAAAAAAGTTTAATAGCGAATATTTTCTAAACGGTTAGAGATAGGTATAGGTTTTATATACAAAGTTACTTTAATTTTTTGTTCGAAATCTGCAATAATATACAGGGTGTTCCATTTAAGATTATGCCGATTGATTGAACAATCCTTAAATTATATATTGTGGTGTTGTCTTTAATATAAAAATGGCAGCTTCACCAAATATTATATACTTATATTTTTTTCTACTACCTTAAATATATACGTTTTTACAAAAAATTAAATGCTATTATATCCTAAACGACGAGAGATAGGTATACAATATCTTAATGGTTACCCTTATTTTTAATGAGGAATCCATATCCAGGATAATAATGTTTAATTTTTGTCATAACCAGGGCGTATACATGAAAGGTATATAATATGTCTTTATATAAACTCTTGTATTTGTGTAGTAACGATGTTCGAGAAAATTGATTCAAAATGAATTTTTCTATTCAGTGTAGAAAAGGAGTTCAAATTTATTCAAAATAGAAGAAGAATTGATTAACATGCAATTTATGTTTTGGGCGCAAGTGATCAAAATTGTTTTTCATGGCGAAAGTAGAGTTTATGCGCAACGGTTTAGCAATGCCGAACGTCATCCTCATGAGGTATCATTTGTCAGACTCAAAGAACGATTTGAAAGAACTGGATGTGTCGATTACGAACAAAAATTGGAAAGGCAGAAAAGAGCCGCAAATGAACAAACTGAATATCTTGTTATGCAAACTTTAATTGAAAATCCTCATATTTCATGTAGGCAGTTAGAAAAGGAGAGAGGTATTGCCAAATCTACGGCAAATAGAATAATTAGAAAACATAAATTTCACCCATGTCATATTCAACTGGTACAAGAGTACAAGACGATTTCAATCGGAGACATGAATTTTGTACTTGGGCATTAGCAAAAAATAGAGAAGAACATGATTTTTTCAATAACATTTTATTTACTTCAACCGACATAATTTCTACTATTATAGTTCTGAAAACCCCAGATTCATTATCCCCTTGGATCACCAGCATAGATGGTCTCTTAATGTATGGACTGGTATAATCGGTAACCGTATCATTGGACCTTATTTTTTCGAAAATAGAGTTAATGGAGACACTTTCCTAAATTTACCGCAAAACAGTTTGCAAGAGTGGATTGACGAATTACCTTTGAATCTAGTGAGGCGGATGTGGTTCCAACTAGATGGCGCTCCGGCACATTTTAGCAGGCAGGTGAGGCAATTTTTAGACGCGAATTATGAAAATAAATGGATTGGTGGGGAGGTCCAGTATCATGGCCGGCAAGGTCTCCAAACCTCACAAAACTAGATTTTTTTTGTGGGGTTTTGTTAATGAGCAAGTTTACCAAACCCCACCCACTACCATAGAGAATATGAAAATGAGAATTAGAAATGCATGTACAAATATCAATGCCGCGATGCTGAATAGAGTTAACAATTCCTTTGTGAATCGGCTACAAGTGTGTGTTGAAAGTAATTGTGGTCATATTGAACAATTAATCAAATGATTATAGGACTTCTTTTTCTGTTGTGTCTCTTTAATTAAAATATTTATTTGCCTTTTTACATAAAGAAAAATAGTAGACTGAATTTTTAATTTTGCATTTTTTACTGTGTATTAATGTACAGGGTGTCCCATTTTCGTAGGTTTTACGGGGTTTCCAGCTTATGAGTAGAGATAGAGAGATGCGGTTTTCGCGACACCGTGCTACTTTTCGATGAAACTAAAGAGGCCGCAAACAGATTTGCCCTAACCATTTTAGTTTCCGTGCTACAGGGTGATTTTGAAAATTTGTCATTTTCGGACACCCCCTGTAACTCAGCTATCGTAAAATATATTTAAAATGTTTCAACTGGTATTTATAGATTTTTTTACGTAGAATTCAGTGGCGTACTCAGATTTTTGCTGAGAGTCATAGTTTTTGACATATTGGCATAACCTACTATTTTTTAAATGGGACACCCTATATATTATTTTTTCATCTTATTCTTCGTGTCGAGAGCTTTTCAAAAACATACCATAAGTCATATTTATTTTCATAAATAACATGAAAAAATGCATAACGGATTTATGGCATAGCAGATCAATCGAAATAAGAGAAGGTGGCTGTGGAGCCATGGAAAAAGTTAACAAATATTTATTAACGAAATAACAAAGTAACAGCATCAGAAAAAATTAGGAAGTAGGTAAAAGGTAATAATTATAATTTCATTAAAACTACAAATATTGTTCAAATTGTAGACCATTATGTGTCCTACAAGTGTGACAAACTTTAAAAATTCTTTTTAATGCATTTTCTATTGTAAATGACTGTCTTTGTAACTCTGCAAAAGCGTTTTCGGTGGCCATTCTTAGTTGTTCTAAGTTTTCGTATCGCCTTACATAAACCTTGTTTTCTAAATAACCCCACAAAAAGAAATCTAAAACTGAGAGGTCAGGGGATCGTGGTGGTCATCGAACAGGTCCGTGTGTTCCTATCCATCTTCCAGGAAAATGGTCGTTAAGCCAGTTTTGACTTATTCTGGCATTGTGGGCTGGAGCTCCGTCTTGCTGGAAATAAATCCTATTTAGTTGAGCCAAGGGAACATCATCCAAAATTCCTAATGCGTCTTCTAGGATTCGCACGTAACCAATCGAATTCAGATTTCCTTCATATATTTGGTAAACTATTTTTCGGTTGAAAATAAAACAGGAGACATTGAATCCAAATCTGCCCTGACGCTCCCTAGGAAAAATAACATGGTTGTTTTCTTGACTCCAAAATCGCGTGTTGTGTCTATTTAAAATCCCTGAACTAGTAAAATGTGCCTCGTCTGACCAAATAATCTTTTTTTCAAAATCGATATCTTCTGCCTTCATATTTATAAACCAATTGCAGAACTCCAATCTGCGCTCTGCATCACCAGGATGCAGATGATGCACAAGTTTGTATTTATAGGGTTTGAATTTGTGCTTTTTCAAAATTTTCTGCACTTTGGTTTCGGTACACCCGCCTCTTCGTCTATTTTCCTGCAAGATGTTTCAGGAGCTGTCTGAACGAGGGCTAAAACGTTGACCTCAGATTCTTCGTTGTCTTTATTGTAAGTTCGCGATCGAGGCTTGTTAAAAGATCCATATTGGCAAAGATTATTTTTAATTTTTTGAAAAATTCTTTTTTCTGGTTGTCTTCTCTCGGGATATCTAAGATAAAATAAAGCGAACCAATAAAGTCAAAATGCAGGAAGATAAAAAAGAACTAACCTGTTCAGATAAAGCTCTGCCGCCTGATCTGTATCTTCATTAGACAATATAAAACACGCGTTCATATCATATTTCTCAAAATATTCAAATTTTTGATTCTGAGCCATATTAAAAACAATAATTATAATAGACGTCAAGAAAAATTTAAACGCAATAATGCCAAAAATGACAGCAGTAATGGCTGCCTGATCATATTTTTGTTGGCGTTGCCATGGCTACCACAGCCACCTTCTCTTATTTCGATTGATCTGCTATGCCATAAATCCGTTTAAAGAAAAATGCATTTTTTCATGTTATTTATGAAAATAAATATGACTTATGGTATGTTTTTGAAAAGCTCTCGACACGAACAATAAGATGAAAAAATAATATATAGGGTCTCCCATTTAAAAAATAGTAGGTTATACCAATATGTCAAAAACTATGACTCTCAGCAAAAATCTGAGTATGCCACTGAATTCTACGTGAAAAAATCTATAAATACCAGTTGAAACATTTTAAATATATTTTACGATAGCTGAGTTACAGGGGGTGTCCGAAAATGACAAATTTTCAAAATCACCCTGTAGCACGGAAACTAAAATGGTTAGGGCAAATCTGTTTGCGGCCTCTTTAGTTTCATCGAAAAGTAGCACGGTGTCGCGAAAACCGCATCTCTCTATCTCTACTCATAAGCTGGAAACCCAGTAAAACCTACGAAAATGGGACACCCTGTACAGGGTGATTCACCGAGATTTGACATCCCCCTTAATTCCTTTATTTTTAATAACAGAGAAAAGTTGAAATACTAAAGTGTCCCTCGGATATCAACTTTGTTATTTTAAATGGAACACCCTGTATATTATTACATTTTTGGATTCCTCAGAAAATTCTATAAATTCGATAATAAAGCAAATTCTAAGGCGATTGCCATTGAAAACCAAATAATAAATACAAAAATGTCAAAATCTCGGAAACTATTACAAATAGGTATAGGAAATACTTATAATGAAAGATAGGGTTTTGGGTCACGAATAGTCTAAAATATTAAAATACTATACATTCCATTTAAAAAAATGAAGATATGATGTTTTTAATTTTTTTAATTTCTCCTACTTATCTAGGACCCCCTTTACAACGCCGACAAATTTTGTTCACGTTGGAAGTCAACCCATACTTTTGTTAATGTTCCTGCCAAAAATCATAATCCTATATCAAAAAGCCAACGGCCCACGTCGTTTGAAAAAAGGCACTGCAATTCATAATTTTTTACAAAATGGCGGATATTAGAAAAACTATCAGATTTAGACATAAAACGTGTTATACAAAAAAATGTGTAGAATCACGAGCAGAATCTAAATATGCAAAAATATACAGGGTGTCCCATAAGAAAAAACACAACTTTGTTTCGCTACAGATATTTGAGACTTCCTATATAAATGAAAATAATTTTGGGTTATGTAGCCCGTATTGTTCTACAACTTTTGTATTTGAACTTTTTTTATATCGCTATCCGTTATCAAGATATCAACCGAGAACGCACTATTGGGACACCCTGTATATTACAAAAAACAGTATATAAATCAATTTTCATCGATTAAAAACGTCCGAAACAATATCGAGTTAGGATATGACCGCGCGACCTCTGAATAATTGAACTGAACTGAACCGATGGATCGAATTATGCGAAGAGACCGGCTGATGAACCAAATCGCGATTTCATATTCCATTTGCTATCACGTTAGGCTGCCGCTCGGTAGCTGTGATATCTTCGGGTACTTTCGTTAAGCTTTAAGGTAATCAGGGCAATTCGGACTACCCAGCCTAGCTTAGTACTGCGTATTTTATTATGCCTAAGGAACGCAACGAGAGCATTTGAACCGCCGTGCGTAGCTAATAGTGTAGCGTATTTAATTTTTCCCAAGGTTGCGTTTTATTACAACTATTAGGAGAGACGGTCAAACGAATAATTTATTTTCTGAAATATTTTTGGAGGGTCATTGACCAAATGACCCTATGGAAGAGCCGCCACTGCTTACATATAGGGATACATCTTAACAACTTGGGTAGATATTCTCGCACAAAGTCCGTATAGGATTCACTTTTTAATCTTCCTGGTAAAAAAATGGGTCAATTAGGTATTCATTAGTAATTCCTAACCATACGTTCAGCGAAAATTGTTGTAGAAAATGACTTTCTTTAATAACGTGGGGTTTTTCGTCGGGCCAAAAATGGTTGTTATGATAATTAATGATATCATCTCGTGAAAAATTTGCTTCGTCCGTAAATAAAATGTTTGGTAAAAAATTGTTATTGTGTGCCACCGTATGAAGCAACCATATATAAAACATTAATCTTGGGTGAAAATCCCGAGGCAGTAAAGCTTGAACCCGCTGTATGTGAAATGGGTAAAGTAGATTTCTTTTTAAAACCTTCCAAACTATTTTTCGACCGCCTTTAGTATAGATTCTTCTAGTTCAGGCGTTGTTACAGTTTCTGGCCATCCACGACCTGTATTATTATTAAAATTACTCACTAATCTTGTGTGTATCATTTTAAATATTTTAGCACATGGAATTACTTTGTAGGGATATCTGTCTTGGTAAATTCTTCTTGCCTCTTCCGAATTTCCATTTGTTAATCCACAAATAAAGTGGATAACAAATAAATGGAGTCACTGCTAATTGACTAATTGACAGTGACAGTGCTCTCAGTGTATGCTGATACCAGTAAGGTAAACTCCCCAGGTAGGTGTTAAAACATTTAGAGTGGTTTAAAATGATTTTTTTTTATCCAAAACGAAGCTAGATACAATCAAAACACAAGAGACCAAAAAGTTGTATGTTTAGTTGCTTAAACTGAAAAAGCTATAAAAGCTGCAAAAAGGGCCAGTGGCGTACTTCTTTTCTTAATATTGATGGTTGCGGTGCCCCTTGAGACACCACTGGATTCAATAACTTGAATCTAGTTATGGCTATATTAGCGCCGTAGTACTACAATTATAAAAAACCGATTTTTTAAAAAACTGTAATACCCCGTGTCTCAGAATCGAGACAACTCCGGACACATGTTCATAGGACCTTTTTTTCTTAAAATGACCTAATGAATCACCTCCTGGCGTTACGTACCGTAGTTAGATAACACCCTGTATATAATAAATAGAATATAAATAGTTTTATTACATATTTTATTGGTATTACATTTAAAAAAAAATCTGTGCTTGCTGAACTACTAATTATCATCATTTTGTTTTCTAGATATTGGAATAGAATTTCGATGTGGCGGAACAGTAATAAATGAAAATTATGTATTGACAGCGGCACACTGCATTCTTAATTCCACACTGTAAGTACGTCATATGCATTATACCGAAGATCTATTGTAGCTAACGTAACATATAGACGCAATAGATAACTCATTTAAATGGGACTCCTTGAATCGGTCCGGAGACTTCTATGCCCGCCGAAACCGTATTATTTCGTGCGGTAATCCTCGCCTCGCCAACGTTAACCAGACGGTAAATATTAGAAGAGATCTTTTAGTTAAAAGAGAAATATTGAATTTGGCTGTTGTTAATCTTTGAGGTTGAAATTTGATACAGGTTAGCTTGAAATAAAGTTTCTAGGAGTAAGCATACGTTTTAATAGAAAACAAACTTATTCTCACAAAAACCTGTATAACTAAATCAAAAAAACAACGCTAAATATTATTTTAATCAAAAAGCAGTTGTAAACCTATTAACTTATACAGAAAGCAGAACATTTTTTGCATTTCGAGACACTTGTATGTACGGGGTGACTTATTATATTATGACATCCACCTACATGGTTATTTATTAGACATAGATAGAGAAAAAGTGTAAATACAACAAATGTAGGATAAGAAAACGATTTTAAAAATATATAATTTGACTATGTGTTACTTGAATTCGTGGGTTATGGGACTGCAATAAGGACTAAAGTGAAACCACTATTTTCAATAAAATTGCAATGTTTCGTGAATGTCCATAACCCACGAATTCAAGTTACACTTATTCATTAGGGACACGAAATGCCTATCCAAAATAATTTTACTATATTGGCACAAAGCGTTTATTAATTATATTAGTTTAACTGCAACATTACTTGCCATATACTTAAGTCAAAGTTATATTAGAATACATAATGCAAAACTTGTTACAATTAAACCAAAATAATAAAGTAGTCAAACTATATATTTTTGAAATCAAATAAAAATTATACAAATACAACGTGTTCCTTTTTAAAAAAGTATTTCGTTATATTTTTTAAGGCCTATAGATAGGCATGTGAGTGAAAGTCGTTTGTGTCTTTCATAACGGATTCGGGAGAAAACCTAAAGCTTGTATATTTTCACTTTTCCTCTATCTTCGTTAATAAACCCTGTAGGTAGGCGCCAAATTATAACGACTCACCCTGTACATTTTTTGAAATAAGTCAAAAAGTAATTGTCACTTTTTTAAATTAGGTAATTAAAAAGAAGCTAAATAATTTCTTCTTACTAAACACGTCGTAAATAAGACATGCGAGTTAATACAAAAGGTTAAATTACCGCCATAGAAAAATAAATACATCGGGGGATAGCCGCAAATTATCTTTGGCAAGAGTCCGCGGTCGCTACTCTCGTCTGCCGGCTTCCTCAACACACTTGATAACATTGCGCGTTAATTTCTCGCATGGATGCGGGGCCTGAAAATTGCCGTGCTTTGTTCGATCTACTGCGTAGCTATATTGATCTATTATTATACATACCCTTCTCTATACCCTTACAAATATCACACAATTTTAACTAGAAAAGTTTAGTGTACCTAGTTTATTTTTCTAGCTTGGGAGTACGGCTCGGTGAATACGATCTAAACAATACCAAGCAAGACTGCGAAGGAACATACTGTTCTCCACCAGTTCAAGACTTTTACATAAAAGAGACCATTATTCATCCCAAGTACAACCCCAAAAGCTTGGAGAATGATATCGCTCTATTGAGGCTAGCTAGTAGTGCCAATTTTAGCTATTGTAAGTATCTATATCTATCTATCCCTATACTATAAGGGATGCAAAGTTGGATAAATTATTTCATAGTAATTTTCCGCTTAGAAATTGGAAAAATTGCTAATTTAAAAAAAACTAAATTTAGCCAAATATATTTAAAACGACAATTTGTTTTTCTCAAAATTGATAATTTTTTGTAGAGGCTCCGAATTTTATTTGCTAAAGATTTTTTTATTCCTCCGATATTAAATTATTAAAATATTAATAAAAAAACACAGTGCCTAATTTTTGTAATTAATTAAAATTAAAAAATGTGAATAAATGAAGGTTTTGAGAAGCAGATAGGCGTATCAAGATTGAGGAAAATTATTTAAAAAAATGCAATGAACTGAAAATAAAAAAACAAAATTAAAAAATTTAAATATTTTAATACCAAAACAAAAACACGGAGAGAAATGGTTGCTTTAGAATTAAAATATATTTTCGAAAGCTTCATACTTCCCAGATAAAAAATAATCGGTAAATTTCCTTCACCCGTTATAAATTTTTCTTCCCTCGTTATGAATTTTTTTTAAAGAAATAGTGAAATGTGACCCAATTTAGTTCCGTATATATCCATGTAGTAACACAGATGGTTTGATTTTACCAGTTTCTACCTATATCACAGTATAAGAAAGAAACAGTTCTCTCACTCGTTTTTTGTGCTCCCAAAAGCCGGCTTTTTTTGCGAGCGGTCGTAAAATCACAGCGATCGCCTGCAGCTAACAGCTAGATGCGTGGTATACGAGGCCGCGCGTTATTTTATCGCAATGAATACATCTACGGGGAACGATCAATAACTGTATTAGTTACTTTAGGTATTCATATTAATATTTAGAGTACTAGATGTTCAACTTAATAAGGTATTAACAACAAATGTAAAATAAAAATATATTAATTATATTTGCGAAATGATGCAAAGAACTTCCAACAATTAGTTTATTCTAATTTCAATTTCAAAAATTATCCGAACGACAATCAATATGTTCTCGATAGGATATCAAAATCGATTTTACTTCAAAAACATTCTACCAAGTTCTTAGAAATAGAGAATGGAAATACATGTTCCCTAAAAAAAATCACATTTAAACGCACTCTTGTTCCAAATTCTATATTTTTGCTCCGGCGTACAAGCATCCTATTATTGCCAGTATTTTAATTTTCTTAATTAATTAATCTGTAAACTTTCCTCTAGACAGTGGCTGCTATTCAGGTGAAGTAGGTGAAGTGCTACTTCACCAGGAAAAATAAACAAGCAAACATTTAACTATATTTATTATATATCCCTTAAAATTTAAGTTTTTACATTCATTTATTCACCTAATTGGCAAATAATAAATTGTTAGGTTAGTTCCTTTGCAGTTTGCCTAACTGTTTTGTGTTATATTTATTTACGGTGTTGTTACAACTTTATTTGGTATCGGGTTTATTAATTTACATTATTGATGAATCCGATCACGGATGTGGTTTGCATTTTGTTGAAAACTCCATTTAATCGATGGAAGGAACATGATCAGAGATTTAATCGTCATCCTGGTTTTCGGCGTACAAATATTTATGTAGTAGTCAAATATTACAAAAATTGTTTTGCTGGCCTTGCTTACTAGTTTCAAATAAATATTCAGTGTGGAATAAGGAAGGATTTGCAGGTATGTTAAATATATGAAGGTCTTTACATAAACATGAAGACTCAGTGGAGTATTTAAAATGCGAATTAATGCTAAACACATTTGAAGAGTGTAACTTCTAAAGGGTCTAAGTGCCAAAACTATGAAACAGAGATATTGATAAAAAACTGATTTGTGTTTTAATAAAACGAAATTATTTCAATAGATACATTTATTTAGATTAATCGTGAGCTAACAATACTTAGCATAAATTAGGAAGCAAAAACATTGTAATAACGTACAAAATCAAAAAACATTGTCGAAAATTTGTAAACGTTCTAAGTGCCCTATTAAATACAACATAAAATAGTCTAACTGCCAATGGCAAAACATAGAAAACAAACTACATAAACGAAAAATATATTAAAAGTAATGTTGTAAGGGTGATCCAAATCATGAAAAAACAACAAGTAAGTATAAAATCTATCAAAAAACCGAAATTATTATCCTACATTCCATTACGATATGAATTTCAAAATGAAAAGGTAAACACTAGTGTTCCTCGTTTACAGTAGATTTTGCTATAATATCTTCATAAAACTGACGATATGCTAAAGAAATATAATCCAGCATGGACCTCAAATTAGCAAGCTTTGCTGCACTAATCCGAGATTTACACTCCAGTTGGAGAGGTTCCTCTAAACGAAAATAGGAAAGGAGTTTTCCTTTTTTAAGTACGTTGCATGTTTCCCAAGGAGCCACGCCACTTATACTTTTCCGTATTAATATCTGGAATGGATTTTCCTTTGAAACGCGCAACCAGGAAGCTTGGGAGATATTGAGTTTTAAGGTGTTTATGTATTGATCAGCAAATGCATGGAGATCTTTAAAGTCAATATCTTGCATGTGAATAACATTTTTTCAATGTTAGTCGGAACGTATAATTTAGTTAGTCTTTTGCGCTTCTCAATATGTGCAAAATCTCTGTCACATGGGAGGTATATATGCCCAGATACTAAGAACTTCTGGTCTATTTGGGCAAATTTTCCAGTGGCAACGAGATAGATGAGTGTTATTAAGATCATCTTGTTTTTATTTTGCCCGTTGCAATTATCACTCCAAATACAAAGATTCTCCTTTAGTGTAAAATTTTCAGAAACCAAGACCTTTAGTAGGGCAGAACCTATCTGAGGTAACCAGATAGGTTAGGTTAGGTTAGGATTGCGATTCGTTCCATAAACACATTGTAGCTGTATTAGTATCAGCAACGTGAACGTTCAGGTTATAACATGATAGCTGCCTACTATAAAACATTTTTGAATGTGTCAGTGTAGGGATCGAGATAACTTGCTGTAAATCCATAGATAAAACCAAAAAAGTCGCTATCAGGTTTCTGCGACTCGATACTATCTTCTCGCATTGACTTCCTTGCACTTTCCGCTTTGCGATGATGTAACTCTAATTTGGTGGAGAGACTTACACGATTTTCAGGGTGAGCTTTTATTTTGTTAGAAAAAAGGTCGCAGGTAGAACACGTGTCGGACTTCGGCCTACCAAATCTAAGCTCTGGAAAGTGTTGTTTAAAAACCTTGCTGTAAAAACGGTAGTTAACTTGGGAATCTTTTATGAAATGCAAAAAACATTCGATGTATGTTTAGATCTGCACTTAAAAATTCCTTCTTTGACTTTTCTCTACTGTAGTGATTTTCCTCTTTTGGAAATTCCTTTATGTGTGCAATGACATGTTGAACGATATCTTCGACAAATTTTCTTACTCTATTTGATCTGCCTCTTTTATCCATGAATACGTTTTCTCCTGATTTTTTTCGCTCTGCTAGCAGTTGCACTTTGCGATGAGAAAGAGCAAAAATATCTGAGAACACTTTAAGACATACTTGAAAAACATTCCCTTTTCCATCGGGTACTGTGTAACATAAAGTAGCCTGACGGGGCGGCTCTCTTGTGGATTTTCATAGGATCCATGGCGCCTACGGTTTACAGCTGTGACTTGTACTAGACTAAGTAGGTATGTACTCCTTTTTGTTTCATTTGGAATTGAATAGAAACTCCGAAAGAGGTTACGCCTTTCCTCTAAAGTAACTTCTTTACAGTGGAACTTACATTTACATATTTCCTGGAACAAAAAAAGATTGAGGTTAGAACTGCAGTATTGAAATAAAAATTAAAATCCTACCATCTTATCTTAAGTCTTTTACGCTCATTTATCACACTGTCGCTGCCCTTTGGCCTCCCTTTTTGTCGATTTTCTTGCATCTTGACGAGTTATAACGTACTAAATAAAAATAACGAATAACGATTGATAATATTAACTGGCACTTAGACCCTTTCAAAGTAAATCATGTGTAGCACCTACACGTGTCGCCATCTGTCAGGAAGGGTCTAAAGCAACAAATATTTTCATGGAACTTAGCGCGTTTACAGAATCATTGGCGATGGCACATAAACCCTTTTAAACTACACAACTGAAAAATGAAAAAAATGGCACTAGACTCTTTAGAAGTTACACTCTTCATTTGTAAAAAATCAAAGCACTATAGCTAACACTTAAAAAGAAAATGCTAAACAATATAAAATACATTTTAACGAAAACGTCCGATAAAATAGACTATTTATGTGCTTGGTAATTGACGCAGTTTTGTACCTTGCAAAACAAGAGTTAGTCTTTCGCGGCCATGATCGACCAGTCGATCACGAGTGCTTTTTGAGTAGATCTCGAAAAGAAAATTTTTTTTAATAAGTAGGTACTTAACTAAACTACAAAAATTTATTACGTAATAAAATAACACTCTGCTAGTGGCAAAAGGCGGCTTTATCAAAGGAACGCGCGGTACTTGTCAAAGAAAAGCCGCGTTTTTTATTCTTGCCGCTTTTCTAGAAATTTCGGGCGGCGCGTTTGACGGGAACATTGGAGACTTTTGTTCACGCCGATATAAATGTTGCGCCTGCAAGAATTGGAGCCATTCTGAATTGCAACTTGAAGGCAATACTACGTCGATATAAAGTTTATTATTAAATAGTACAAAATGAGTGCAGCGAAGAAATCTAAAACGTATCATTTTAATAACCATTGGGAGGAAGAATTTTTGTTTTGTATGGTGAAGGATAAGTGCATTTGTCTTATTTGTCGTGCATCACTTGCAATACCTAAGCGTGGTAACTTAGAGAGGCATCATAAAACGGTTCATAAAAACTATGAATAGGATTTTCCACCACAGAGGGAATTAAGAAAACGAAAAGTACGTGATTTGATATCTTGTTTGAAAAAAGAACAAACCATGTTCACAAGACCAGCCAAACAAGCAAAAGCTGCTACGATCGCGTAATTTAAAACATCTCATATATTAGCGAAACACAAGAAACCATTCGAAGATGGATCGGTTGTGAAGGAAGCATTTATTGAAGCGGGTGAGACTTTATTTGAAGATTTTAAAAATAAAACAGAAATCATGTCTGCTATTAGAGAACTTCAGTTATCTCGTCGGACTGTCACAAAGCGTATTGACGTCATAAGTCAGGAAATGGCAGATAAATTAAAAAATGATATCATGGAATGTACCGGGTGGTCGAAATTGGTCTGTTTTAACAGAGAAAACCTATTTCCTGACTAGATAGAGCAAAACTGACTTAGGTGTCATGGGCTCGATTTCTGAGAAATGTTTAATGGCAAAAACCGCCTGCCGATATTTTCACTGCCAACTGAGATATAGGGCGTTTTTCAATTTTCGGCCATTTTGAAAATTGTACCTTTTTTTTTTCGGAATATTAACATTCTGCAAAGACATTCTAAAGGCACTTTTTTATGTGCAATCCAGTGTCGTACTCAGACTATAGTTGTCCGTTTTATCATAAATAGGCAAAACTTTTTTTTTTCAAATGGAAATCATAGTTGGCTATAAATTATAAAAAATGCTCGCGTTTAGCCCTTTTCAGTGATATAAAGTTGTAGGTACTTATTTTCAAAAATAACGAAAATATTAGGTGTTTTTGGTTTACATCGAAGTAGGCTTTGATTTGTGATGACAATATCTCAATTATGTATTGTTAAGATTTATAGTTTGTTAGCAACTTAAACACAACTTTAAATAACACTAGCTAACGTTATTTTAATTATTTATTATTAATTTTTTTTATTTTTTTTTGTTTACATAGCAAAGTTGAACAAAATTAACAAACTAAACTACTATTTACAGCTACAAGTGAAAATATTATGAAAATCTAGGTATTTAGTTAGATAGGTTTTCTTCAATTGAGCCCCTTGTTGAATACAAACTAAGCATCTTTTGCGTACCGAGTTGCAACTATTTATTAGTTCAACTGGGCAATATATAAATTATTCTTCTTTTGTGTGAAAGGCAATATATTTAAATTAGCAGTTAAATTTCAATCTTCCCCACGGAATATCCCCACCCATATAAAAAATAACGTGTGGAGAGCACCTAGCAGCAATGCTCATACCACTGACAAAATCTCAACTGGAAACAAAAATCAGTTGTGATCCTTGCATTTTTTAGATATTTCTGGCATCAGCTAAAGGTATGTCTTCCAACAAAGGGCAAAATATTTACATAATCATCTGCAAACGTAACATTTAACATATCATACTTTTCATCAATTCTCAAACATATTTTGTCAGCAACGTTTTGTGGCATTGTGTCGAGCTAATGAAGATTTCCCTTTAGTTTTTTCAATCCATTGCATTATACATCAACAAGTTTTGTGTCAAAAGTTTTAAACACGGAGGAAATTATGGGCATTGCAACAAAAATTGTGAATTCCATTCGTGCACGTAGCTTGCAACGGCGGCTCTTTAAGTTGCAGTTGGAAGATGGAAACAAAAAGGGAGTCAGCTGAACACACTGATTTAGTTCTTCACACGGACGTCAGGTGGTTGAGTCGCGGAAAATTCCTAGAAAGGTTTCAAAAATTATTGTCCGAAACAGCTTTTCTAGACGAAAGAGGTGACGACACTCAGATGTTCAAAAACGAAAAATGGCTGACTGATTTGGCATTTTTGACTGACACAATGCACTTAAACACCATTAATTTGGAGCTTCAAGGTAAAGGAAAAACTGTTATTGAGATGATTAGCGCAGTAAACGCATTCAAAAGTAAATTGCAACTTATGATAGATCAACCGAAAAGAAAGGATCAGAAACATTTTCCGTCTTTGAAAGCAAGGATTCCTCAGTTGAATTATGATACGTATGAGGTTGAATTATAAAATATTTTGGGATAATTCGAAATGCGTTTTTATGATTGTAGTAAATTGGCAAATGTAGCATCATTTATGAGTTATCCTTTTTCATGTAAAAACATTGAGGAATTAGCTACTGAAATAGCAAGTCAGTTTAATATGAACTATGAATATGTTCTGTTGAAAATGAGTTGGTGCAGATTATATCACATATACGTCTCAAAGCTACAGCATCTGATACAAATTTCTGGTGTTTTATATCTAAAGATAAATATCCGAATCTAAGGCAAATCGCCCTTCAACTGACAGCAATGTTTGGGTCAACTTACTTGTGCCAGTCTGCATTTTCTGAAATGAAGATAATTAAGTCAAAATATCGCAATCGACTAACTGACGATCATATGTCATCATGCTTGCGATTAGCACTCAGTGGTTACGTACCATCTTATGAAAAGTATGCTGAGGACATGCAGTGCCACGCTTCAACATCCAAAGTCACTCCTTAGTTAAGTTTAACATCATATGTAACTCTTTTGTTTTGTAACAACCAATAAACTCGCAATTTTGAATAACTATGAGTTTTTTCATTGATATTGTAGAGAAGAACCTAACTAAACCTAACCCAAACCTTGACTAAAATAATGTATATTGTGCGGAAAGCTAATATCTATATATGCTACGGTACACCCTACCTAGGTAGGTCGGTAGGTAGGTAGGTAGGGTGTATGTATCGTGTATGTACACATACTTCCAGCCTCTCAGAGTCTATCGTAAGTAGTCTAAAAATATTGAGGTAGATCGCCAGCAGTTCAAGTTTGAGCACCCCTGACCTAAACCATAGATCTTTTCTTCCAAACTAACGAAACTACATTTATCGACTACCACCTGTCTTTCTTTTCCTTAAATGTTTTCGATCTACCTATCCGGGATCCTAGTCCTCCTGTGTTTTGGGTGTATTTAAAAAGTGTCTTGCACTGACCTCAGGAAGAGAATTGTGTGTCCCTGTCTAAATTTCGTTTGCCTTTCTTTAATTGTTTAGGTTCGTAGGGATTAGAGATCTAATATCTGGGATTTTAATTTTGTTACATTTCTATCCTATTATTGTTCATAGTAATCAACCTATTCATCCCAAGAACCTACCAAAATTTCTGTTCTGTATAATAATATGATTATTGACATAAATAAAATTATTTGGAGTCACCAATCTGTCAAGAAAGATAACTATCAAATATTCACAGTGTAAAAATGTTAGGGACTAAAATTTGCATAAATATTAATCGTTTTTTAATAATTTTTATATTTATGTATATTTTCATATATGTTTTTTAGCCAATGTTCAACCAATCTGTCTGCCAGTTACCGAAGAGTTAATGGAGGCTGATTTGACAAGGAAATTCGCCACAGTGTCAGGATGGGGACTCACTGAAAATGGTGAGTTTGGCAACATTAGCCGTCTATTTCTATTGTAGAAATTTTTGCATGTACCGCCATCTTGGATTCGTACCCATATGTTATCAGTTGATTACAACACAATACTTGATGTGTGTGCAAAATTTGAGATAAATTGGATAAGTTTTTTTAGTAATAATTTCTTTAACGTTTCACCAGGCGGCGCGGCCGTTTGCTCCGGCATATTGGATTAAAAAAAAATGCCAGGTCATCCCCATATGAGCCCTAATTTTTGACTAAAATTTGAAGAGTAGTTTTTAAGCTACGTCGCTAACGGACAGACAGGCAGACAGACCGACAGACTTGATAAAACATTTTTTTGGCATCTACGAATCCCAAAACGCAAATATATGTAAAACCTTAGAGGGTGATTTTTCAAATTACAGAAATTTTATTTGGCCGCCATTTTGTTCCGTCATTTTGAATTAGTACCACACTTTTACTAGTTTATCTCTATATTACAATTAGTTATGGCACACAATTTGAAACCAGTTCTTTAAGTAGTTTTTTTAGGTTGAATTTTTAAATATTTTATTAGGCCGCCATTTTGTTCCGCCATCTTAGATTCGTGCCTAAATTTTACCAGTTGTTTTCTACATAATACTTCAAAATACAACAGTTCTAACCACAACTTGTTACGTTCTGGACGCGCGTTTCGCTAACCAAGTTAGCATCATCAGCAGATGATATAAACTAAAGTAACTTATCCTAATCGAGACTATTTATAGGTAAATGTGGTCGCACTTGGTTGCACCCGACTGCACCGTTGTCAAGTAAACAATAGAAAGGACTATAGAGAATAGGCCTTCTGTCTTTATTTAGTGCTTTCTTACCACATTGAACTACTTCTATACTCGCAAATGCATCCAATAATCTATTATTAGATATATTTTTAATCAACTTAAGATTATTTATTCCTATTCGGTGATTGTTTTCCAAAGCATGTTGGGCAACGCTTGACTTTTCTGCTAATTTCATAGATGCCACTCCTCTCCCTCAAGTCGACTTTGTCTTTGGGGTTTCCAAGGAGATTTTTCAAACTGTTCTCCGTTTTGTAGGCTACTCTAAAACCTACGTTTTTAAATACTTTTTCTAGACCTCTCGTATATCTGGGATCATATGGAATTACTATGAATGTATTGGAAGCCTCAGGTATTTGAAGAGTAGTGGCATCTTTTAACATTTTCTTATGCTTATGTCTATTTACTAGTTTATGTACAAAATTATCATTATATCCATTACTTTTAGCTATAATTTTAATTCGATTCATTTCATTGTTAAAACGTTCTTTACTTAGTGGAAAATTGACTAACCTGTGAGTTAAGATATGGCATGCTGCCATTTTGTGTTGACGGCAATGAAATGAGTCGGATGTTATATACCTATCAGTATTAGTAAATTTCCTATAAATATCAAATTCTAATTTATCGTTATTTCTAATAACTAACGTGTCGAGAAAAGGTAATTGCCCATTGATCTCCTTTTCGTACGTAAAATTAATGGAAGGTATTTATTGTTTAAAGTTTCTAAGAAAGTGTCCATACGTTTGGGAAATACTTGAGTTCTTTTTTGAATTGGGTTTCTAATCTGCCCATAAACAAATTTGCAAGGAACGGGGATAAGCAATTGCCCATCGCAGTTCCCTCTAGTTGTTTATAGTATTTATTGTTGAACTGAAAAAAATTTTGATTCATACGTAATTTTGTGAGAAGTAAATATTCATCAAAAATTTCTTTCTTCAAATTATTGATTTCAAGTAGTTCCTTTAGGTACTCTAAAGCTAGTGGTATGGGTACACTAGGAAACAATGAGCTTACATCAAAAGATATTAAAATTTCACCTTCTTTTAAGTGAACATTCTTAATTTTATCTCAGAATTCTAACGAGTTAGTAACCTCAAAGTTATCATACGATATATTTAATTTGCCGAATTCTTCTACTAACCATTTTGAAATATTGTACGTTGGTGATCCAACAGCTGAAACAATAGGTCTCATGGACTTCCTAGGTTTATGAATTTTGGGAAGGCAATACAGTTTAGATAACTGTGGGTTACTATGTGTTAGTTTGAATTTTAGTTTATCGGACACATCGGTTTTTACACTGTTTTAAAGTACCTTTTACTTCTGTTATCATTTTTGATAACGGGTTTTTCTCGATTAAATCGTAAGAACCAGTTTGAATCAAATGGTCTACTCTTTCAAGATAATCTGTTTTGTCTAGTATAACAACCTTATTTCCTTCGTCAGCTTTTAAATAAAAACATTCTTTTTCCTTCAGTCCCTGGATAACTTCAGTATTTTTATGAGAAACTTATTTTGACTTGTTCTTAACAACGTTTTTTGAGATTTGATTTCTGCAAGCCTCTCTAATGAATCCCTTAGTTGACTCTGGCACGTATTGAATAGAACTTTCGATATTCGCTATAATAGTTGAAAAACTCTTTTTACTGGAGGCTCTGCAAAATTCAAACCTTTATTCAAAAGGGCGATTTCTCTGTTATCAAAGGACTGAGAAGAAAGGTTTTCTACAATGTTCTCGACTTCCGAAGAAATTTGTTTTTGTGGTTTCAACTTTCTCAGTTTGGTTTTAAGTATTTTGGTATTTTCTTTAAAAATTTGGCATCAATAACTACGAACATTTTTCTTTGGAAATCTAACCATTGTTCAAATTCTAAATTATTAAGTTTATAAGTGAGATTTTTAAATAATCCGTATGCTTCAATTTCAAGCAAGATACTTGTTTGCTATACAGATTTTTAATTTCTAAATCTAGCCACTTTTGTTTGGCAACAAAATGATAACAGAAGTAAAAAATACCTTAAAACAGTGTAAAAACCTTGTGTCCGATAAACTAAAATTCAAACTAACACATAGTAACCCACAGTTATCTAAACTGTATTGCCTTCCCAAAATCCATAAACCTGGGAAGTCCATGAGATCTATTGTTTCAGCTGTTGGATCACCAACGTACAATATTTCAAAATAGTTAGTAGAAGAATTCAGCAGATTAAATATCTCGTACGATAACTTCGAGGTTACTAACTCGTTAGAATTCTTAGATAAAATTAAGAATGTTCACTTAAAAGAAGTTGAAATTTTAATATCTTTTGATGTAAGCTCATTATTTCCTAGTGTTCCCAAAGAAATTATTGATGAATATTTAGTTCTTACAAAATTAAGTATGAATCAAAATTTTTTGCAGTTCAACAATAAATATTATAAACAACTTGAGCGAACTGCGATGGGCAATTGCTTATCTTCGTTCCTTGCAAATTTGTTTATGGGTAGATTAGAAACCCAGTTCAAAAACGAACTCAAGTATTTCCCAAGGGTGTGGTATAGATACGTAGACGATATATTTGCTATTTTTGATACTAAAACAGAAAATTTGGACACTTTCTTAGAAACATTAAACAATAAATACACTTTTCTCGACACGTTAGTTATTAGAAATAACGATACTGATAAGTATATAACATCCGACTCATTTCATTGCCGTCAGCACAAAATGGCAGCATTCCATTCCTTAACTTACAGATTAGTCAATTTTCCATTAAGTAAAGAACGTTTTAACAATGAAATGAATCGGATTAAAAATATAGCTAAAAGTAGTGGATATAATGGTAATTTTGTACATAAATTAGTAAATAGACATAAGCATAAGAAAAGGTTAAAAGATGCCACTACAGTTCAAGCACCTGAGGCTGCCAATAAGTTCATAGTTATCCCATATGATCCCAGATATACGAGAGGTCTAGAAAAAGTATTTAAAAACGTAGGTTTAAGAGTAGCCTACAAAAGAGAACAGTTTGAAAAATCTCCTTGGAAACCCTAAAGACAAAGTCGACTTGAAGGAGAGGAGTGGCATCTATGAAATTAGCTGTAATGACTGCGATCTAAAATATGTTGGGCAAACTAAACGCTCCATAAACATTCGTTTTAAAGAACACATGGCACATTTAAGATACGGAAGTCAGATAGAAAAGTCAAGCGTTGCCCAACAAGCTTTGGAAAACAATCACCAAATAGGAATAAACAATCTTAAGTTAGTTAAAAATGAATCTAATAAAAGATTATTGGATGCATTTGAGAGAATAGAAATAGTTAAATGTTGTAAGAAGGCACTAAATAAAGACAGAGGCCCTATTCCCTATAGTCCCCTCTGTTGTTTAGTTGACAACGGTGCAGTCGGGCGCAACCAAGTGTGACCACATTTACCATAAATAGTCTCGGTTAGGATAAGTTACTTTAATTTATATCATCTGCTGTGGTTAGAACTCTTGTATTTTGATCTATCGTCCACCACAGGTTCCAGTGTTAGGACTTAATATTCTTGAAGATGCCTTGTGCATTTGCAGGCAAAACGTCGGAAAGTAGTTCCAATTTCACATAGTCTATACACAAACACATTTTTTATCGTTCCAGGAGAGAAGAGCCCAATCCTGCGCAAAGCCTCCATCCCGGTGCTGTCGATCACCAAGTGTAAACAAGTCTACAGGAGCATGATCCCGATAACGCACAACCAAGTGTGCGCGGGCGGCTACAAAGGCAAGGATTCCTGCTCGGGAGATAGCGGCGGACCGCTCGTCTACACAGGCGTAGTGGAGGGAACTCGCAGGTACGTCCAACACGGAATCGTGTCTTTCGGACCGAAGGACTGCGGCGTAGATGGACGACCAGGCATCTACACGCGGGTGGGGAGCTACATTGACTGGATTTTAGACAATATTGAGCCGTTTAGGAAATAGATAAGTTTCCGTTATTGTACAGGTGATTACCCATAACGTCCACTCCCCTTAATTTATTTTTCCTACAAACGTTTAAAACCCCCCTTAGTAGCCTTAAAAATGTTACTTCAATGTATTAGGGCCTTAAAGCCACTAGTGTTAAAAGTCAAATGTCATATTTTGAAAGCAAACATTATATTTCATTATTTTTAATATTAATGCTACAATTTAAAGAAACAAAAATGAAGTTCTTCCGAAGATTTATTATTATTATTTTATTTATTTTCCATTTACAATACATAATTATATTAGACAATCAGAGGCAATTTGCATCCTGAAAGTTTTATGGGTACAGAACACAGAGCCCAGGATGCACTTGCTATTCTAGTATATGTAAATAATAAACCGGTACACTTATTAACTATAACCTAACCGATATATAAAACATTTAGGCTATTTAGAGTAATAGAATAATATGAATTAAACATTAGTTTATATAAATTCAGCAATATCAGAGGACATGAATATATTTTTAATTTTTTTCTTCAAGCAATTTAGGCTAATAGTATCTTGGGCGAAGAGACTTTGTAAACTGGCAAGTAATTTATTAAAAATCTTTGGTCCCAGAATGTAGGAAGATTTTTGAATACTTGTTTTTTTCAGTAAACTCGACTTTCAGGGTTAGTTCTTGCCCAAATCTGGTCGAGTTTTGATTATTAGATCTCAGATCTAATATATGCTTATGTTTAAAAATAAACAACGATATTGTTGAAGCATACTGCTTTCGAAGTGACAGAATGTTCGAGCTCCTCAGAGGGATGCTGTCTAGGTACATGATTGATTGCCCTTAGAAACATCTTCTGCAGTTTGATTAACGGTAATAGATTTGTCTCATAAGTGCCACCCCACACGCATATTCCATATGTTAAAATTGAGTGTGCTAAAGCATTGCAAAGGAGCCAATAATGCATGTTTGGGTAGAAGACGTGAAGCGTATCTTATTTTCGCAAGGACATACAATAGTATTTTCTATGTGTACCTTCCAGGACATGTTCATGTCAAAATGGACACCAAGATTACGTATATCAGAGCACTGTTCAAAAACATTACAATCACATGCATACATATTCCCACAGTTCAACCTATGATACCTTATTGCATGCTCGAAAGCCCACTGGCCCCTGAAGGTGAAATTTAGAAATTTAGTCTTTTTTGTATTTAATAGCATTTTGTTAAAATGAAAACATTTTCTTTTTACCATCGGTTCCTCTGCAAAATGTACCAAGAATACATTTTCAGTAAATGAATCGATGAAACTATCGTTTTCTTCTATATTTTCTTGCATTTCAGGCAAAAGCCACACCAACGTTTTAAGAAACTAAACAAGTTGTTTCAAATTTCCCGTAAACAATTAAACCAATAATGGTTGTTAGGTTTTATTGACAAATGTCAAATTAATAAATGAGTATCTCTTAAGCAAATCAATTTCAATAGCACAAGCTTTGAAGACTTGTTTATGAAATGGCTAGGATTTTATGTTCAAACGAGGAGGTGATCAATTTGACTCAAATCAAATAACTTTTCCCTTAGAACTCAATTTGCACCTTAGTATACGGGTCAGGTCAAAAAGTTATCGGACCCTACTGTATTATTTTAAATGAGACACCTTGTATATTTATAGACTATAAAAATTATTTTTTTTCCTTTTCAAAAATATATAATAGTATGCACCTTTTCTCAGAAACACGCAAATAAGCGACAATTTTCTGAAATTAAGTGCATGATTTAATAGTAGGCCATGAATAACCATAAGAAACAATTGAAAGTTACATATTGCTAACGAAGAATTGGACACCTTGCATGTAGGTATATTCTTATATAAAAATACATATAGTAACTAATAACAGTAAGTTTGTAGCAAATTTATAGCATAAAGTAACAATATAACACAGTGGCGTGCTACTTCACCAGGAAAAATAAACAAGCAAACATCTAACTACATTTACTATATATCTCTGAAAATTTTAGCTTTTACATTCATTTATTCACCTAATTAGCAAAAAATAAACTGTAAATCTCGAATAAATATTTTACTTGACCGTTGGCGGCATGTCTTTTTTAAACTTTCAATCGAACTTTATTATAACAACTATAACAGTGGCGCAAACCTCTTCGACTTTGCTGGAGGTGCTATGTTTAGTTTATGATTTTCCTACTATCTTGCTATACAACGCTCTCGGTGAATTGCTACGACAGTACATTACACCCACGAGTTTTTCAGGTTAGGGTGGTTGTTTACTTTTATTTTCGCGGATTTCGCTGCAACCGGTGAGTTCCTTTTCAGTTTGCGTGACTGGTTTGTTTTGTGTGTTGTTAATATAATGTTAATAAAATGTTATTAGTTGACTATAATATTTAAAATGAATCCGATCACGGACGTGGTTTGCATTTTGTTCCATCCATTTAATCGATGGAAGGAACAAGATCAGAGGGATGTATTAAATGTAGGGCAGCCAAGGTTTGACTTGACAATTTCCGCAAAAAAAGAAATAAAAAAAGTGGCAGAACATGGAATGTAAGTTTTAAATCATTCTGGTTTTCGGCGTTCAAATGGTTATGTAGTAGTCAAATATTACAAAAATTGTTTTACTGGCCTTGTTTACTACTTTCTAATAAATATTCAGTGTGGAATAAGGAAGGATTTGCAGGTATGTTAAATATATCAAGGTCTTTGCATAAACATGAAGACTCGGCGGAGCATTTAAAATGCGAATTAATGCTAAAAACTATAGCTTAAAAGAAAATGCTAAACTGTATAAAATATATTTTAACGAAAACGTCCGATTAAATAGATTATTTATGTGCTTGGTAATTGACGCAGTTTTGTACCTTGCAAAACAAGAGTTAGCCTTTCGCGGCCATGATGAGAGCAGCGAGTCAATAAACTGGGGGAATTTTAAACAGCTTTTAGGTTTATTAATATCGAGAAGTTCTCAAGAACTAAAAGATCATTACGAAAAAATTAAAAATGTTTTTACTGGCGACTCGAAAACTATTCAAAACGAAATAATTGAATGCATTTCTGATTATTTAAATTATTATGTAAAAGATGAAATAATGAACACACAGTTTTTTTTCTGTGCAAGTGGATGACACCACTGATATTCTATTACACAAATAAATCATTACAAATTCTATTACAGAAATAAATCATTACACACGTGAGCTGGCTAAGCTTTCACCTGAAGATATTAGGGCTAAGTATAGAACCCTTTTTTATGAAATATTGGACCATATTTTAATGGAAATGACACTAAGATTTCAAGACTGGGAAAAACTCACATTTTTAGCAGATTCTGCTAAATTTTCCGAATATAGTTTAAATTTTTCGACTGGCTCGTTTGAAAATTTGTTACAGTTATATGGGGAAATATTTTCAAAAAGTCAACGACTTAAAAATGAACTTATGGTCTTATTTTTGCAAGAGCAAGTGAACAAAATTAATGAAAATAAAGATATTTTTACCGAAGCATATAAACGATTTTTCCTTATTTTGACAATACTTTCTTATTTGAGAAATACAATATCTCAAGAAAGACTTACTTCTCTAGGCAATATTTCAATTCAAAAGGAATGTCTGGAGGAGATTAGGACAACTTATCCATTTTATAAGGTTATAAATAAATTTACTGCTATGAAGGATAGGAAAATTTATTTAGTATACAAAATTTAGGTAAGTTGTTAAAAAATATTCTGTCCTTTCCACATATAAAAAAAATTCTGGAAAAAAAAATATTGCGATATCTTCTTGCTTCTTTTGCACTTCACTTACTTTTTCACCCGCGGGCCGCCACTGATACAACAAAAACCTAAACATAACATTATTAAAAAAAAATCAAATTATTGACGACCATTTTCTCTAACGCAAAATTAACACCTTTTTGTAATTCTTTGAATAGCATTAAAAAGAACCATTAGTTTTTTTAACGCTGGTTCGAAAGGCTAAATGAATTGTCTCTCGAAGTTTTGCAATGCCGTCATATCGTGTTTTATATACTTCATTTTGTATATAGCTTCATAAAAAAATCTAAAATTGAGAGATCTGGAGATCGTGGAGGCCATCTAACAGGTTCCTTGATACCTACCGATCTTTGAGGAAAGTTATTATCAAGAAATTCCCTTAAGAGCCTAGAGGTGTGACTTGGGGCACCATTTTCCTGTAGGTAAACAGCATTATATTGGGCTAACGGAATATTTTCGAGCAGTTCTGGAATCTACGTGCTGTATGACTTCCTTTGAAAAATCCTATGAACTATATGTCTTCCCAAAATAAAACATGACATCCCATCTCCAAAGCGTCCTTGTTGAGCCCTTTCAAAGCCCTTTCAAACATTAAGGAGGCAAATGTTGCACTATATTAAACTTGTATGGATGATACTTATATTTCTTCAAGATCCTCTGACCGTCAATTTTGGGCACACCAATTTCCTTTCACTTTTTCTACATGAGAACGAAGGTATTGCTTCTATATATCCCAAAACATCTATCTCTTTTCTTTCCCTGTTCTCTGTGTTGTATGTTTGAGGACGCGGGTGAACAAATGACCCGTGCTAAATTTGCTTTTAAACGAGCAAATATCTCAAAGAAACGGTTGCTTTTTTTCTGGATATCTAACAAGCAAAAACTTATAATGATAATACATATTTTTATAGCCATAATAGCTTACTTACTAAGGCATCTTCAGAATTTTCATTATTCTGTATAAAACATACCAGCATATCATATTTTTCATAATTTTCATATGTTGCAATTATTCGAAGGAATTGAGAAATATCAAGTAAATAAAAATACCAAAAGAACGTTTATAAACTGCTTTATGAACCAAAAGAACCGAACAAATATTTGACATTTATTTTTGTTTGTAATAAACAATAGCCTACTATTAAATTATGCATTTAATTTCAGAAAATTGTCATTTATTTGGGTTTTTTGAGAAAAAGTGCATACTATTATATGTTTTTGAAAAGATAAAAGACAAGTTTTATAGTCTATAAATATACAGGGTGTTCCATTTAAAAAAATAAAGTAGGGTCCTATAACTTTTTGATCTGACCCTGTATACTAATTCCGAAGGCGGAATTGAGTTCTAAGGGAAAAATAATATAAGAAGTTTTCACATTTTTGATAAATTACAGAGGCCAACACACATTTTGGTGCCGGCGATTTTTTAACTGTTCCTGGGTAATTTTTGAATGCAAAATGTAAAAAAGTTCTCAGATTTTGTCTATCAGATCTAGTTTAAAAAAAAATTGTGTATATATTTTACGTTATAACTGTTATAATATATAATATTACTATTGCCAGTTAAAAAAACAAAGACACAAGGATTTAAGTATTTAATGCAAAAACTTAATTTACATAATTACGTTAGTCACTAATCACATAAAAATTTTCTTTTATACGACTTTCTAGAATAGAGTTTACTAGGGCATTCCCGCTGAAGGCTCCAGCAGTAGTCCGCCATCATGTGGCTATCCCATCGTCCTTGATAACGACCTTTCATAGCTTTAATATCCTGATGGAATCTTTCCCCCCGTTCTTCACTACAATCACCTAAGTTTTCTGGAAAACGATCTAGGTGGCTGTGGAGGTAGTGAACTTTTATACTCATGTTACAGCCGAGAATATTAAAATTTGAAAGCATAGTTTCCACTAATTCTACGTAATTCTCTGCTTTATGATTGGCAAGAAAATTTTGTACTACTTGAACAAATGAACACGAAGCGTTAGATTCAGTCTCGTTCATTGATGTGGTGAATTGTGAATCTTTAACCAGCTTTTAGTTTTTTCGTGCTAATGCCAGGAAATCTACGTGACAAATACCCAAAACAATTTCCATCTCGATTTAAAGCCTTCACAAATTGCTTCCTTAGGCCTAGCTTGATATGCAAGGGCGGAAGTAAGATTTTTTCTCTTAAAACCAAAGGTTCGTTGATCACGTTTTGTTTTCCTGCAATCATGACATCTCTTGAAGGCGAATTCTTGTTAACCCAGTGCTCATTTTTAGCTCTGCTGTCTCAAAGGCACAAAAAACAAGGATATTATATAACCACTCTGTTGTCCAAGGAGGAAGTTAACATCAATTAAATCAACACAAATTGCCCACTGAGGTTCTTCGTATTTAATTTTTTTCAAAACTAATGCAATTGTTTCATATTCTTCCTTCATGGTAGGAGAATGACCAATAGGAATTGAGCCATATTTGTTACCGTTATGTAAAAGAACACATTTTAAACTACGTTTTGAACTGTCAATAAAAAGGCGCCAATCATCTGGAGTGTATTCAGGAAAACCCATTTTTTCTAAGAGCCCTTTTATATTGTTACAGAATACCAAATCATTTTCCTGAGCGAAAAAAGGCAGCAAATCCTTATCTCTTTTACGATAAAATGTAATATTAGCATCTGGACAAAGTAGATTTTTTTCTTTTAATCTGGATGCAAGTAATTCAGCGGATTCCTTTGAGAGATTCAGGTCTCTTATAAAATCGTTTAGTTCTTCTTGATTGAAACACTGCGGAGTTGCTGAATCTGCTTTAAATTCGCTCTCTTTTTCTGATTGAATTCTTTTAACTTCGTCAGACGTTGATGTTTCTGTATCATCTTCTGTCAGTTCGGGTAGACTGAGATTTATCTTGATCTCCTAAATTAACGCCAAAATAGGCAAGATAAGCTCTTTTCACAAAGTCAGAAATCGTTTTTCTGCTCTCTTTCAAAGTGTATTCACCACACACATAACAAAAAACATGTTTTACAGGTATGAAATGTGTGGATGCCATTGTTTCAGTTTAGTGTCTTGATACTACAAAACGACCAATATTTACACAAAATAATAGCACAACTTTACTTGGGAAAACTCAGTAAATACTAAATCGAGTACAGCCAAGCAGGTATAGAAGGATCGGGTCATGGGCAATTACAGGTATAAAAGTAATTAAGAGCAGTGTATTGAGTAGTTCCTAGTATAGGAACATTGGGTCAGGGACAATTCCAGGTATTCATTTAGTTAATTAGATTCTGGGAAATTTCTATTTTGACGATTAAGTACATATTTATCTCTTTATTTGTTGTCCTTTATCAGAAAAAAATATCAATTAACTTGTAACCTATATCTCAAAAACTAGAGCTGGTAGAAAAAATCTGGTGGCATTTTTGGAATCAGCACATTAAAAACATCTAAAATCAGATGTTAGATTTCCGGCACAAAATTTTTGTTTTCATTTTGTTAACCTGTGTTATCTGATAGTTGAGATACGAGAAAAATGCAGCATTTTCTAAACCACCCTTTATATCAAAAGCCAAAATAGCTCAGAGAATTCTGCTTGCACGATTTTAAATTTAACAAAAAAGTAACACAGAGTCGAGAAAACCGCAATTTTCTATCTTTAAAAATAATATAATAATAATGGAGATACCCCGTAAAAGTACGGATAACGGGAAATCCTGTACAGGTTGTCCAATTTTGGTTGTAAATGCAAAGTATCTCCGTTATTTGCAAATATTTAGGGTTGAGGTTTTCGCGACACCGTGCCACTTTTTTGTTAAACTCAAGCTGCCGTAATCAGATTTTCCATAGCCCGCCTCGTTTCAGAGATACAGGGCCAAATTGAAAAAATTGCATTTTGAGACACCCCTTGTAACTCGGTTATCTTTTAAGGTATCGAAAAGGTAAAAACTGGCTCTTATAGATTTTTTTACGTAGAATCCAGTGGCGTAGACAGATTTTTACTCGGGCCGTCGTTTTTGATACATGACCCAAAGTCACGTTTTTTAAATGGGACACCCTGTATATTTTTACGGAGTCCTATTCGTCTTATTATGAGCTTTCCAAAAATATATGGTTATCTATACTTATTTTAAAAAATAGGGCTGCAATTTAGGTTTGTAATAATATCTATCTATATTTTTCATAGTAAGCCTGGACTGATTGTCAAAAATGGCTTTGTCACTGCTTTGTCATAAAGTAAATGAAGTTTTGATGTTAATACTAATAGACGTGTTATTAGTTTGTTACTTTTTAACAAATGGCTGCAAATCAATTATTTGAAAACTTTGAGCATGCTGACCTGTTTGATAGAGAGTCATGAAAATATAAACGCTGCTTCTGAGCTTAATTTCATTAGGTAATGTCTTATTTTCAAAATTATTATTGCAATCTTTTTTAAAACTTAAACTTTTATTATATAGATATCCGGAAAGGAGGCAGCCAAATAAATTAATATTCTATAGGCTGAAATCGAATTTAATAAATTTTGGCTCTTTCAAAAAGCCCAGATCAAAGAAATACAACAAAGAGAATCGTGAGGCTGATGAAATTAACGTCTTAGCAAGTGTAAATGTAACGTCTGTAACGTCATGTAGAAAAATAGAAAATGAAGTGGGTGTAATCAAGTCTCGGGTTCAAACGATTTTAAAGAAACATAAGTATAAACCTTATAAAGTCAGAGTGGTGCAAAATCTACATCCGGGAGATGCAGAACGACGTATTGATTTTTGCCAGTGGTATTTACAAAAAATTAATACTAACCAAAATTTTGGAAGGGCGGTTATATGGTCCGACGAATCGTATATAATAACAAACATAGAAAAAGACTCCAAGTCTCGGTCTCATTAAATTATAATTTTACAATTCGTAAAAATTCGTACGAATCGTATATAAGTAGTGCTGGAATATTTAATAGGCACAATACGAGACACTGGTCACCTGAAAATCAACATTTGATATTTCCACGCGAGCAACAAAGAAGATTTGGCTTTAATGTCGCTTGTCGTACTAGGAACCAAAATAAAATTTCATATTTTTGAAGGAGGTATCACTGCTAATCGCTACCTTGAAATATTGCAAAATATATTGCCAGAAATCATAGAAGATGCTCCTTTAGCACATGTGAATCAAATATATTTCCAACAAGACGGAGCTCCAGCACATAACTCCCAAATTGTGAGGCGGTATTTAGAAGAGAACTTCCCCGAACGCTGGATTGGAACGCACGGACCTGTCCGATGGCCTCGTAGGTCGCCTGACCTGTCCATATTGGACTTCTTTTTATGGGGTCACCTAAAAAATTTAATTTTTCGTACCCGACATAACACAGTTCTAGACCTGCGGAACACCAGTGAGCAGGCGTTTTTGCAAATACAAGCACGCAATGTAGTCATTTCAAATGCACTGGGTAAAATTGCAAGAGTGTGTGAGAGATGTCTAAGAGAAAATGGAAATCAGTTTGAGCAGTTCTTTTGAACATGGCTAATTACGAAAAATAGATATACTTAATATATTCTTAAAAACTTAAACTGCATCCTTATTTTTAAAATAAGTATAGATAACTATATATTTTTGAAAAGCTCATAATAAGACGAATAGGACTACGTCAAAATATACAGGGTGTCCCATTTAAAAAAAACGTGACTTTGGGTCATGTATCAGAAACGACGGCCCCGAGTAAAAAACTGTCTACGCCACTGGATTCTACGTAAAAAACTCTATAAGAGCCAGTTTTTACCTTTTCGATACGTTAAAAGATAACCGAGATACGAGGGGTGTCCCAAAATGCAACTTTTTCAATTTGGCCCTGTATCTCCGAAACGAGGCGGGCTATAGAAAATCTGATTACGGCAGCTTGAGTTTGACAAAAAAGTGGCACGGTGTCAATTTACAACCAAAATTGGACACCCTGTACATGGATTACTCCGCGATGGTTTGACCAATTAGAAAAAAAATTCTAAAGCACATTCAGGATGGTTTCGGACTGGTCCCATACCAAGCATATTGAGAAAATGTTAAAAATGGCAAAATGCCGGCCATTTGGAATTGTTTGCGTTCTCTATTCCTGACAAAATGGTGAATATTCTCTTAGGAAGCCTTAAAAATACAGTGGATTCGACGGCTATTTGTTAATCTTGATTTTTACATTAAAACTAGTACAAATAGAATTAAAAAGGACGAAATACAAATTTTTATAAAAAAATAAAAACGACTACATAAAAATGCACAATGCAAATGGAAAATTAGACATTATACTCGAGGTATTAGATATTAAAACACTCAGTATATAAATATGTTTTTGTCATTAAGTGATTAACAATAAGTTGGGCGCCGGCTTCGCAGAGTAAAATTTTCCAGATAAAACTAAAATATTATATTTCACTTTTTAATGAATTTTTGAAGTCGTTTTTATTTTTTTTATAAATTTTTTTGTATTTATCCCAAATTGGTCCTCCTAGATTTGCGGGCCTGTAGTGGACAGCCTCGCAGTCCTTCCTCAAGTCCACCGAAATTAGCAAATATTCTAAAAAATTAATTCTATGTAGGGTGGGTGTATCATTAGAAAAAATAATATTATTATGTATTATAATGCATGTGCAAAAAATATATCGTTCCTGCAACTCATATTCTTAAATGTTATAAAATAATAAAAGGTGGACAATATGCAAGATAACTCTGTACAAAACGGATGTTCGTGAACTGTAAATATATATTTAAAAAATATATAATTTCTACTAGTCATATTTTAACTGTTAGATATAGATATTTAAAACAATATAAAAGTTGGTTTACGAAAGACGTTCTTCTACTTAGCAAGAAATATGTAAGAATATAAAAAAATGTATAATGTAATATATTTTTTTTAAAAGCAACTGTCTCGTATTTTATTAAAAAAACACATTCATCACTGCCATGTTAAATATTAAATATAAAAAATAACTATACATAAAATTCTCTTTTCTAGAATGTGTGTAATGTATGTGTAACTTCTGACTAAAAAAATTGTAGGTATTGTTGATTTTTATTTTTAGACATATGAGTGGTAAGTGGTGGTTAGCTTGAGTACCTACCTGGGTTTAATTTCTTTTTTCTTTTGAAAATGAAATTTTCAAAACTTTTTTTATGTTTTACTTCCCTCGTAAAAGAGAAGTACTTATTGTAATCGTGAAAAAATCACCTTCCGAGATTTTTTCAGACCTAGTGAACTGTTAAAAAAATTATTACTAAAAAATCCAATGTATGTCAAAATTTGCACAAAAATCAAGCATTATATAAGAATTAACTGGTGAAATTTTGGTACAAATCCAAGATGGCGGAACAAAATGGCGGCTTGATAAAATAATTAAAACTGCAACCTAAAAAACTTTATTAGGAAGCATACCTTAAATTTACTAAATTTAAGCCAAAAAAGTTTTTATGTATAAAAAAAATCACATAACTTTCCATAAACAAGGAATAAAAAGTCCATTACTTTTCAATGCTAAAGCTCTCAATTATGAGGTTTTTGACTAAATGCAGAAACAAAATTAAATACAATGTTGCCAAACTTACCTGATTTACTTCAAATATATTTTGTCACTAGATAACCTAACGCTAATGGGAAAGATCCACCTAACAGTACAGGTATTGTTAAAAAAAAATCTTTGTTTTAATATAGACTCATAATTTTGTTCTTTTTTTGCAACCTAACCAAACCTAACTTAACCTAATCCCCATTTTTAATAATTATACTCACTCATGAAAGAAAATATCAATTTAGATTATTGCAAAGAAAGTAAAAGCTATTATTTTCTTGATTATTATTATGCATACACCCTTCTTTGCTTAAATGTATTAAATTTAAGGTAAATTTCCTAGAAAACAAAAAAAAATAAATTTGAGATGTATTAAATCGTACCAGAACCTCAAAAAGGATGTAAAATGTATGGGTTTATAATGTCAATGTTTCCAAATCCACTTAGGTATACTCGGACTTTATGCTTAAAAACGAACTTAAATGGGTGATATCTTATACGGAAACTCTATAATTATTGGGGAAGACGCTAGTTGTAAGTATAAAAACACTATTAACTTAAGAATAAGTGAAAAAATATAAAAATCATATTATTTATGACAGCTGTTTCAAAAATTATTATGTATATATGTTTATTACCTGCGTTTTTTCATATTTGTGTCAACTTGTTTATTCTTGCCAACTTTGTGGCTTTTTATTAGTTTGTTACAACTTGTTTATTTTTTTATGTAATTATATTTTGTTGTTTTATATTGAAATAGGTTAATTTGGAGGTTAGGTTAGGTTGGGTTTGTTGTAAAATTATATACTGTTGTTTTTTGTCATTAAAGTTTATTCACATTTTTAATCGTTTATTTTTTCTTTATTTCCCGTTAGGTTAGCCTGGTAAGGATTGGTTATGTTTCCTGTAAAGCAAGCGCCCGACTTTGTTTTTAGTTTTCTTTGTGTTCATGAAGTGCTCTACAATTTGGCAACGCCGCACATTTACGTCAATTTTTGAGTGAAAAGTAGTTCATTTTATCAACTTCAATCTAATTTTTTTGCAGTAAAACGGCAAAACCCCGCAATTTTTTTTTGATAAAATATTATTCAAGGTGCCTACTTTTATGCTGTTTAAACAAAAATTGCAAATTCTCATTTCCGGATAGTCCGATAGACCCCTTAAAAGAGACTGGAGAAGCTGGAGGAAGCGGCAAACTACAACTATTTCTATTCCGGTAGAAAAATCCTTTAAACAGCTCTTGCATTATAATTTTTGAAGTAGCACTGATCTTAAGTAATTAAAGGTTTCGACATAACATTTTCTAAAAAATAATAACTTTAATTTCACTAAGCTGACCTTTTATATCTTCGAGGCAATTTCCAGTGATGTGTATTACCAGTTTTTGGAAAATTCACTCTGCTTTGTCTTACATCTGTTTAAAGAACGAAACTTTTGCTACCGGCGGACGTATCTTAACACTTATTTAACATTATTTCAAGATATCTTGAATGTTTTTAGATAAAATTTAAGCTTTTTTAAAGATATTTACGACAAAACCGGGGGGGAACGAACCGAAATTTAGTCAAACGGAACCTCACGCCACGATCCGTGACACATACACACTGTCATGTTCAGCACAGCCTACTTGTGTTTCTTTAAAAAAAAAGCTCTCATGGCTTGCTTCACTTTTTTCGTGTATACTGGTACGTCATTACATGTAATTTAAAATCTATCTAGGGCCATCAAAAATTGCTTTGCTTGGCGTTCTCCCATTCATCAGTTAGTTAGAGAAAAAAGGGCAGTGGCTTAAGATAAGCCAGTTTTCAAAAATTGAGAAAAATATATGGGATATAGTTAGCACGGTATAATCACAAATATGAATCTTGGCGATCTTTTTACCACTTGGACTGGCCATAAAGTTTTCTGGTTTTAACTTTTTGTCAACAGAAAATTACAATGTGTTGTATACAGAGGATCATAAGAGCTGTGGCAAAAGATTATAATATTTTTGACCATCTGTATTTTGAAAGATAAAAGCTATTTTTATAAAACAAATATTGAGTGCATTTAGGCATGTCGGCAAGCAGAGATTTTGTGGTTAAAGCTTTTCTCATAATATTTTATGTAGAATGTATGAAGCATGAAGCTTATATTATTATATTTATATTTTGTTTTGTAAATCTTATTTTGTTTGCATTTATCAAAATCCATTGCGACTTTTTTAAATTTCATCATACAAACTCACTTTTGACTGACATTTGAAAGATTTTTATTAATTTCTTAATGTTGGGTAAAATTTTCAACAAATCTTTGATGATGCCACCTCATTCTATTGTGCTCCCGGTACTCTCCCGGGTGCACGGTATTTAATTGGTATCAGATAAACTAAATATACTATAATTTATTTAAATGTTTGCCTCTGCGCGGCATATCTAAAAAAACTACTTACCTAAATTTTGCTTCAAAAATTAAGTCATATAAGGATGACGTGGTAACATTTTGGTAAAAATCCAATCTGGCGCAACAAAATGGCGGCCCAGTCAAATGTTGAAAAAATTACTACTAAAAAACTGTTTATTCAATTTACCTCAAATTTTGCACAAACATCTAGAATTACGTAGTAATCAACTGAAAAGTTTTGGTGTGAATCCAAGATGGAGAAACAAAATGGCGGTTTAATAAAATATTTAAAAAACTAATTAATAGATCGATTACAAACTTTGTACAAAAATTAATTATGTTATAGAGATGAACTGGCAAAACTGTGGTACGAATTCAAGATGGCGTATTAAAATGGCGGCCAAATAAAATGCTTTTCAATTCGTGAAAAAAAACAGGTTTCACATATATTTATGTTTTAGCGTTTCTAGATGCCAAAAAATTCGTTTCCTCAAATTCATTGGTCTGTCTGTCTGTCAGTTCGCGGTATAGCTAAAAACTATTTACCCCATTGACTTCAAATTTAGGTAAAAAATTAGGGATTTGGTGGGGATGACCCTGTAATAATTTGGAAAATCCAATATGGCGGAAAAAACATTGCAGCCTAGTGAAATGTTAAAAAAAATACCACTAAAAAACAAATCATCAAATTTAACTTAAATTTTGCACAAAAATCAAGTATTATAAATTTTGCAAACAAAAGTATCATCTATACCGGGTGACAATGGAACGGCTACAGATAAAAATATGGAATTTGGTGTGTTGATAGGGTTGAATATTGTGAACATTTGTAACATAAAAACTTCGTTATTTTAAATGGAACACTCTGTATATTTTATGTTTCTTTTCCAAATAAAGCCACTTAAAAATGTGCAATAATTCCCACTTAATTGTATTTTATGGAAAAACGGAGAAGGCCAGGATAAAAACAATCACGGTTATTTACTCTTTATTCAAGCCTTCATTTTCGATCAGACCCTGTACCATAACAGGTCAACTGACTGTTTTTCGCTTTGGATAAATATTAACATCATAAAAATAGGGTACCCAATTTTTAATTTTGCATTTGTTTGTGAAAGTTAAGTTAATGATAACTTAACCTAGTGTGATTACTACCTCTACACAAAGTTTTGCTAAAATTAAGTCATGTTAGCCATGACAGAGGTTGCTATGGTTTTTAAAAACAATTGAATTTTGACAAGTAACTTTTATCACTCGTAGGCTTGGCAGATTGTTGCACTTTTTGTAAATTCTCGTGCTTTATTTCGGGTCTCTATAGGTGTGTACTAAAAGTTCTTTGTAATCTCTTTAGAATGGCAAGTTTTACAAGGGCGGAACAAATAGATATGTTTCTCGTTTATGCTTGCAAAATAAAAGAGAGGCTCAAACACTCTACGCAGAACGATACCCCGACAGAAACCAACCCAGCTATGCGTATTTTCCGTGGCTAGTACAACATTTGAAAACAGTTCCCCAAAATGAAAATGAAGAAAAGTGCATTATTAGTGAAGAAGATGAAATAAACGTTCTGCCATGTGTGAATGCTGATCCAAGTATTTCTATTCGCCAAATTAAAAGTGAAGTTGAAGTTAACAGAGAAAGTGCAAAGAACATTTTGAAGAAAGATAAGTGCCTACAAGCCCTACAAATACCAAATCCACCAACACTTGCATGTTAAAGAACGCTTTGGGGTTAAATTGTGGCTAGGTGTTTTAGGAAAGAGAATTGTGGGCCCAATATTTTTTAATGAGCCCCTTACGACACAAACTTATTTGAATTTTTTAAAAACAACAGTTACCGATTTTTTAGACAATTTACCTCTTGCGGAAATTCTCAATATCTACTTTCAACAAGATGGTGCACCGGTCCACAATGCTCGAATTTGTGTAAATTATTTAAATGACAGGTTTGGGGACCAATGGATAGAAACGAATGGACCTGTAAGGTGGCCAGCACGTTCGCCAGATTTGACACCTCTAGATTTTTCTTCTGGGGTTATAATGTTCAAACGTTCAGGTTGAGTTAAATAGACTTTTTCTTTGAAAAGTTTATTTAACTCAACCTGAAAATTTGAACGTTTTAAGAAAACGAATTAGTGTTGTTAATAATATTAGTATAACTCAAAAAGTTCCCGTAATACAAAATATATTACGGAAAATTGTTGAAAAATGTGAGACCTGTATTGAACAAGAAGGTCGTGTTTTTGAAAATTTGCACCATGCTCGAATTTGCGTACAGGGTGGTCCACTTAAGATGCTCCTATACTTTATCTCAATAAATAAGACACTGAGAAAAAAAAGTTAAATACAAAAAGTATTTGACCCTAAGTATATTTTTTATTTATAATATTTTTATGTATACAGGGAGTTCCATTGTGCCAGGACAGTAACCAACTTTTTTCTTTTTAATGAAATGTACGAATATTTTTAGAAATTCTAATTCTACGCGTGATTTTGAGTATTTTTTGGCATCATAGCATACGAAATTTTGAGTAGTTTTTGAGAAAAATTAACTTTTCTAATTTTTTTCGGAAAAACAGGATTTTGGAAAAAGTGATTTTTTCACGCCTGAAGACTAAAATTATGAATTTTGGTTATGAATCCATGGGAGTGGTTAATATTTAATACTCTGACCTATCAGAAGTGAAAATGCATCATACAGGGTGGTCACAAATGACCATCAAAAAACATGTTTTTGTAACAAAAAAACTTAATTTTTTTAAATGGAACATCCTGTATTTAGCACTTTTATTGTGTTTCGGATTTAATTCTGCATCATTCCATATATATATATATATATATATATATATATATATATATATATATATATATATATATATATATATATACATATATATAGTTTATATTCCAAAAATTAGTAGTTTAGAAGTTATGACCAAATTTCTATAATAATTCTGGTATTTTTGTTAAAAATCTAAGTAAACCTAAATAATATCCTATTCTAAGTTTTTTTTTTAACATTATAATTAAATTTAACATTAAATCAACAAGTAATGCAAGAAAGAAAGTAACTAATTACTTATTACAAAACATTTTCGACATAACCCCCGACTTTGGCAATACAAGTGGTATACACGGTTTCAATTCTCCCAATAGCGTTTCTAACCGCGTCTGTTGCATTAAGTCTTTCTACCACTTGCCTAATTCTCCTTTTTAAATCTTGAGCAGTATTACACCTATTTTTATACACCTCGTTTTTTAGGTTGCCCCATAAAAAAATCCAAGGATGTTAAGTCGGGGCTCCTCACTAGCCAATCTATGGTCCCGTACCGACCAATTCAAAATGGAAACGTTGATTCAAATAATTTCTAACAGGCACTACAGTGTGTGATATAGAGCACTATCTTGTTGATAAACAAGCCCATCTTTAATATCGTTCGGCAGATTGTCAATTAACGGAAATATTTCATTCTCCAACAAATTTAAATACCTCTCACCATTCAGAACTAAGTCATAAAATACTGGAACTATTATTCGATCACGGATAATACCACACCACACATAAACACTTCGCAAACCCTGTTTTTTCATTTCTTTTACACGATGTTCATTTGAGTTACACCAGTAATGAGTATTTTTTCGGTTGAACATGCCGGTCGTATTGAAAATTGCCTCATCGGTAAATAAAATATTTTTAAAAATGTCAGTTTCAAAATGGTGGTCTATCATGAGAGAACAATAAAAAAGCCTTGTTTGAAAGTCCTGTTGGGATAATTCCTAAAATACAGGAGAATTTCTAATTGCTTTTCTTCTGTTTTGGGCGCCGTTTTTGTTTATTGATTACCACTCCACATTCAAGATCACGAGCAATTCGTGAAAAAATATGTTTCGTGGGTACCCGTCTTGCAGGATACAACAACCGATACTCCCGCAGGGCTAATGCTGGATTCTTATTATTTCTTATGTAACATTCATGAAGATTTAAACGCTCTTGAACACTGTATAAAGCCATTTTTTCTTTAAAAAGAGTTAGAGGCAACTAAATGTCAAATAAAAACTGTGTATTTATTGGTGTCCAGGCAACAATTTTACTAGTTTTGTTTTTCCATGGATATCTTGTAAAATTAAGACGCGTTTAGAAATGCTATTATTGAGAAAATTAAAACCGTAACCGTAATATTATACTACTTGTGCTGTCAAAGACGGGGGTTATGTCGAAAATGTTTTGTAATAAGTAATTAGTTACTTTCTTTCTTGCATTACTTGTTGATTTAATATTAAATTTAATTATAATGTTAAAAAAAAACTTAGGATAGGATATTATTTAGGTTTAGTTAGATTTTTAACAAAAATACCCGAATTATTATAGAAAATTGGTCATAACTTAACTTCATATAACATAACTAAACTACTAATTTTTGGAATATAAACTATATATATGGAATGATGCAGAATTAAATCCTAAACAGAATAAAAGTGCTAAATACAGGGTGTTCCATTAAAAAAGATTAAGTTTTTTTAGTTACAAAAACATTTTTTTTGATGGTCATTTGTGACCACCCTGTATAATGGATTTTCGCTCTTGATAAGTCAGAGTATTAAATATTAACCACTCCCATGGATCCATAACCAAAATTCACAATTTTAGTCTTCAGGTGTGAAAAAATCACATTTTTCCAAAAACCTGTTTTTCCGAAAAAAAATTAAAAAAGTTAATTTTTCTCAAAAACTACTCAATATTTCGTATGCTATGATGACAAAAAATACTCAAAATCAAGCGTAGAATTAGAATTTCTAAAAATATTCATACCATTTCATTAAAAAGAAAAAAGTTGGTTACTGTCCTGGCACAATGGAACACCCTGTATACATAAAAATATTATAAATAAAAAATATACTTAGGGTCAAATACTTTTTGTTTCTAACTTTTTTTCTCAGTGTCTTATGTCACCCTGTACATTATTTAAATGACAAGTTTGGATTTGACACCTGTAGATTTTTTCTTCTCGGGTCATATCAAAGAAAAAGTCTATTTAACTCAACCTGAAAATTCGGACATTTTAAGAAATCGAATTATTATTATTAAATTAATTTAAAAATTAATTATTAATATTAGTATAACTCAAAAAGAAAATGTAATACGGAAAATTGTTGAAAAACGTAGGACCTGTATTAAACAAGAAGATCGTGTTTTTGGAAATCTTAATTATGATTAAGTACGTTCTTTTTTCTATTTCTTTTATTACTAATTAATATTAATCATCTCTAGGTATAACAAAGTTCATTTGTTTTCACATTATCATATTCATATTCTTTTCTTTTTTAAAATTTAATTGAACTAAAAGAGGATTCCTTTGAACAGTAGATTATTTTGAATCCATGGCCAACTTTGCCGGTGGTATAATTAAATAAGTGCTAGTAATATTGATTTTCGATTTAGACGAGCATTAACAACATGAAAATAGGGTATCAAATTTTCCAGTTTGCAGCGGTCTATGGAAGTTGAATTTGTCAAATGTGGATAAAGGATAAAAAAGATATAGGATTAGGTAGTGTAGGTTTTGTTCCAGTCAGTCCCAAAATCGATTTGCGAAAAACACATTTTTATAAAACTTGGGACATTTTCATTTTGACATTTTGTTGGATGAAGGCTTGAATAAAGAGTAAATACAAACAAACAAACAAAAGTATGCTTTATTGCCGCAGAAAAATTTTACAATTTTATGGACAAAGCAAAATATACCTAAAAATAAGACATATCAAAACATTAATCGAAAATAATTTCGACAGGTCAGTGCTTTTTTTAAAAAATGTAAATTATCAATTTACCAAATCGTAAAACAGACGTTAGAATATAACATAACATTGCAAACAGTAAATGAATCATGATAACCTTATAAAAGTAAACAAACACACATGTACGAGGTGAATAATTTCGATGACATTGAAATCAAAATTGCAACTATGCGACCTTAAGCTCTATGTTATTATAGTTATACAAATAATTGTGATGTTAAACAGAAGGTATATTGAACTAGTGTAGAATGTAGTATACCAAAAGAATTAAATTGTTTTTAATCCAATACCTAACAAAAATAATTAAGTTTTAAGTGAATGTTCGACAGTTCTTTTCCCTATATAATGATTTACAAAATTCTATGCTACGAGTTAGGACATGACTCACAAAAGATTTAAGTAAACAAGCGAGTTTAGTGACAATTTAAAGAGACTTACTCACTGAAAAAAAAATCATTAACGCTGTAAAATGGTCTCTCAATGAGGTATGCGTTGGTGTTTTTTCGAAATTGTGCAAGCATAGGGATAGATTTTAAATGTACTGGCAGATTGTTGTAAAGTTTTATGGCGTTGTAAATAATTGATTTTTTTATTAATTCTGTGGAAGGAATGGGAAGATAAATATCATGCCTAGAGTTTCTGGTAGGGTATACATGTTGTGGCCTTTCTGGGAGGGTGTTTATATGTTTTCTCAGCAAACATACCGTTTCCAAAATAAATAATGCAGGAAGTGTTAATATTTCATGTTTTTTGAAATAGTATTGGCAGTGAGCTCTATTATTTAGACCAAACAAATAACGAATGGCTCTCTTTTGAAGCATAAAAATACTACGAAATTGCTCGGTGGTACAGCAGCCCCAAAAGGGAAGGCCATAGCGGAGGTGGGATTCAAATAAAGAGAAATAAGTAAGTCTGGCAGAAGGAACGTCTAGTTCTTTTGAAACTTATCGAATGGCGAAGCAGGCGGTAGAAAGTTTTTTAGTTAAGGTGTCAATATGATTAGACCATTTTAGGTTGCTATTTATATTTAAGCCCAGGAATTTAACCGACTCTACGTATTCAATATTGCTGTTATGTACCTGAAGTGGTTGTAAAGTTCCCTTATAAGATAACGCCACCGTTTTATCGACGTTAAAACAAAGCATATTGGAATCGGACCAAGCCTTAATTATAACCAAGTCTTTGGAGATACCAGAGTGTAAAGACGTTGTATCAAAATCATTCCATGTTATGCTTGTGTCATCAGCAAAAAGGGAGATTCTTCTATTAATTTTAAGGTTCGTGATATCATTAATGTATAACAAAAAAAGAATAGGTCCCAAGACTGAACCTTGAGGGACTCCACTTGTAATCAACTTACAATCAGAATCGGAACCATTAGCCCTTACAAGTTGTTGCCTTTTTCCAAGATAAGATTTGAACCAATTTAAAGAAGTACCACGAATTCCATAAAAATTTAGTTTGTTTATCAGAATTTCATGACTAACACAATCAAAGGCTTTCGCATAGTCACAAAAAACTGAGGCAGTTGGGTGGTTGTTATTGAGAGATAAGTAGACGCCTCTAAGCAACGTGAACATGGCGTCACTGGTGCACTTGTTGGGTAGAAATCCGAACTGCTCCGGGGATATTATCTGATGTTTCAGGAGAAATGGCATAAGACGGTTCTTCAGTAGCCTTTCGATGATTTTTGACAGCACTGGTAGTAGTGCAATTGGGCGATAATTACAAGAGTTAGTTTTTTCGCCGCCTTTATGAAGTGGAATAATTATAGCTGTTTTAAGGCAATCAGGGAATACACCTTTTATAAAGGACTCATTTATTAATGTTGTAAGGGCCTCTATGACTGGGAGTGGCAAGTTCAGGAATATTCTAATTGATAGGCCATCAGTGCTACACGAAGATTTACTTTTGATATTATGTATTACCTTCAATAGTTCAGTGTTGCTAACGGGACTTAAGATTAAACTATTTTTGCTTACATTAATAAAATAATCATTTAGATCATTAGCCCCTGGCAAGATCTGAGTCACAGGGTTTGATTTGTTTCTGAGGTTATTGATGATGGACCAGGTTTCTTTTGAAACGTTATTAGAGTTTGTTAGACGTTTTCGGTAGTGTAATTTTTTTGCTGACTTAATAAGAGTAGTGTAGATCCTCCTATAATTAGAGATATAGTCGAGAATAAGAAAGGAGTCGGTGAATTTTTTTATATATGAGAGCGAGCGCATATTTTTAGCAGAAATTCGTACTCCTTTCGTGGTCCACGGTTTATGCCGCTTAGGTTTGATATTCTTAAGCGGGAAGGCCTTGTTAAAAGCACTTAAAGTTTTATTTAAAAAAGTTCTGAAGTTTGTGTTGACATTATCAGATTCAAAATTCCAATTGGTGTTAAAGCAAATATTATGAAATACTGAGAAATTTGCGGCCGAGAAAATTCTGCCCCGATGGCGAGATCTTGGTAAGGGCCTAATAGGTAAACTAAACCTGGAAATTACCGCCTCGTGATCGGAAAGACCTGAGTTATAGACCTGTGATTGCACCTCTGATGGAGAAAAATCAGACGCCATGTAATCGATGATAGAAGAAGAGTTTTTTGAAATTCTAGTTGGCGAGGATACATGCATTGAAAGACCGAAAGAGTTGAATATAGAAATTAGATATTTCTGGATGGCACAAACAGTAGCATAGTCAATATTAAAGTCCCCGCATAGAATTTTCTTACCTTTAATCGGTAGGCTGTCTAGCAAACTTACCAGGCTATTTAAAAATGATTGTACATCAGAGTTTGGTGATCTATAAATACAAATTACATAAAGATCAAGGTTTTGATTATATACTATTATATATATATATATAGAGAATTCAAAGGAGCTATCCGCTAACAAATGATCATATTTAGATACCGACATGAAATCTCCATTTAGGGATAGAATCAGTGTTCCCCATGAGCTGAGTTTTTTCTGTCATATCTAGCTACTGTGGTATACCTCTCAATATAAAAGGGTTCGTTTAGATTCAGCCAGTGCTCAGTAATTGCAACAAGTTGGGGGAACTCCAATTCTTCCAGAAATAGGTACAACTCGTCAGTTTTATTTCTTAGAGAAGCAATATTAATTAGAACCATATTAAGACTAGTAACAACAGGAAGTTTTGAGGAATCTAGTTCCTCAGGACACGTCGTGTTTTCTAAAAATTTTTTTTGGGAGAATTGCTGGTAAAATAGTTTTTATGGCATTCTCTGGTCCTCTGAAGATGAATCGATCTCTCCGAAGATATGTAGGATCCATAGGCTACAAGATCCGCTTCCACTTCTGCTGCGCTAAATCCGTAAGCAGCATGAAAATCGAAACCGTGATTGCTTTTATCCTGGCCTACTCCGTTTTTCCATAAAATACAAATAAGTGGGAATTATGGCACATTTTTAAGTGGCTTCATTTGGAAAACTATACATTTTAAACATAGGATATGTTATACAAAAGTTGTTTAGAATTGTTAAAAGAGTTCAAAAAACATAAAATATACAGGGTGTTCGATTCAAAATAACGAAGTCGCGGTCAAACCGGAAACGATATTGAATTGTTTTTATGTTACAAATATTAACAATAATTGACCCTATCAACACACCAAATTTCATATTTTTGTCTCTAGCCTTTGTCAAATGGCGCCCTGGGTAGTAATTTCATTGTCATCCTATATCTGAACGCAATCAATATCCTCAAAGGTCGAGTATGAAATATGAATAGTCAGTCTGAATATCTCCAAGCTCGTTCAGTGATCCGATCTTGTGATGTAAAGGTCCCTGAAGATGCCTCGCGCAATCGAAAGCAAAACATCGGAAAGTGATTCTATTTTGACACGGTCTAATCCCAAGAACCACGATTTATTAATTAACCACAGCCGTAAAAACGTTCGCCCTATGTTTTCCCTGTCCGTTAAAACCTGGTTTGATATATGGTATTTATTAGATGATTAATTTTTTTCGTTTCAAGGTGATAAATCCAACCGACATTTTAATTTCAAATTTATTATAAAATAATTTCATATAATACTAAACATTAAAATTAATTGAAAATTCTTGCATTTTAATCTTAGTGAAACTAATAAGGAGTTCTTTGGAATATTAAAAATTAAAAACCAAAGCTTAATTTGCATGGTTACTCATGTCAAGTAATTTTTTCGAAGGTAATACTTAAGCATGGCTTTAATTTAAAATTTTCTCCTTTTAGAGCAAAATAAATAAATTCAAATTAAAAGAGCTGGTGTATGGTTAAATACATCATCGAAGAACAAAGAGTAATTTTATTTCCCTCGTAAAAGGAAAGTAATTTAATGGTCTAGCATACAAAATACTTGATGGAAATTCATTATAAACTAGTATAAAAAATAAACACGTTTAGTTTATTAATTTACACTTAATTATTTCTGCTTGACAGCTGTTTCGACACACTGTGTCTTTGTCAAAAGCTAACTTAAAACTGACACTAAAATCTGTACCAAATATAAAAAAAAATATATAAAAATCTTAATGGTGTCAATAAAACAATATCGGTGTTTACCCACCTCGTCTATTCTTTAGGTATAAAGATTTAACAGAGGGGAACCATTTAAGTCCAACTGGTCATTCAATAAAATATTTCGGGTTTTCCTCTTGTTAATTTCTAAACTTTCCAAATGGTTCAATTTGTAGCTTTTATTAGCCCTATGCAAAATTTTATACTCGCTTTTAAATGTATGATTTGCTTCTATCAAATGTTTAGCGTAATTGAAGTCTGTTCTTTCTTCATTATATGAGGATTTGTGTTCTTTTATACGTTTATTGAAAGATCTACCCGTTTGGCCAACGTAAACTTTATCACAGGAACCACATTCTAATTCGTATACCCCTGATTTTTTAGATTTATCAGATTTGGATTTATTATTTTTAATATATTTCCCTAATGTATTATTTGTACAGAAGGCAACTTTATAATCTGCTCTCATGAGATGTTTACAGATTTTAGAGCTAATTTTGCCTGTATGTGTTACTGTATTAAATTTGGCTATATCTTTTAAATTATTATTTGAATAGATTAAATTGATTGCTTTTTTATATTGTTTTTTATTTACTATTTTGTCGACTATATTAGGACTATAGCCATTGTTAATAGCAATCTGCTTTATAATATTCGATTCTTTATTATAGTTATCTGATGACATAGGTATACTAATTAAACGATGTATGATTTGATGTTTTATGTATTGTTATATCTGTGTAAGATGGTTTATGATACATTTGAAAATCGTGTTTATTGTTATTGTTCATAATTGTTAAATCCAAAAAATGTATTGTTTTATTTTGTTCCACTTCTAACGTAAATTTAACATTTTTATGTAAATTATTAATAAAATCTAAAAATAACCTTAGTTGTCTCTCTGTTCCCGTGAAACACGCTAGTACGTCGTTTACATATCTATACCAATAAATGAACTTGTTTCTTAACGGGTGATTATACATTAATTGTTCAATATTATCTTTGTTATATATTGTTAATATATTTCTGCTAGTATAGGACTCAAAGGATTACACATTATTAAACCTTCTTTCAGTGGCGGCTCGTGAGTATATTGAAGGGTGAGGCTACATGAGGTTAATTTTGTTTAAATGTGAATAAATTTCCACGTCACCCATGAGGTATTATTCTGCGACGCGTTGACCTTTTTTTTTAATGGAGGTCATCGCCAATAGCCCTACTAAACCATTAAAAACTAAAAAAATAAACTCTAAAAAAAGTAAATAAAAAGTAAACAAAACAAGTAAAATATGTACACCTATCACTAAAATATGGCGGTGATTGCGATAATAAAAACATAATTTAGTTTATTAAAACTTAAAATAAATAGTTGTATGAAATAAGATAAAAAAACTACTTTTTGTACATTAAATCTATACGTCTGTCTTTTAAGGTTGCAAATTTATCTATAATTTGGTCGTAAAAGTTTTGGTCTTCACTAAGTTCTGACAGTAATTCCTGCTCTATTGACATCATTGCTAAACCCGAAAGCCGTTCTTGTGTCATTGTGTTTCTTTGGTAGGTTTTGATCCGTTTAAGACATGAAAAATTTCGTTCGGCCGATACACTTGTTGCGGGAATAGTTAAAACTAAATTAAAAAGCTTATATGCTTCCGCAAAAATTGCTTTAAAATCCTTAAATAACAAAGCTAGACTTTTTTCGACATCTAAATTTGAAAATTGTTCTTCCCTATACAATACAGAAAGCTCATTCTTTAATCTATCTCTGTCAAAAATGTTTGGATAATTGTTTAATAAATTATTTAATAAGTCGTCTGGAAAGCATTTAACATATTCCGAATATTTTGTGCAATCGACTAAAGCAAAGAAATTTAAATTATTTAAATTTTCAAACCGCGTCCCTAATTGAAGAATTATACAATCTATATTTCGAAATATAATATTTTATATTTAGTAAAAATATCAAAGTCGCTAGAACATTGCCCTCGACGTGTGTTAGTTGGCAGAATTGTGGCTTTTTTAGCAATATTGAAAAGTTCTTTGAAATGGTCCTCGTTTCTAAATTCAATAATTCGTTGCAAGGTTTATTTGCGAAATGCAGTAATTTATATCTAAATGCTTTAACTGTAATATTTGAAACAGTACATCAGTGCAACTAAAAATTTGTTTATAAATATGCGTTAAAAGGCAAAATTCGAAATCATTAAAATGCTTTTAAAATCCTTTTGCACCATTAATAGATTCTGTTCCAGAACTTAAGTCATTAATAATAGTTTCAAATACTATAATTAAATTGTCCCATTCATTAGCCACTAAGTTTAAAATTTTAGACCGTGTATACCATCGCGTTTCTACAGCTCGCGGAATTCTTTTACCTACTATCTGATTAAGCACAAAAGACCGTTTTGGTGATTGGTGGAAATAATTTGGTATTCCTAATAAAGTGGCAAAAAATATACGACTTTGGGTAATCAGTTTTGTTCCCTGTTGTAAAACTAGATTTAATCTGTGGGCGCAACAATGAGTAAACATAGCTAAAGGAGCAATAGATCTAACTTTTGTTTGAAGCCCATTTATTTCACCTGCCATAACACTAGCCCCATCGTAACACTGCGCGACCAATTTATTTTTAAAGTCATAAGGCTCTAAGCTGTTTTGTATTAAATGAAAAAGGCTCTCTGCTGTTCTATTATCGCTAAAGTCAAAAAATCCTAAAAATCTTTCTTTTAAAGATCCGTTGGTCACATACCTAAATGTTAACGAACACTGTGATTTTTCTGTTATATCAGTACTATCATCCGCAATTACGCCAAAAAAACAACAATCGGTGTCATTGATTTCTTTTTTTATATATTTTTGAATATAGTCATGTATGCAACCAATTAGTTCATTTTGTATAGTCTTAGATTGTCCCGTAAAAATATTACTAAATTTAGCAAAATGTTCAGTAAGTTCGGCATTTCTTTTTATTAAGCATGCAAATATTTCCTTAAAATTGCCACGGTTAAAAGAATCTGTTGTTTCATTATGACCTCGAAATGCCAAGTCCTGTTTACCCAAAGTAATAGTAACATTAATTAAATAATTTAATAATAAACGGTTTTTTCGAACATTTTCATTATAAACAATTTTATTAAGACTTGCATTTTCTTGTAGTGCATCCGCAATAGTCGCCCTATTTTGCTCCAGTCTTGTAAGTGCTACCGAATTTTTAATATGCTCTCTTGAACTTTCATGCGATTTTACTGCTCGTGAAAAATTTTTTAAATCCGAATATCCGCACCCTGAACTCCAATTATTTTTGACGCAACCTAATAAAATACAAGGCCAACAATATAAGCTTTCTTTATAAATACTTTCGCATAGCCACCTATAAGTTTCGTACCAAGATATTTGAAAAGTTCTTGAATATTTTTTACCTTGCCTCTTATCGTTAAATATTGCTAAAATTTTCGGCGTCGGACGGCTACCTAATATCTGTTTCTTTTCAGTTTCGTTTCTTCTTAAAAAAGGAGTTTCAATTAATTAAGCAATAATGTCGTGAATAGGATTCATTTCAAAAGCAAAAAGCAAATACAAAAAATGGAACGGTCCAACTTACCAAATCAAAACAAAACAAAAACTTACTCACGCGTATTTATTCATCTTAAAAGACAGAACGCCCTCAATCAGCGATTATAGCAATCTATTTCCTATTTCTTTCTCAGCCGCACGCACCACGTAAAAAGAAGCCGTTGGAATATTTCGCTAGTCATGTGATTTAAATAACCAATAAAAGCATATCCAAGCTATAGATTTATCGCCTCAAGAATGCAATAGAAAACGCGTGCATCGGCAATCGCCATCCCGCTCTGTCGTAATCAGGTGACTCGCCGGCATCGGCACCGGCCGTTGATAAATAGGTCAGAAGCCGAAACTTTCCAAGCTAAAATTATTTCGCCTCATTCGAGAGCACTTTCTTTAGGAATGGGTTTGCACGGATTGCACGGTCGGTTTTTTGATGTGGTCAGAATTTATTTTCTAAAATATTTATTATGGGATTATATTTTGTTTTGTTTTATGTTGTAAAACTGTTAAAAAGTATATTTCTAATTGGTAATAGATAAAAAGTTATATAAAAAAATTCTCTTTTCCTTTATTTTGGGGGTGAGGCGCGGCCTCAGAGGCCTACCCTGACGAGCCGCCACTGCCTTCTTTACTTACATACACGAAGCCATTGAATTCAAAGTAATTTTGATCTACACACACTGTTAACAAATCCAATATATCATTCTTAATAATATGATTAACTTTATTTTTGAGTAATAAATTATCGACTAAGTTAATAGCTTCAATAGTGGGGACACTAGGAAATAAATTTTGTACATCTAAAGAGATTAATATGGCATTATTTGGGATTGTGACAACTTATATTGTTAATTAATTCTAAACTATTTTTAATACTAAATTTTGGTTTAAAATTACAAAATGTACTAATAATGTCTATTAATTTATTAGAAATCTTGTGAGCTGGAGCTGTCACATAGGACACTACAGGTCTATCGGGCATATTGCCTTTATGCAGTTTATTAAAAGAATATAGCTTAGGTACTTGTGAATTCACTATCGTTAATTTATATTTAGTTTTATCAACAAATAAGCTACTATCTTTAATTACATTTTTTATAATTTTTTGATACATTTCTGTCGAATCTTTATCTGATTAATTTACAATAAAACTGCAAATAAAATTAACAATTGTCATAACCCACTTTCAGATCATGTATTTTTTAAACGCCTTTATAATCTCACAGATACAGATTTTACAGGCTAAGAAATTAAACTATTAGAAAAGGGGTTTAATTTCAACCTTCAGGTTAAAGATAACATTAAATCTAGAGAGATGTTAGGAGTTGAATGTGAAATAGCAGTAATAAAATAGGTAATGATAACTATAAACATATATTAGCTCAATCAATTACTTCAATACCTTGGGATTTGTCTAATGAGCGATTATCAAACAATTATAGTTTAGTTAAAAATATTAACAGTAAAATGACAGAAGATAATATTGTATTCACTAGGGCGAATAAAGGAAAAACAATTATTGCAATAAAATAAGAAGATTATATTCAAAAAACTTCAGAATTTCTGAATCCAGATAAATTTCAAAAGATCGATAAAGATCCGACAGAAATGTTTCAAAAAATTATAAAAAATGTAATTAAAGATAGCAGCTTATTTGATGATAAAACTAAATATAAATTAATGATAATGAATCCTGTATTCATTTATTAAACTGCATAAAGGCAATATGCCCATTATACCGGTAGTGTCCTATATGACAGCTCCAGCTCACACGATTTTTAATAAATTAATAGACATTATTAGTACATTTTGTAATTTTAAACCAAAATTTAGTATTAAAAATAGTTTAGAATTAATTAACAATATAAAAGATGTCATAATCCCAAATAATGCCATATTAATCTCTTTAGATGTACAAAACTTATTTCCTAGTGTCCCCCCTATTGAAGCTATTAACTTAGTCGATAATTTATTACTCAAAAATAAAGTTAATCATATTATTAAGAATGATATATTGGATTTGTTAACAGTGTCTGTAGATCAAAATTAGTTTGAATTCAATGGCTCCGTGTATGTAAGTAAAGAAGGTTTAATAATGGGTAATCCTTTGAGTCCTATACTAGCAGAAATATTTCTAGATAATATTGAGCAATTAATGTATAATCACCCGTTAAGAAACAAGTTCATTTATTGGTATAGATATGTAGACGACATACTAGTGTGTTTCACGGGAACAGAGAGACAACTAAGGTTATTTTTAGATTTTATTAATCATTTACATAAAAATATTAAATTTACGTTAGAAGTGGAACAAAATAAGAAGACGATTTTCAAATTTATCATAAACCATCTTACACAGATATAACAATACATAAAACATCAAATCATCCTTTTGCACATAAAATGGTAGCTTTCAACAGTTTTGTACATCGTTTAATTAGTATACCTATGTCATCAGATAACTATAATAAAGAATTGAATATTATAAAGCAGATTGCTATTAACAATGGCTATAGTCCTAATATAGTCGAAAAAAAAGTAAATAAAAAACAATATAAAAAAGCAATCAATTTAATCTATCCAAATAATAATTTAAAAGTTATAGGCAAATTTAATACAATAACATATACAGGCAAAATTAACTCTAAAATCAGTAAACATCTCATGAGAGCAGAATATGAAGTTGCCTTCTGTACAAATAATACATTAGGGAAATATATTAAAAATAATAAATCGAAGTCTGATAAATCTAAAAAATCAGGGGTATACGAATTAGAATGTGGTTCCTGTGATAAAGTTTACATTGGCCAAACGGGTAGATCTTTCAATAAACGTATAAAAGAACACAAATCCTCATATAATAAAGAAAAAACAGACTCCAATTACGCTAAACATTTGATAGAAGCAAATCATACATTTAAAAACGAATATAAAATTTTGCATAAAGAAGTTTTATTTAGAACTCAACTGGTAAAAAATTTACATAACTAACTGTGGTATAGAGATGAACTAGAAAAATTATGGTACTAATTAATTCAACAAACCAACCCGGTAATTATAATCGTTTCCACGGTAAATATTCGAAGAATAAAGTTATTATGGGATGAAATGAAAATACTAGCCCTAAGTGTGATATACATATAAATTGGCAAAGGTGTGGCACGAATTCAAGATGGTGGAACAAAATGGCGGCCAAATAATATTTCTAAAAATTTGCGTAAAAATCGTATTCAGTTGACTTTAAATTTTGAAGAAAAATACGAATTCAACACGACATAACAAAATGGCGGTGCGTGTCAATGTTGAAATCATTTATTGAATTTACACTGATTTTTTTAAGACCGTCATTTTGTTCAGTTATATTGAATTCATACCAGTTTATCCCTATATCGCATTTAATATTTTGTGAACATTTTGAAACAATTTTTTTATATTTATTTATTAAACATTATATTTGGCGACATTCTCTTCCGCCATTTTGTATTCGTATCACAATTTTATTTTATTTTATTTTACCACATTATACAGAATATATCCAATTAGTGAATGGGAAAAACTACTTAATTTACGTACAAACATATTTTAATTAATTTAAATAAATAAAATATAATATTTAAGATGTTTATAGAAAAAATAAAACAATACGTCAAAAAATCAGCCGCTTAATCGAGGCCACGCTGCAACTAAATATATCAAGTTGATTTTGTACACTATTGTTTTTGTTACACAATTGAAATAGCGGGGAAAATTTTAGCACATTTGTTCTTGGGGTGGGTAAGAAAAAGGTAGAGAAATTACGCGTCGTAGGTCTGGGTACTTGGAATTTCAGAGACTGCAAAATTTTGTTGGCTATTTTCTATTTTCCCAGAAATTATATTATGTAATTATTTTCTATTTTCCCAGAAATTATATTATGTAAAAAGATAAGTTGAGCTTTATCTCGGCGAATTTCTAGACTCTCCATTGAAAACCTAGTTAAAAGTTGATCATGTGGAAAGCCTATTTCAGGATAAACCCCATCAAGTTTAAAACAAATATATTTCAAAAAACGTCTTTGAACTTTTTCTAGGCTTGTGATATGCGCCTGGTAAAACGTACACCAAACAACTGCGGAATATTCTAACCGAGATCTGACAAAACCATTGAAAAGCAACTTAAGAGTATCACTATTGACGAAGTCACGAGTATGTCGTATAATACATCCCAGCAATTTAAAACTATCTGCAACAACTTTAGAGACGTGGTCACGAAACGAAAGACTTGCATCCAGAACTATCTAATATTTGCCCATTTATAGTATAATTATAGGTTATAGGCCGAAGTTTTTTAGTGAAAGTGACAACGTTGCACTTAAAGACATTTAGAAGCAATTTATTTTCTTCGCACCACATGTTCATTCTGTCAAAGTTATTTTGTAGTTTAACACAATCACTTAAATTTTTAATTTTGAGGTATAGCTTGACATCGTCTGCGTAAAGAAGATAATCAACGTCTAGAGTATAAACAAGGTCATTAAGAAATAAAAGAAAAAGCAAAGGCCCTAGGTGGGTGCCCTGTGGCACACCAGATGTAGCGACAAATTCTTTGGAGTTGTGACCATGACATTGAACGAATTGAACTCGGTTTTTTAAGTAAGACTCAAAAAATAAAAGTAACATATTTGAAATACCATAGGAAGCTAGTTTATTTAACAAAATGCCATGATCAAGACGATCGAAAGCTTTTGAGCAATCGGTATAAATGACCAAAATACAAGAGTTCTAACCACACTACACCACAACTTGTTACGTTCTGGACGCGCGTTTCGCTAACCAAGTTAGCATCATCAGCAGATGATATAATCTAAAGTAACTTATCCTAACCGAGACTATTTATAGGTAAATGTGGTCACATTTGGTTGCACCCGACTGCACCGTTGTCAAGTAAACAATAGAGGGGACTATAGGGAATAGGCCCTCTGTCTTTATTTAGTGCTTTCTTACCACATTTAACTATTTCTACACTCTCAAATGCATCCAATAATCTATTATTAGATGCATTTTTAATCAACTTAAGATTATTTATTCCTATTCGGTGATTGTTTTCCAAAGCATGTTGGGCAATACTTGACTTTTCTGTTCTTCCGTATCTTAAATGTGCCATGTGTTCTTTAAAACGAATGTTTATGGAGTGTTTAGTTTGCCCAACATATTTTAAATCGCAGTCATTACAGCTAATTTCATAGATGCCACTCCTCTCCCTCAAGTCGACTTTGTCTTTGGGGTTTCAAAGGAGATTTTTCAAACTATTCTCCGTTTTGTAGGCTACTCTGAAACCTACGTTTTTAAATACTTTTTCTAGACCTCTCGTATATCTGGGATCATATGGGATTACTATAAATTTATTGGAAGCCTCAGGTATTTGAAGAGTAGTGGCATCTTTTAACATTTTGTTATGCTTATGTCTATTTTCTAGTTTATGTACAAAATTATCATCATATCCATTACTTTTAGCTATATTTTTAATCCGATTCATTTCATTGTTAAAACGTTCTTTACTTAGTGGAAAATTGACTAACCTGTGAGTTAAGAAATGGAATGCTGCCATTTTGTGTTGACGGCAATGAAATGAGTCGGATGTTATATATCTATCAGTATTAGTAAATTTCCTATAAATATCAAATTCTAATTTATCGTTATTACTAATAACTAACGTGTCGAGAAAAGGTAATTGCCCATTGTTCTCCTTTTCGTACGTAAAATTAATGGAAGGATATTTATTGTTTAATGTTTCTAAGAAAGTGTCCAAATTTTCTGTTTTAGTATCAAAAATAGCAAATATATCGTCTACGTATCTATACCACACCCTTGGGAAATACTTGAGTTCTTTTTTGAATTGGGTTTCTAATCTGCCCATAAACAAATTTGCAAGGAAGGGAGATAAGCAATTGTCCATCGCAGTTCCCTCTAGTTGTTTATAATATTTATTGTTGTACTGAAAAAAATTTTGATTCATACATAATTTTGTGAGAAGTAAATAATCAACAATAATTTCTTTCTTCAAATTATTGATTTCAAGTAGTTCCTTTAGGTACTCTAAAGCTAGTGGTATGGGTACACTAGGAAATAAATATCCTTCCATTAATTTTACGTACGAAAAGGAGAACAATGGGCAATTACCTTTTCTCGACACGTTAGTTATTAGAAATAACGATAAATTAGAATTTGATATTTATAGGAAATTTACTAATACTGATAGATATATAACATCCGACTCATTTCATTGCCGTCAACACAAAATGGCAGCATTCCATTTCTTAACTCACAGGTTAGTCAATTTTCCACTAAGTAAAGAACGTTTTAACAATGAAATGAATCGGATTAAAAATATAGCTAAAAGTAATGGATATAATGATCATTTTGTACATAAACTAGAAAATAGACATAAGCATAAGAAAATGTTAAAAGATGCCACTACTCTTCAAATACCTGAGGCTTCCAATAAATTCATAGTAATCCCATATGATCCCAGATATACGAGAGGTCTAGAAAAAGTATTTAAAAACGTAGGTTTCAGAGTAGCCTACAAAACGGAGAATAGTTTGAAAAATCTCCTTGGAAACCCTAAAGACAAAGTCGACTTGAAGGAGAGGAGTGGCATCTATGAAATTAGCTGTAATGACTGCGATCTAAAATATGTTGGGCAAACTAAACGCTCCATAAACATTCGTTTTAAAGAACACATGGCACATTTAAGATACGGAAGAACAGAAAAGTCAAGCGTTGCCCAACAAGCTTTGGAAAACAATCACCGAATAGGAATAAATAATCTTAAGTTGATTAAAAATGTATCTAATAATAGATTATTGGATGCATTTGAGAGTATAGAAATAGTTAAATGTGGTAAGAAAGCACTAAATAAAGACAGAGGGCCTATTCCCTATAGTCCCCTCTTTTGTTTACTTGACAATGGTGCAGTCGGATGCAACCAAATGTGACCACATTTACCTATAAATAGTCTCGGTTAGGATAAGTTACTTTAGTTTATATCATCTGCTGATGATGCTAACTTGGTTAGCGAAACGCGCGTCCAGAACGTAACAAGTTGTGGTGTAGTGTGGTTAGAACTCTTGTATTTTGATCTATCTTCCACCACAGGTTCCAGTGTTAGGGTATAAATGACGTCAGTTTGATCTCCAGCATCGGTAGATTCTGCAAGATCTTGAACGAGACAAAATAGATTTGAAACTTTTGATCGACCCTTCATGAAGCCTTGCTGCTGGGGTGATATATGCATACTTACCGAATTGTATAAATAGCCATGCAAAATAATTTCAAATATCTTCGAAAAGTTATTTATAATACTTATTGGACGATAGTTTGTGACAGAATTATTGTCTCCTTTTTTAAAGACAGGAGTTATTCGTGAAGTATTAAGTGATATATTAAATAATATTGAAAGTGGTCTAGCAAAAATAGAAGCACAGTCCCTTAAGAGAAACCCAGGTATTTTATCCGGCCCTATAGTAGCCTTAGGTTTAATTCTTTTTAAGCTAATTAAAACCTCATCCTCGGTGATCACGCCAACGTCAAGTGAGTTTTGATAAGAATAATTGTCAGTTGCGACATCCTCCTTAGAAGATGATGCAACATAGGAGTCTTGGAAAAAAGATGCAAAACCATCTGCTATATGCTGGGGATTACCAAGGATAGAGTTATTATAAGACATAACATTTAGCAAATTATGTGAGTTTCTTTTGTTATTAACAAAACGCCAGAATTGTTTAGAATCATTTTTAATATTGTTTTCCATATTTGTACAGTATATTCTGTAGGAATTATTCATATCATGTTTGATTATTCTACGTAAATCTTTCTAATTCGACAAGACTTTTTGTTTTTTTGTATTTTCTCCAATGTTCGTGTTTAGCTTTAATATTTTTTATAATATGACTTGAAAACCACGGCGGATAAATTTGATTTCTTTTCTTTGTCAGTGGAACGTGGATATTCAGCGTTTGATAAATAACTTCGTAAAATTGTGCACAAGCTTTATTGGGGTGAGTATATTCAGCGAGAAATTCCCAATTAATATATGAGAGGTTCTGATAAAGATTAACTAGGTTTGCTTTTCTAAAATTGTAAGAATTTAAATTGTTTTTCAGTTTGTTATTTTTTGACTCGCGGCGTATATTAAACGATGCCACTATGGCGGGATGATAATTATCTTCAGGAGTTAAGACATCCATAGCTCCACAAACATGCCCAACATTATTAGTGAGCACAAGGTCAAGAAGTTTATCATAGGTATTTTTAACCAGATTAATTTGATTGAGGTTGGGAAAATTCAAAAAATTAATCAACGAATGTTTTACGCAACGTATTTACAAAATCACTATAGTCGGGTAAATTAAAATCACCAAGTATTATGAGTTTATTGTTTAAAAAGTATGGCAGTGAAGAGAATATTTCAAAAAAGGATTCATACATTTCTGCAGACGCACTTGCTGCACTGCACACGAAGATGTAAAAAACTACGTTATTTAAAAGAACCTTAGCGCCGACTATATCAACGCACTGTAGACAGTCAAACATTGACGTATCGATTCTTACCACCGAAAGAGTATTTCTGAAAATTATACACGTACCCAGGGGCGCCGGCAGAAAATATTTCAGGGGGGGGGGGCAAAAATATGCAGCAAATGAAACATCTTTTTTTATTTATTTTAATATTATATTGACATAAAAATACAAATCTAAGAAATCTAAGAAAAAACTAATTTTAACCTTCTTCGGTCTTGAGCAAATTTATCAAGTACTGTCTCGATAAATTTGGTTTTATCGCTTTCAATTTTTTTTCTATGTACACTAAGTAGACATCAACCGGCTAAACGATTCTCTCCCATTGTTGACCGTAGCCAAGTTTTGACTCTTCTTCAATTGAACAAGTCGTAGGTGGCAAAGAAAGAAATATTTGTATTGCATTAGCAATTGCGGGGAAGAATTGGCATTCCTCTGTGAGTAATGTAAAAAAGTCTATGTCATCGGGAATGTTTTTATTTTTCCACATATCCTTCCATGTAAGACATTCTGCCTCAAAATTTTCAATATTGTACTGCTCTATTATATTTTTTATGATTTCATCATTTAAATTTAAAATATTTGATGGATGCAAATTTACCAACGAAAAAGCAGTTGTTGTATCTTCGGAAAATCTTGTTGTTAATGAGCTGATCAGGGAATCTAAATACGGATTAAAAATAGATATTCTAAAATATGCCTCAGGTGAATCCGCTAAGACATTTGTTCTCATCGTTTGACGCTGTGTTATTCTGGACATTTTAAATTCTATGTCAAATATATTTTTGAAATCATGACATTTTTTAAATATTTCTGAAAAAACTACATTTGAATTTTCCCGGTCTCTTTGAAAAATGCCTAATAAAACGTCAATATGTTTTTTTACAGAAAGAAGATTTATAGACACTCCTTGCAAACTATTTGTAATTGGTTCCAATTGTGAAGAATATTTTGAAATTATCGTCAGGCATATCAAAAAAACTGGTTCTGATGTAGAAATAAATAACTGGTGGGCTTTTTGTCTAGTTTGGGTATCGAAATTTAGATCCAAAGAAATATTTTCTAAAGTTTCCTTTATAGTAATAAAATTTTCAGAAAATATTCTTATTGATTTATATTTGGCTGACCACTTAGTCTCTGATAGAAGAGGAATATTGGTAACAAGTGACCTTCGCTTTGGACTTTCTCTAAAAAATTTAATTACTTCTTTAATTACAGCTATACTGTTTTGAATTTGTGGTACTGCATTAAGGTCATTTACAAGATTTAGCCGATAAGATGCGCAATGAAAAAATGTTGCCTTAGGATATATATTTCTTATTAGGTTTTGAACACCATTTTCCTTCCCCGCCATAGTAGAACAACCATCAAACCCTAATCCTACTAGTTTGTCTAAATTCAGACCACATTCCCTAGCATAATTTAGTAGAGTATCCGCTATTGATTGTGCAGTCTGTGATTTTAACTCGGCAAATCCAAGAAATTCTTCTTTTACAATGTTATTTTTACCTATATATCTGACTCCAATAGATAATTATTCAATCCCGGCAATATCTGCTGTTTCATCCACCAATAAGGAAAACGCATTGCAGTCATTTACTTCACTAACCATCATGTTTCTTAAAACTTCGCCACATATTCCTATTATTTCGTTTTGACACATATGAGAAGTATATTTGGCATTTTTTTGCAGGTGTTCAGATGTTGTTCTAATACTTCGTCTCCGCTTTCCACTCTAAACTTAAGAAGATCTTCGAAATTTCCATCATGTGATTCTTTTCCTCTAAGAGCTATATCGTGCAATCCACAAAATAATATGGATGAAATAATAGGCACCAGTTTTTTTCTATTATTTTCAACTAATAATTGTTCCTGCGTATTTATTTGTTCTACTACGGCACTGGCTTATCCATTTACAATTTTAATGAAATTTGTTGCTTGAACTACAGATTTCTTATGCCACTCGCTTTTTTCGTGTAATTTTGCACATTCATGTAAATCTTTGTATTTATTAAACTCTTTTGTTATAAAAGCCCCCTGAAAACCTCTATGGATGGCTGGTTTAAAAACTACGCAATATTTACAGAGAGCACCTTTTAAGGCTTTTGAATAAACCATACAGGTATATTTTTGCATCCATTCTATCCTAAATGCTCTTTTTCTTTCGTCAAAACCAACATCATCCTTGAAGTTATAATTAGAAAACGGTGTAAAAGGATTCACTAAAAGATTGTATTTAGTCATATCGCTTATGTTGACAGCCGAAATAAAAAGTCCTAAATCATATCTTTCAGGTTCACCAATACCTGATTCCGGTGATTTGTTGATTTGTTTACTACACGAAGACCTAGTGCTGGAGCTGGCTATCGAATTTGGGTGTTGATCTGGTTCTGGTACTGGCAATGGCGTGTCATTATCGAAACTTATTTTGTTTGTTAATTTTATTTTTTTTTCTGTTTGTTGCACACAATTATCACTAGAGCTTTCAGAACCAGAAACAGGTATTTTTGTTTTAGTTAAAAACTTTCTAATATCCATTTTAAAATTATATTCTATTGATTCTATTGGTAATAATAACCACCACCTTCCACCTAACGACAAAATGCATACAAATGAAAAACAATACTAATAATAATCAAAATAGGCTTACCAAAAAAATGTAGGTACACCTCACTTCTTTAAATCAAATCAATAAATAAGATCGAATACGAGGTCTTCGAGGTCGAATATCCTATTGTCAATATATTTATGTATATATAGTAACCACCACCTAACGATAAAATTCCAATCAAAAAAACAAATACTAATAATTAAAATAAACTTACCAACAAAAAATTTACACCTCGCAATCGTATTCTCAAACTAAATTGTATTGGAAATACACTGAAAGTCAAGCTAGGTATATCTAAATAAAATCTTACTTCCAGAAGAACTAAAACAATGCCGAATTGAACGATGCAATTTCTATTAGACTATTAGGCTGTTAAAAATCACATCTACAAGTCGTGGTAATCTCCGGCGTGTCGTGGGATTCCCCGGCCCCGGCGCCGGCGTTTCAAGTTTAGACGGTAACAAGTGATGTCGCGCTTAATTAGGGAGTTCCTATACCGCGTGTTGTGTCGAACACACAACGGTATTATGCAATTTTGCTCATTGTCTTTTAACTGTATGATTTTCCAGGGGGGGGCAACTGCCCCCTCTTGCCCCCCTCTGCCGGCGCCCATGCGTACCGCCACCCCTATTCACACCCATCAGTTCAAAATTTCTATCACTTCTTAGTGCTAAAAAATTAGAAGGAAATATTTCGGAATTGACAATCCCGTTATTTAGCCGAGTTTCCGAATAAATTTACTTTAGTATTCAATCCACGTACGTTTTGATAGTAAACTGACAGATCTTCAAATTCGGCTTGATCGGTGCTAGAAAGAGTGGGGATATGGGAGATATTCTGGTGACAAGGCGCTTGTTTATTTACTTTGATACAATTATTACGGACACGGACCTCGCCAGTGGTACCCAATGATTGCTATTGTGAACCCACAATTTCAAATTTAAATTTTTCTAATGCTTTTTGATACGTATGACAAGCATCGTAATTCCACGCGGCATGATTTATATTAATTTGACTACTTTGTTTTTGATTTGAACTTGAACATCGTGGTTTTCAGAACATAGAGGACATATTACATTGGCTTTACAGCACTTAGAGGTGTGATTGAGACTATTACATCGGAAACACCGGGTTATAGTAAAAGCCTCGTAGACTGCACAAGTATCGAGACCCACTAATATAGAATTATCAAGCATTACCTTTTTATAAATTTTTTCATCTACCTGCAGCGTGGCCTGATAAACACTATCCCTTTTTTTGGTTGGCCATATGCGCAATATCTCAAAATGGTTATATCCAAAAATGTCTTTATTCTGTTTTCTAATCCAATCAGCAAGTTGATTCTCTTCAATTTTCTGCGACATCCCCACGATTCTGATTCTTGGATGAAGTTCTTTCAGCTGACGTATTTCATATCTTTCGCCAAGTTTTTCTTCTGCAAGTTGTCTAACTTTTGACGTTTCGGCTTGGTTTTCGCAGCCCAAGATAATCCCGCCGTTATTTAACCTTCGGGTAGTCGCGTCATATGTTTTGACGCCTATAGTCACTCCGGTCTCATAGACCAGGTAATTCTAAAAAATCACATCTTTTTTCTTCCTAGTGCAAGATTATGAAATAATAGAATAAAACAATCCTTTTTTGTCAAAAAAAAGTTATATAGTTTTATTTCCCAACATTTTACAGGGTTTTAAAGAAAACAAAAAAAAACTTAAACAAACATTCTGGTATGGAAAAGAAATCTGAAAGTCTAACATCACAAATATTCTTTGGAATGGTAACTAACTACAAACTAGTCTAAGAATCTCGAAGCTTGAAGTGTTTATGGCAGTTCCCTGCAGCTCTGGCAAATACTTATAATGTGCTCCAAACACATGTATGTATTGCATTTGTAGCACGAAAAACGAGTTTTTCTATTTTTCGCCCAGCCGCAGTGTATCTGCCTACGGGTAATTGTCTTTCTTGAAGTATTATTTCTTTAGTTTTGGTAACTTCCATAAGTCTGAGCTTCAAAACTCTTGGAATATTGGTTACAGCTGCTCTTTTTTTCAAATGAGGATGGATTAGTGCGTTCGCCAAATCTCTCAAAAAATGGCGTCGGCGTAAATAATTTTTTTCGGGGTTATTAGCTTTGTATATTACTTGACAATTAATCCCTGTAATATTCAAAATACTATAGAATATCACCATTGGCCATCTTCTGTTATTTCGGGAGCAATCGTAAGAAGCGCACAACTTATCCACGACATCTACACCTCTTTTGGACGCGTTATATGTAGTTATCATCACTGGCTTATATTTTTCCCCACTGTCTTCGTCAATGTCGTCATGATGATGCATAACTGGATATTAAAATTACATTTTTGCGTTGCTTTGGAATATAGGAAACAATTGTTAAATCCTTTGTAAAACCAAACATGCTTGTATGGGTGGGACGCTTGGATGGCGTTGAAAACTCAACCGGCAATTCCCTTTTATTTTTTCGTACCGTTCCAATTGAAGTTATTTTGTAATCTCGAAGCAACTTTTCTACAAGAGGGACGAATGTGAACCAGTTGTCCGTTGTCAGGTTGATGCGTGAACCAGATAAATGTTTGCACAATCTCAAAACCACATCATAGGGGCTGTTAGAAAACTTATATGGACCATCAGGCTGGGATCCCACATAAACTTCCAAGTTTGAAGTGTAAAATAGTTTTGCGTCACACACTGCAATAATCTTGAGTCCATTTTTATTGGGCTTGGAAGGTATGTATTGGCGAAAAGCACATTTGCCTCTAAAAGCTGGTAGCATCTCATCAATTGTGACAAACGCTGAGTGAATATAGCCATTTTGACAATTTTTCACAAACTGATCAACCAAAGAACGAATGGGAGCTAGTTTGTCAAATTTTTGTCGATCTAGGCGTGTATCTTTATCATCAAATCTAATGCAACGGAGCAGAAATCGAAATCTTTTTAGAGTCATGGTCAAATAAAAGATTTCTACACCATAACCATCTCTTCTCCAAAGATCTTCTGCGTTTGTGCGACTGGAGTGGCCTAACCCAGCTAAATACAAAAGTCCTATAAATGCACGGATTTCTATTTCATCAGTCTGATTAGCGTCTCGTTCTTTTGAGAAACTATCTTGAAGAGAGATAATATATTTATTCGTATTTTCGACCAAAATCATCATTATCGTGTCGTCCAAGAAATAATTCCAAATCTCCACGGCGCCTTTCAAATGTTTGGTTGCATTTGATGGTCCCGGTAAGCGAACTATTATGTTTTCGCTTCTGGTTCTAACTGTTTTTGGCCCTGGAGGATGCTTATTCCAGCGGGTTTTACCATCCTTGCCTAAAATAATAGAAAAATAATACTTCGAGCTAAAATAGGTACGTATATTTTTGTCAATTACCTAGATAAGTAAGCGCAGGAGACTCTTGCGAAATGGTTACTTGTGCATCAGCAACCTCTCCATCTGAAATTTCCTGTTCTGATGCACTTTCGTGATCTAAAACTTCCTCCTGGTCATGTTCCTCTTCATCTGGTTCATCCTCGTAGGCAACAAATTGGTCTTCAGCGTCATCTAGTCCTGCTTCTTCCAAAAGTCTTTGCAAACGGGCTTGTTCTCTTTCGTAGTCTCCCATGACTAAAATAAGGTAAGTATTATAAGATGTTTAAAAGAAATTTTCTAACATCCTTTAACATATAAAATAATGATATAATATTAAATAATATACCAGTCGGGCATTAAAATGATAAAAAATTAAAGTTATCTAATAGCTTACCTCTCCATAATATTTTACCGTCGTTAATCGCGCCGGTCCCAGGCACCAGAAATCACTATAACTAATAACACCTTTACGCGACAACGGCTACGCGACGACTGACGTTCAACCGCAGCGACACATGAAGGTACTCGGGCGCGTGACAGCATCGGATACCCCCTCTAGCTTTTACAGCGAGAATTAAGATGACCCGGTCTGTGAGACAGCGGCGCGACTACCCGAAGGTTAGGTGTTTTACTTTCGGAATGGTGAGGTCAGGTAAGCAAGGATTAATGTTATTTATAACATCCAATTTAGTTTGTGAGTTTTCTTGGCTATGGTCCTTAGGTTTTACTAATTTTACTAACTTATCTCTATATCACACTTAATGCTTGCAGAAATTTAAATAATCTAATAAGAATTTTATTCAGGCTGATATGTTAAATAATTTATTAGGCCGTCATCTTGTTCTGCCATCTTGAATTCGTACCAAAATTTGACCAGTGAATTTCCACGTAATACCTGATTTTGGTGCAAAATTTCAGGTAAATTCGATACGTAGTTTTTTAGTAATATTATTTTTACCATTCTACTAGACCGCCATATTGGATTTTTACCAAAATATGACTATTTCACCCCCCTTATGACCCTTGATTTTTTACCAAAATTTGAAGTCAATTGACTAAGTATTTTTTGAGCTATTCCACGTACACACAAACCGACGGAATGGAGAAAACATGTTATTTGGCATCAGTGGCGGCGCGTGGTTAAATAACTTGGGGGTGCACAACCTTAGAATAGAACATGAGTGCCGTTGGTAAATCGGCGGAAGCGAAACGTTTTTTGGGTGCCACGCCCAAAAGACTTTCATTGGACTATCAAATCATACAAATTAAATAAACTTATAAGAATTTAAGAATTAAGTAACTTACCTCTCTGAGTACATCGGTCTGGCCAAACAATAATTGTTTTTATATTTTACAAACACGTTTTGTATTGAAAATGAAGTCTTCTATCCTTTTTTGAGACAAATTCTTCAATAACCAATTCATTAAAATTTGGAATTTCTTGAATCATTTGTTTCTCAGTAGATAACATTGCGAGAGCAGTTAGTCTATTCTGGCCCATTGTACTTCTAAGAAAAGTTTTTATGCGATTCAATGTGGAAAAACAACGTTCCGCTTCTGCGGTTGTCATTGGCATTGTAACAATCGCCTGTAACACTGAAAATGTTTCTAAGAAATCTATTTGCAAATTATTTTCAATTAAAAATTTAAGCAAGTGGACTGCTCCGGAAACTTCTCTAAAATCTGCTCTTCTGTATATTATTTCTAATTCTGTCTTTAATTTATTTTTATTTAAAAATGGAAAGTTTTGAATTGCTGAATCTAAATGTAGTATAGGAAAATTTGCTGAATATGTTTCAAAATTTTCCACCGAAAATAAGTGAGCTATTTCCAAATGGCCTGTGAACGAAAACCTTCTTTTTATTTCTGCAATTATGGTGTCACACACTTCTTTAGCTTGCACAGTCGTGGAAACATAAGAATTTCTCTCATCCGTCTTCCTTCTTTTTCTAGCTTGACTTTCATCAATGTCTACTAACCCGGTTTCTCTAATAGTATGTATGTTATCTCTCTCCTTTTGAATATTTTTTTCGAACTCAGTAATACATCGTTTTACAGTAACGGAATCAGTAGCCCTTTTTTGCAGCTGTGAATATAAAATATCAACATGGGGCATTACACGATGAAACACTGTCAACCAAAAAACAAATTTAGAGTCATTCAATAATCTGAAAATAGCACCCGCCTTTCTAATGGTATCAGATTGTTTGGATGTGGATTGTATTTTTTCCATACACTCTAAAAGTGCTTCTCTGTTTTCGTATACAGTGTTAACTGTTCTAATTTTAAAATTCCATCTTGTAGCAGATGCTCTAGGAACCCTATTTCCAACCACTTCATCTAATATTGCAACTCTTTGTGGAGAATTCGAAAAAAAATTGGTAAGGTCACTCAAATCGGAAAAAAATATGCGTACATTTGTATTTATGCTTGTTGCCTGCGACATTATCAAATTTAGTTGATGAGCATAACAATGGATATAATGCGCATATTTAAATTTATCTTTAATACGTTTTTGCACACCACCATGGGCGCCACTCATGACACTTGCTCCGTCATAACTTTGGGAAATCAATTGTTCAGAATTTTTTAAAACATAATTAAGAGCCTCCTCTATGCAGCCAGCTAAGGCAACAGCATCATGTTCATTTGGTTTTACAAATGTCCAAAATCGTTCAACGGGGGTGCCGTTTGCTAAAATATAACGGTAAACTATAACCATTTGAAAAATATTCGAAATGTCACTTGTTTCGTCACTCATAACAGACAAAAAATTTGCAGCGGCAATTTCTTTTTTTATATGTGCCTGACTCACGGAAAGCATACATTCTAATAAATCATTTTGAATGTCTTTTGACGTGCCTTTAAACACGGTAGCTTGCTGCAAATGATCCCTCAGTGCTAAATCCAATTCGGCAGAAAAATTTATGAAGCCTCTAAATATACCAGGGTTTAATGAATCTTGTTGTTCATCGTGTCCACGGAGAGCGAGCTCAAATGCGCCACAAAATTTAATACAATTTATAATTTTAGATAAGACATACCTATTATTCTTTACTTCGTCATTATGTTTTTGAATGCTTAATCGGTATTCACTATTTAATTGTTGCCGAATATCTTGTTTACCTAATAAATTAAATCCTAATTTAGCAGATAGATGTGACTTTGAATTTTGATGCTTTTTAATTTTTTCGGATAAATGTACTAAATCTTTAACCCCGGATTTTGTCCATTCTGATTCTGATACACTCGTAATTAACAAATTTGGTTTTGGACGACCGACACTTTTAATTTTTATTTTTTCGTTTAAAGATAACGAGGAAAATTTAATTGTCTTTAAATATTGCACGCTAATGCAATCAAGGTTTGATAATTCCGTCATTCTTGCAATCGCGAAATGAAAACAACCTTATCGTACCGCAAAGCGCTAATTCTAATGTGCACTGCTTTCAGGTGCTCGGGAGCTATCGGACGTCGCCTGATTGTCGCGGGGAACAAAGAGTGCGGGGGGCAGGTTTCCACCAATTAGATTTAATATTCGGGCGAGCAGTGAACGAAGTCGCTGCGGCAGGATGGATGGATGGATCCGATGAAAGGCCCGCTTCGATATTTAATACGTACACATAGGCGTCCAGGTCCAGCGTCAAAGTCTACAGAAATATTTATTCTGCAAACTTTGGTTTTGTTTAGTGCTTATTATTGATGATTCATGACATTGCCGCTAGTTAAGAAATTCGTCGATCAATTTACATCGCATATTTTAATGTCTGGTCTTTGGGTCATGTTCTTTGACGGCATGGTTTTTAAATTATTATTTTATGATAATATTGTTTAAAGAAAATTAACATTTAAATATGTTTGTTTAAAAAATTTGGGAGTGCACGTGCACATGTGCACTTATTGAGGAGCCGCCACTGTTTGGCATACACTGTAAACGAAAAACACGAATTGCAAAGTAACTACAAAAATATTATTCTTGAAAAGTTACATTTAGATAAAGCATGTCCGATTAAATTTTACTCAAAAGTGAACTATAAGGGTAGTGAATACAAACGGGGAAATTATATATCGGTTTTCAATACTGACATTTTGTTCTACATTATATGTGAAATAGTTATTTTAAGAGAGAAAACAGTATGTATTTTTGTTCAAAAATTGCAAACTGTTGTGTACAAACCACATCTTTTGTCTTATGAAGTTGATCCAAATGCTTTAGGAGTTTTTACGGTAATATGCATGGACGATATTCTTGGGCCGGCTTTAACGTTAATAAAAACAGCAAGAGGGAAAGTAATGCTACGACTAAAAGACTATTACAAAACCTTTTCATAAACTTTCCCAAACAAAATGGTATCATGCTAAAATATTAGAACATTTTAAAGACGTTCGATTTTACTTTTTTATTTTTATTAACAGATTAATACAAAAATCAATAAAAGTATTATTTTTGCGATTACTAATAATATATAGTTTAATGAATTTTGTGCCGTTTGGACTTAAAAAATAAAATTAAAACGGGATTTCGCAATATAGAATTATTAGTAACCAAAAATAACACCAGTAAAATATTTCAAAGGGTTAAGGGGGGGACCCCTAACTATAATCAATGAATATCAGCAAGTATACTGTTTTTATTTGCATCGAGAACCAAACAAATAATATCATACCTTAAGGATTATTTCTACATTCTTTTTTATATTTTCAACTCTATAAATAATTCATGTGTGCTTTTATAAAGTAGTTTTTTTTATGTACAGGGTGTCCGGATTTGGTTGCAAAAGCAGGGTATCTCGCTTATTTTTAAAGATAGAACCTTGCGGTTTTCACGAACCTGAACTAATTTTTTATGAAACTCATGAAGCCGTAAATAAAATTTTCATAGCCTTCTTCGTTTATGAGATACAGGGCCAAATAGAAAATTTTGCATTTTGGGACCCCCCTCGCATCTCGGTTATCCTTTAACTTAAAGCAAAGGGAAAAATTGCTGCTTATGCAGTTTTTACGCTGGATCCAGTGGAGTAGTCATATTTTTGATTTGAGTTGTTATTTTTTAGATATGACCCAAAGTGGATCCAGTGGAGTAGTCATATTTTTGATTTGAGTTGTTATTTTTTAGATATGACCCAAAGTTGTATTTTTTTAAATGGGACACCCTGTATATTTGTCCAGAAATTGATTTGTCCTTTTAAAAGCTTCTCAAAAATATATAATAGTATGGGTCTATTTTAATAAACAACAACAAAAATCCTAATTTTTATAATTATCATCCCAAATTTTGCAGTAGGCCATGCAAAACGATGCCGTTTTCTTTTGTTTTCTTGGAAGCAAATGACATTTCCCAATTTTGTACGCGTATATAAAATATAGCGCTAGTTTTTTGTATTTATTTATTGTGTAAAAATATATTTGTATTATTATGGAAGAAAACCAAACTTTCGAACATCATGAAAAGTACGATATGTTAGCTTGTTTTATATTAAGTAATGAAAATGTTAAAGCGGTTTCTGAGATGTATTTTAACAGGTAAATAGTTAATTTTTAGGTATGTTGAAATACTATTGCTTAATTTTTATTTAGATATCCAGAAAGGAGGCAACCTAATATATCCACTTTTTATCGGATAAAAAAAAATTTACTTAATCACGGATCATTTATCAAACCTCGTACGAAAACATATAATAAAGAAAATCGGGAGGCTGAGGAAATTACGGTTTCGGCTAATGCAGAAGCTTACCCTACAAACTCTTGTAGGGCCAGTGAAAAGAGCATAGGGATTCCAAAAACCAGAGTTCAAGAAATTCTAAAAAAGCACAAATACAACCCATACAAATTTAGGCTCGTGCAGCACTTACAGCCAGGGGATGCAGAGCGTCGGGTAGTCTTCTGCAATTGGTTTCGAGAAAGATGCGATATGGTTAGAGATTTTGAAAGGAAGGTTATATGGTCTGACGAAGCACATTTCAGTAATTCTGGTATACTCAATAGACACAATAGTAGATTCTGGTCCCAGGAAAATCAACACCAAATATTTCCCAGAAGACAGCAGGGCAGGTTTGGTCTAAATGTGTCCTGCTTCATATTAGGAACACATATAAAATTTTATATATTTGAGGGCAATCTAACAGCCAATTGCTATATAGAAATTTTAGAGGCAGCTATATCTGAATTACTTGACGATGTTCCTCTAGCGCAAATTAACGAAATTTATTTTCAACAGGACGGTGCCTCTGCACACAATTCTGGAATGACGAGATTATTTCTGGACAATAATTTTACCAATCAATGGATCGGAACAAATGGACCTATAAGATGGCCCCCTAGGTCCCCAGATTTGTCGATTTTGGATTTCTTTCCATGGGGATATCTGGAAAATAGAATTTACAAAGACCACTATGATAATATCCAAGATTTAGGAAATACAATAAGAGAAAATTTTCGCTATTTACAAAATCATCCCGTTATTTGGCTTAATTCCCTAAAACGAATACGAAAATTGTGCGAAGCATGCATAGAACAAAATGGAAATCAGTTTGAACAGTTCTTTTGATTTCCTTGGTTACTGTAGTTCTTATACGACAGTTGATTTTTGCTGAAAGGCTTGTTAAATAATAATTTATTACTGTTTTGTGCTTGTGTTACATAAATCTAGTTAGGTGGTACTTTTTTGGTGCGAAATTATCAATACATATTTTGATAAATAGATTTAATTACATATTTATTTTGATTTATTGTTAGGATGTAGATATTGTTAACGACTTTAAATAAAAGGCAGCATTGTTTTGCATGGCCTACTGCAAAATTTGGGATGATAATTATAAAAATTAGGATTTTTGTTGTTGTTTATTAAAATAGACCCATACTATTATATATTTTTGAGAAGCTTTTAAAAGGACAAATCAATTTCTGGACAAATATACAGGGTGTCCCATTTAAAAAAACACAACTTTTGGTCATATCTAAAAAATAACAACTCAAATGAAAAATATGACTACGCCACTGGATCGAGCGTAAAAAACTGCATAAGCACCAATTTTTCCCTTTGCGTTAATTTAAAGGATAACCGAGATACGAGGGGGGTCCCAAAATGCAAAATTTTCTATTTCGCCCTGTATCTCATAAACGAAGAAGGCTATGAAAATTTTGTTTACGGCTTCATGAGTTTCACAAAAAATTAGCTCAGGAGCGTGGAAACCGCAAGGTTCTATCTTTAAAAATAAGCGAGATACCCTGCTTTTGCAACCAAATTCGGACACCCTGTACATATATAGGGATATGGCTCAACATCAAAATGACATACATTATCATCAATACGATCCTAACGTTGCTGAAGCCTTCGAAAATGTTGCGGCTTATAGTTTTCCTTTTACTTTTAACGGAAGTAAAAACTTAGACAAACAAAATCAAGAGCCGTCGATTGTTGATGGCAGTCTTAGTAATACCAATTCGGAATCAGAAAAACGGATATTAGATATTGCTTATCCGGCAAGTACATCAATAATGCCGACAATCCAATTACAAGATGAAAAGGAACAAGACTTAAAAAGGTTACTATCTAGTTGGAATCAAGAACACCTTTTGAGTCATTTTATTGGTAAAGTTATTTTTATAACAATTATTGGTTGTTTTGTTAAAATATTCATTTTTATTAACGTTCTAAGAGTTATCAAACGACATCACATCGAAAGACTTCTGCATAAACTTGACATGGGGACACAAATTACATTTGAATATAATTTGCAAAAATGGAGGCAGGATAATGGACAGATTTTAGAGTCAGATGTTGATATCGCATTAAATCATGACAGATTAAGTAATATCAATTCCTCGTTGAAGACGACTTCCCCGAGCCCTGCGTTACACTCCTTATACGAGTACTAATGAGAGTGGTGTACAAGGCTGCAAAATATCTTTATCAATATTTTTTGAGGAAAAGGGTGTCCATATATCTCTGTCGCATAGTTATAAATTAGAAAGGGAAATTTTGGAACGATTTCCGACAGAGCAGTTGGTGAGTTTTTTAATATAAGCTAGTGTAATAGATTATTAACTTTATAAATAATTTTATTTTAGGAATTTTATCGATCCGGAAAGAGAGGCAGAATTTACAATAAATATTCTAATTTAAAAACTTCCTTTAAATCGGCGATTTATCAGCATGTATTGGGTGAAAAACCTAATAAAAAGCCTACCAAGAATAATTATAGAAAAGAAAGAGCTTTAGGTAGGTACATTTTTAACCTAGAAATTTCGTCTGAATTCATAAACATACAGGGTGTCCGGAAAGGTCATGTCTTAAATGATAGAGCAGATAGAAGGAGACTTCTCATGAAGCAGAACTTTTTATGAAGAGGCACTTTTTTTCGTAAAATCAATATTAAACGTTTTTCCCATTTGGTAACAAGGTAGTGGACCACACTCTACCTATCATTAAGGAGCTTCGTTAGAGAGCTTTTAAAGTCAGAAATAAAAAAAATAATTAAATTTAAAACTGTTTCTATTAAAGTAGCTATGATAATTAAATATTTTTTCTATCTGGTACGGAAATAAGTTTTTCCTGTAAAGCACTCTAAAGGATCCATATCCAGTGAATTTTTAATATGTTGTTGGGGGTGTTATGAGGAAACTTTTTTCTCATTGCACCAAACATGTCAGTATACTGGGTGAGTCGGAAATCGATGGCCAAATGTTGCATGCTCGAGATATAAAAATTAGTTTATTTTGACATATTTTAGGAGAAAACTTATTTTTATTGTTTTATTTATTAATAGATATATACAAACATACTTAAATATCATTTAAAATATTATACAAAGTGTATCAACAATCTGTGAGAAACAAATTGTGTCGTTAAATTATTTTATTTACATTATTTTACAAATCGTATCGTATGTATTCATTTAATATTGTTTTTCACACATAAATATACAAAAGCAATAATTTTAAAAAGTATACAAAGGATAAGTTAAAACGCCATTTTCATTGTATATTCACATACAGTGACCCGCAAAAAGTTCGCACGATAAGGGAAACTTTTTATTATTGATTTCTCAAAAAAATTTATTCTTGATGAAAGATCTGCATGAAGAAAATGAAACTTTAAAGGTGATCTAATTTTAAGTGGGATATACAGAGTATTCACAAATAGCCTGGGCTTTCTTGTTTCTACTTTCAAGTTCTTTAATTGGCCTGACTGAAATTAATTGCGAAAATGTTTCATTTGGTCAAGACACAGTTTGTTATTTTTTACTCAGCCTGTATATGCCACCAAAAACTGAATTAGCTTAAAAATAGTTTTTCTTTACGCAGAACTTTTATCAAGAAAAACATTTTCTGAAGGATCAATAATAAAAAGTTTTCCATATGGGGAGAACTTTTTGCCGATCACTGTATATGAATATACAGGGTGGCCCATTAGTATGGCAAAGTAGAATATCTCCCTTGATTACAAAGATACAAAAAAACGTTAAATACAAAAGTTGTATGATATTTAAAAGTGCACATTTCTAAAATATTTCCAAGATGGTGGCACTTCCGGTTGCACCGGAAGTAGATAGCAACTTGCTTATTTTATATGGAACACCCCATATTTTATCACATTTTTAGATTCCTTGAAGATTTTTAAATATATATTCTGTACCACGTCATATACCTAAATTCAATTGTTTCTAAATTATTGACGTTTGAAGTTTGACATTTTAAGCACTTTAACAGGCTGTAAAATCTAAACGGTTAAAATTAGGGCAAAACGGTTTGCACTTTCCTATCCTAGTTTTTAATTATCTATCCCCTGACATCAACTTCCGGTTAAACCGGAAGTTTAACAATTTTAACTTCCGATTGTGATAAAATATAGGGTGTTCCATTTAAAATAAGCAAGTTGCCATCTACTTCCGGTACAACCGGAAGTGCCGCCATTTTGGAAATATTTTAAAAATGTCCACTGTTACATATCTTACAACTTTTGAATTTAACATTTTTTTGTATCTTTGTAATCAAGAGAGATATTCTACTTTGTCATACTAATGGGCCACCCTGTACATTGAAAATGTCATTTTAAGTTACACTTTATATAACTTAAACTTCTTTAAAGTTATTGCTTGTAAATATGCATGTGTGAAGGATAGTTATATTAAACGAATACATAAGATTTGTAAAAATAATATAAATACAATAATTTAACGAGAAAATTAATATTTGCCACAGATTGTTGAGACACTTTGTATAATATTTTAGGTGATATATAAGTATATTTGTATATATCTATTAATAAATAAAACTGTTTCTCCTAAAATATGTGAAAATAAAATAATTTTTATATTTCGAGCATGCAATATTTGGCCGTCGATTTCTGGGTCACCCTGTATATTTACATGTTTAGTGCAATGAGAAAAAGTTTTCTTATAACACCCCCAACAACATATTTAAAAATCACAGGATGCTTAGCGTAGCTTAGTATAAATTGTGCCATCTCCTTTTAGCATTCTGTATATCCAAATTAATGTTTTCTATACATGCGTGTTTATAGAACCCGAAGATGGTTGAAATTCGACAATTTGACATCGGAAGAGTTCGATTGTACCTGGAAAGCTTGTAGCCAGTATCGGCTTATGGATTTAAAAACTCTACCTACAACTACAGCTATAATGGAAAAATGGCCATTTTATAAAAACCCATCAGGTTTTCGATTAGTAAGTATATTTTTCCTGCTCTTTTATAAGTTTAATAATTTTAAATTTTACAGATAGATATGGACTTTAACGTAGCCTATGAAAATGGAAATGCGTTTTTAAGTAGTTGGGAAGATTGCTACGTTAAGTTAATTACATTTTTATCCGATACAAATAACGTGAAGGAGAAAACTATTAGGCCTTCAATAGACCAAGTTTAATAATAACAAAATTAATTGTCCATAAAATATCTCTTGAAACTCTCGTCTTTTTTCATTTAGTGAAAAAAATAATTAGGGTATAAGGACCAATAAATCGGGTAAGAGAAATTTTTTGTGACTATACTTCTGGCTTCGTAGTATATCGTATATCTATTTACAGTTAATATATTTTGCAGATTGCCGAAATGCTATAATTGTATGGGCCCTATATTAATATTTTGTTCCGACCTCCAAATTCGTTGTAAAAAATGAAGCTGGAAAAAATATAACAACAAAGTTTACTATAAAAGATTCTCAAGAATCGTTCCTCTACGTCGCGAAGTGCATTCAACAAGTAGAAGAACATATTATTCATTTAAAAAAATAAAAAAAAAACATTTATTTATTGTATTGGAGACGATATTTTTTCTTTCAACGAGATATATATATATATATATATATATATATATATATATATATATATATATATATATATATATATATATATATATATATATATATATATATATATATATATACTGGGTGATTCACGACCCCCTGTACATACTTATGTGGTGTATAGGGTATCCCTAGGGTATATCGAAATGGATATTTAAATTGATTAATTCGACTTTATTACCAAGATACAGGGTGATTTTCGTATTTTGGTAAAAATTTGTTCACCCTGTATCTCCTAAACTGCTTAATAGATTTTTTTAAAATTTTGTACACAAACACTCTTGGTATATCATAACTTTTTGACGTTTGAAAAGTAGCAAAGTTCCAGGACCGTATCCAGCCAATTCACACAGGGGAGGGGGGTTAGTTTTGAGACACCCTGTACATCGGAATTCGGTATTTTTGAATTTTTTTCTTAAACTACATTCTTTTGTGAACAAAAATATGCCACCATCTTGAATGGCACACTAAAGGTTATGTACGAAATTTAAATCTTTAGATAGTACATACCCCTTTTTTTAGCGGTATCTGTATTAAAGCTTTTAACTAAGTATAAAATTATTTCAATGATTGACTTAAAAAAAAAAACTATCTCTACTAATAAAACACAGCCTTGTCGAATTAATTTTTATTTTCAGTAGCCCAAAAAAAACTAAAATCTACCCTAACACAATAACGTCTTAAAAGCTACAAAATGTTTTCAAAATGCATACCACCGGTGTCTCTACATTTTTGTGCACGCTTTTGTAGGTTTGCAATTGAGCGGTGAATCATTTGAGGGTTTTGTCTAACCTCGTCGCAATAAAAATGTATCCTATTTATTAATTGATCCCTAGTTTCGATTGGAACACTGTAAACTTTTTGTTTTAGATGCCCCCACAAAAAGTAGTCGGCTGGATTAAAGCCTGGCGACCTAGCTGGCCAAGGATGTGGTCCTCCGCGTCCAATCCACCGATCAGCAAATTGTTGATTGAGATAATTTCGAACATCAATTCCAAAATGTGCAGGTGCCCCATCGTGTTGAAACCATATGCCTCTTAAATTCACATTTTCTAATAAGCCCGGTAAAATGTTTTGTAGAAAGTCCAAATACACAACAGCCGTTAGTCGTTGAGGGAAAATATGTGGTCCAATTAAATGATTATTTATTAAGCCGCACCAAACATTCACTGAAAACTTTCGTTGAGAATTGGCCAATCGCAACGAATGAGGGTTTTCATCTGCCCATACATGAGAGTTTCTAGAATTAAAGACTCCGTCCCTTGTAAATTGGGCTTCATCAGTGAATAGTGCTCTAAAAATAGTTCTTCGATGATTTATTACCCACCTAGCAAATGCTAATCTAGGCAAGTAGTCGCCTTCTTCTAATCTTTGTACCTCTTGTACATGGAAAGGGTATAAGTTTTCATTTTTTATAGCGCTTGTGGTTGGATCTTCCCTCACAAGGTTGAGAATATTCTCTTCTTGGACCACGTTATTAGCACCCACTCTTTCAACATGAAGATCGGTTGAGGGAAACTTACCCTTTTCACGCAATGTATTAAAGGTTGCGGCAAACGTTTGGTGATTTGGAATTCTCCGATCCGGAAATCGTTTTCTGTATTCTTCTGTAGCAGCCCTTCCGTTACCATTACAAAATCCGTACACAAATACGATGTCTGCGTACTCAGCATTTGTAAATAACGGCATTTTTACAATTATTGAAACGTACAAACTTTTTGCAAAGAGGAAATTCAAATAAAAAATCTTTAATTAACAATGTCAAACACAAATGATTGAATTGTATGTACGTAATGTCATTTTTAAAATATCTGTCTAAATTCCAAGGCTTACTTTATTATTTTTAGGTATTAAAATTTATTGAATTTGTATTTTTTTGTAGGTTTTAAAGTTACGAAAAAAATAAAGGTAAATAAAAAAATTAAAGAAAAACAAGCTCTTACACGTAATATGTATACAATAACAAAAATAAAAAAAAATAAATTTTTACGGTAGCCGATAAATGATCACGATCTCGAGCATTAGATAAGAGATGAGGCGAAAAAGACTCAAACAGAAATTAACTGGTTTATTAGTAGAGATAGTTTAATTTTTTTAAAAGTCAAGCATTTAGACAAAAACCTCAAATGTAAATGATTCAACGCTCAATTGCAATTCACAAAAGCGTGCAAAAAATGTAGAGATACCGTAGACAGGCGTTATTGTGTTAGGGTAGATTTGGGTATTTTTGGGCCACTAAAAATAAAAAATAATTCGACTAGGCTGTGTTTTATTAGTAGAGATAGTTTAATTTTTTTTTAAGGTCAATCATTGAAATAATTTTATACTTAGTTAAAAGCTTTAATACAGATACCGCTAAAAAAGGGGTATGCACTATCTAAAGATTTAAATTTCGTACATAACCTTTAGTGTGCCATTCAAGATGGTGGCATATTTTTGTTCACAAATGAATGTAGTTTAAGAAAAAAATTCAAAAATACCGAATTCCGATGTACAGGGTGTCTCAAAACTAACCCCCCTCCCCTGTATGAATTGGCTGGATACGGCCCTGGAACTTTGCTACTTTCCAAACGTCAAAAAGTTATGATATACCAAGAGTGTTTGTGTACAAAATTTTAAAAAAACTATTAAGCAGTTTAGGAGATACAGGGTGAACAAATTTTTACCAAAATACGAAAATCACCCTGTATCTTGGTAATAAAGCCGAATTAATCAATTTAAATATCCATTTCGATATACCCTAGGGATACCCTATACACGACATAAGTATGTACAGTGGGTCGTGAATCACCCAGTATATATATATATATATATATATATATATATATATATATATATATATATATATATATATATATATATATATATATATATATATATAAATATATATATATATATATATATATATATATATATATATATATATATATATATATTTTGATGATATTAGATATAAATCTTTTAATATTCTTAGGGCGACTGATATATGTTTCAAAATAATGTATGTTTTTAATTTAAATTTCCCGCCAAAAGCATCTATGTTTTATAGTTTTTTAGAGTTTCATTTTTTTCAGTTTAAGAGTCTGCAGTCCTTTCCTAAAGTTCATATTTTATCTCAGTACTTGATATGGATATTTTGTTCCGACCTCCAAATTCGTTGTAAAAAATGAAGCTGGAAAAAATATAACAACAAAGTTTACCATAAAAGATTCTCAAGAATCGTTCCTCTACGTCGCGAAGTGCATTCAATAAGTAGAAGAACATATTATTCATTTAAAAAAAATAAAAAAAAAACATTTATTTATTGTATTGGAGACGATATTTTTTCTTTCAACGAGATATATATATATATATATATATATATATATATATATATATATATATATTTTGATGATATTAGATATAAATCTTTTAATATTCTTAGGGCGACTGATATATGTTTCAAAATAATGTATGTTTTTAATTTAAATTTCCCGCCAGAAGCATCTATGTTTTATAGTTTTTTAGAGTTTCATTTTTTTCAGTTTAAGAGTCTGCAGTCCTTTCCTAAAGTTCATATTTTATCTCAGTACTTGAAAGAAAATTAAATGTAAACTTGTTATTTTAGATAATAAAAGAATTTGTATAAAAGTAGTTTTTTTTAATTTAAATTTGAAATCCAATTTTTTACCGAATACTCCAACTCCACGGGACCCCAACACCTCTCAAATATTGCAGATTTAATAATTAGTGGTTATAATATTAACGAACCACAGCATTGAAATAATGTACACTAATCATATATACACTAATTATTGGTTATATTAATGTCCCAAATCATTGAATTAACGTAAACATTTGAAGGATTCAAAAACGAATGATTATAAGAATACTGAACGAAATTGTTAAACTAATGTATTGATATTTTTGAATCAATAACTGGTGGTCATTATATTAATAAACAAGAGCATCTAAATAATACACAATCATAATTGATTTAACGACGAATGTTTATAACTTGTCTTCGTTACGACAATGAATCGGTTATAGTTTTATAACTTTAATTGTCAAGTAATGTACAAAAACACATTAGTTTAATCAAAAGCATCATCGGCTCAATTTTAATAAAATATTTTATTCTATTCACGTATTTTTCATTTATATTTATGGACGTTTTTAGTTCAGTGCAGGGACGCTAAATCTGGGGATAATTTCTTCACGATTATAATACCTTCCTTTTACAGGGGAAGTAAAAAAAGTTCGAACGTGTCGGAAAAATGACGTTAACATTAATCATCAACAATCATTGGCACAATGTTGCATTATTAATGTGATAATTGTACGTTACTCTCTGGGTATTCTCATGTTTCCAGGAAACCCGTATAATTAACATAGCGAAAAGATTCACCAGAGTTGATATAAAGATAGCGCGCGAAACTACAGGTTCTCAATGAATTTAGTCGTGGTCGCATGTGAAGAAAGAAGATTTGGATATTATCGTTACGATGTGGCGGATAAGTTTGTTAATTAGTGCATTTTCTTTGATATTACTTACAAAGGATGCGAGTTCGCGTAAGTAAACAGTAGTTTTTGATTTTTTAGCGATATATAAATTATTTATAGTCTGTTTCAGAAATGTATAGAGTAATAAAACACCACTAGGTATGCAAAATAACAAAGAACCACAGGGTGACCCACCAATAAATTTATGCCAGTTCCATAGTTTAGCATTGATCTCATTGCAAAATTCTTTCTTTTCGGCAAGTGTAGGTAGGACCACCCGGTTTTGGGTCAATTTATCCATTTTGCCTATTGTCATCCATTCATAAACACTGAAAATGGTACGCCAAAGGCACGTGGTTGGAGACTTATAGGAATAATTTAAACTTAACGAAATTTTGTTTTAACAAAATAAAAATTATGTATAATATGTACAGGGTGATCAGTTAAGGGTAGCGAGCGGCCATATCTTATAAGATATTGGTCGTATAGATTTGAGAAAAAAAAATCATAATAAAAGAGAAATTGCTGAAAATTATTTTCGAGTTTGTCAAACGGCAGCTAGAGGGCGTAACAACCAACACCAAGTAGAAAAATGAGGTTTTTATAGAATTTTGCCTAATGAAAATATATCGATGATATCATTTTCATATTTAGTGACCATTTCCCTACACTTTTTGTCTAAAATGTTTTATTCTATATATCAAAATAAAGCGGTGGGGGAAGTTCAATTGTTTTTTCAAACCAACCAAGATGTATCCCGTTTCTTTTGACCGATTTTAGCAAACTTAGGCTCATATGAATGAGCATAATTTGCACTACAAAACGCTTATTTGGTTTTGAATTTTTGACTTTTGCTGGCGTCGCTAGATGGCGTTAACTGAATTAGTAGCATATTTTTTAGTTTTTTTCAAAAAAAAAACCAATGTAATGGTATATTCATTTTTACATATTTTAAAAGGAAATAAATTTCTCTATAATTTAATGAAAATAATTTATCATCTACCTTTTTTTGAACCGTTGATATTGACCAAAATATTATTTTATTTTATTAAAAAATGGCACGCCACTGCTTTTTGTCAAAATAAAAATCATTTTCGTAATCACTTATTAGTTGAAGAAGAACCTCTTGACTTTTTTTCGTTAGACGAACGGTTTTGGATTGAAAAAATAAGATGTTTAACAATGAAAAATCTTAATAAAACTGTGCAACAACAGCAGGAGCAATAACACTAAAAACAAGAACATGGAACTTTAAAAATAAACGTTAAAAATAAATTAATAGTTTTGTCGTAAATGTTCAAAATGTTGTCCATTATTTTGAATGCACTGGTCCAATCTCTTCTGGGTGGAGTTGACAGCTGTCTCAATTTCCGCTCTTGGTATAATATTTATAGCGTTTTGAATTCGGACTATCATGTCTTCTCGAGTAGTTGGTCGAGTTTTATACACCAAATCGTTTATTCGGCCCCATAGATAAAAATCAAGGCAGGTTAAATCGGGGGACCGTGGTGGCCAGAAAAATAGACTGCCTCTACCAATCCAACGGTTAGGAAAATGCCTGTTCAAAAAATCTTGCACATTTCGTGAATAATGTGCCGGGCATCCGTCTTGTTGAAACCACATGTTTCTTCTTACTTGTAAAGGCACATTTTCTAAGAGTCCTGGTAAATCGTTAAATAAAAAGTTCAAATACATGTCACCGGTTAGATTGCCATTAAAGATGTGCGGACCGGTAATAGCACCATTAATAACACCGCACCAGACGTTGACGCTCCATCGACCATGCTGATAATCTTCACGTAACCAGTGTGGATTAGTGTCCGACCAGTAATGCACGTTATGAAGATTTACCCTGCCATTACTGCAAAACGATGCTTCGTCTGTCCACAATATTTGTGACAAAATATAATGGTTTTCCCTAATGAAGTCTCTAAGCCAGTAGCAGTAATGGAGCCTACGTTCAAAGTCAGTGTCCTTTAGGGCTTGATGAATCACGATGTGATATGGATGCATTTTAAAATCCATTAATATTTTTTGCACTGAGCCATAGGATATTCCTAAATCTCTGGAGTTCTCTCTTATGCTTAAATGGGGGTCTGCATGAATATAAGCCAACACATTTATAATGTTATCTTCTCTTCTTACTCTACGATTTCTTCTCAAAGTTGGGTTTGGTTGCACTTGGCCATGTTGCCTTAAACGTAAGGCTAAACGATGAAAAACCATTCTCGAATGGTGTCTTCGGAGGGGATAACGCAGTGCATACTGCCTAGAAGGAATCGCCGCATTTTCAAAACATTGAAAATAAATTCTCAACATATCCAAGGCTTCTTCATTCGTAAAAGGCATGATTTGTTGTAAAAATACTTTTTACATAACATTAAATTAGATGTCAATAGCAGGAACTATCAAAATGAATATCAACGTGATTGACAATTTGGTGTTTTGTTTCTTAACGTAGATCATGGCCTGCTTCGCTTAAAGGCGATGTTAGTTAAGTTTGATTTTTAATTTAATTTATGAAATAATAATAATTATTAATAATAAATTATGAACTACAGCATTCTCTCGCTAATTAAATGATTATTAATGATAAAAATGATAGGTAATAATTTTATTATTGTGAGATGTAATATTTAAAAATAATTTTGAACCTTATAGTTATCATTGTTAAACATCTTATTTTTTCAATCCAAAACCGTTCGTCTAACGAAAAAAAGTCAAGAGGTTCTTTTTGTTAGCAACTAATAAGTGATTACGAAAATGATTTTTATTTTGACAAATAGCAGTGGCTTGCCCTTTTTTAATAAAATAAAATAATATTTTGGTCAATATCAACGGTTCAAAAAAAGGTAGATGATAAATTATTTTCATTAAATTATAGAGAAATTTATCCTCTTTTAAAATACGTAAAAATAAATATACCATTACATTTGCTTTTTTTGAAAAAAACTAAAAAATATGCTACTAATTCAGTTAACGCCATCTAGCGACGCCAGCAAAAGTCAAAAATTGAAAACCAAATAAGCGTTTTGTGGTGCACATTATGCTCATTCATATGAGCCTAAGTTTGCTAAAATCGGTCAAAAAAAACAGGAGACATCTTGGTTTGTTTGAAAAAACAATTGAACTTCCCCCACCGCTTTATTTTGATATATAGAACAAAACATTTTAGACAAAAAGTGTAGGGAAATGGTCACTAAATAAGAAAATGATATCATCGATATATTTTCATTAGGCAAAATTCTATAAAAACCCCATTTTTCTATTTGGTGTTGGTTGTTACGCCCTCTAGCGGACGTTTGACAAACTCGAAAATAATTTTCAGCAATTCCTCTTGGCGACTTTTATTACGATTTTTTTTTCTCAAATCTATACGACCAATATCTTATGAGATATGGCCGCTCGCTACCCTTAACTGATCACCCTGTACATTATATATATAGGCTGGTAATTAATGTCGTGGACATATTTCAGGGGGTGATAGTACTCGACAAAATAGGAAAAAAATGCCAGTATATACATGGTCAAAAACCCACTATTTTCGTTATTCAGGGTGTCAGAGTTTCAATTTTTTTCTCGTTTTTTGCGTTTTTTTCCAGTTCCTTCTGAGACAATTAGTTCAAATTTAGAACATGCACTACTTTTAAGAACCTCTATATCAAATATCAAAATCGTGGATGTTAGTATACAGGGTATTACATTGTTTTGCACCACCTACAAGTTTATCTCGCGGAACTTTTTTTTGGAGCACCCTGTATGAATTCTGATATAAAATTTAAACTCTTTGTTCATTTCTTTAGCTCTTTCGTATTTTGCATTATTCTCGTATCTATCACAGTTTTCGACTTATTTGCAATAATCGATGCATTCCTTCGACCGCATGTAGGCGAAATTAAGCAAAAAATTAGGAAACGGGTTTTATTTTAAATCAACCGACATAATAATGAACAATCAGATAAAATTATTACAGTTAAGTTAAAAATAAAACAAAATTATAAAAGTTGTTGAAAAAGTCCGTCTCTTGCTAGAATGCAAGAATCAAGTCTTCGCCTCAGGAACTGACGGACTCTGTCAAATATTCCAGGAGTATTGCGAATGATGATGTCGAATGAAGCTATTATTCTGTTTCTTAAATCTTCTTCTGTCTGAATTGGGGTCTAATACACCAATGTTTTCAGGTGTCCCCAGAAAAAGAAATCCAGGCTATTCAGATCTGGAGATCTAGGGGGCCATGGCTGAGGTCCCTCTCGCCCTATCCAAGGGTTGTTAAAATTATTATTTAGGAACTCCCTCACCTCTATGCTGAAATGTGCTGGTGCACCATCGCGCATGAACCACATTTGATTTCTAAGAAGAATTGGCACGTCTTCTAACATAGATAAATACCGGGAGTTCGTCTTCGAGAAATTGACGATAATATCGTTCGTTTAGCCTTGCTGGCAGGAAAAATGGACCTATCAAATAGTCTCCAATAATGCCGGCCCACACATTTACTGAAAATTGTTGCTGGAAATTATTTTCATGTACCGAATGCGGATTCTCTTCTGCCCAAAAATGATTGTTATGAAAATTACTTATGGCATTCCTAGAAAAATTTGCCTCATCGCTAAATAAAATCGTGTTTCCAAATAATGGATTTTGGGCTAGCATTTGTAAGAACCACTGGCAAAAACGTAAACGGAGTGGAAAGTCACGTAGGAGAAGTGCTTGAACCCTTTGCATGTAGTAAGGATACATTAAGTTGTCTAATAAAATTTTCCATACAAGCACAAATGAAATGTTAAATGTTGCTGCAATTTTTCTCGTACTGGTAGCAGGATCATTTTCGACTGCATTCGGGACTGCTTTCTCGACTTCGGGAGTCCTAAGCGTTCTATTTGCTCCTGCTAAACGAGTGGATTTCTTGAATGATCCATTTTCACATAGCCGATTATGTACCTTTGCAAATATTTGTCTATAGGGCACCATGCGATTTGGATATGTCTGTTCATAGAGTCGTCTGGCTTCATAACAATTGCCGTTGGCAAGTCCATAAATGAAATGAATTTCTGCATATTCTTCATTTGTGAATTCTACCATCATTAAACAATCGAAACAACTAAGGAAACGTCAAACAAAAAAATATTTCTTACAAAATGTCGGATTAAAGAACAGATGTAACAAATGACCTGCCTCAGCCTACTACCTTTTTTCCAGTTTCATTATTTAGCTTACACTTAATTTGCATCTATAGCAATTATTGCAAATAAGTCGAAAACTGAGATAGATACGAGAATAATGCAAAATACGAAAGAGCTATAGAAATAAACAAAGAGTTTAAATTTTATATCAGAATTCATACAGGGTGCTCCAAAAAAAGTTCCGCAAGATAAACTTGTAGCTGGTGCAAAAAAAATTAACACACTGTATGCTACCATCCACGATTTTAATATTTTATCGTAGAGGTTTTTAAAAATAATACATGTTCTAAATTTGAACTAATTATCTCAGAAGGAACTAGAAAAAAAAAACGCAAACAACTCGAAAAAAATTGAAACTTTGACACCCTGTATAACGAAAATGGTGCGTTTTTGCCCATGTATATATTGGCACTTTTTTGCCTATTTTGTCGAGTACTATCACCCCCTGAACGACATTAATTAACACCCTGTATAGATAAAATAATTTTTATTATATATTATACAAAAATTAAATTACAATAGGTTATATGCTTCGTCGTCTGAGGAACTGTCTGTTAATAGAAGGGTCGACCCCAGTTCTCTGGTGTCACTTCCTTAATGGCTTGATCAAACAGTAGTTTTACATTTTAAATGTCACGTTTTGTCTTCCTACAAATCCTTTCATTTGCGCCCATACAAGTTTTATAGGATTTAATTCGCAATGATATGGCCACAGATTACTGTGATATGGCGGTAAGTGCAACACAGTTACATTATATTTTTCTGCTATATCGTTCACGGTATATTTCATAAAAAGATTTTCGGTAATAGCTTGGCGGGCACTAATTATATTTTTGTCTTCCCACATTTTTGTATTGTATAACATTAGTTGATCTACGTCTCATAAGATAAAAAAAATTCTTTTGCTGCACTGCTTTATACTTCTCTAGTATTTTCTACGCCAGCAAATAATTTCATTGCTTTTCAGGAAAAGTGTTTTTCGGTGATGCTTTTCCCAGGCAAAATCCCTATTTTTTAAAGTTGTCCACAGGAGTTTTCTAGTTATCAAAGGAATACATCTCTATCAAAATTTTATCTAGAGTGGGATATTTGGAGACATTGTAGCTGGGGCTTAATGATGGTGGAATGGCTGCAACAGTGTTCTGTGATCTGTCAAAAGCATTTGACTGCGTCAATCACGGGGTACTGCTGTGGAAGCTCCAATCGTACGGTTTCACAGGGATAGTACTTAAGTGGTTTGACTCATATCTGTCGGGTAGAGTTCAGAGCGTCTCGTTTAATGGGATGCCATCTGAACGAGAAGAAATGAGTTTGGTGTGCCTCAGGAATCTGTTCTGGGACTCAATTTATTTCTAATTTGTGTAAATGACTTGACAAAATTAAGTACTAAAGGAAAATTCACAATGTTTGCAGATGACGCAACCATTTTATGGCATTATATCGACTCTCTGCTACTGTGCTATAGTTGAATACGGCCTTATCGTGCGGGTCCAAAGGTCACCAACATTATGAATCAAATCAGAAAACATAGTGAATAACAAAATGATGTGTGATTCTTTTATCAAGCTATTAAATGTCGATGGGCTATTTATAGATATACAGTGAGAAAGAAAATAGTTTTTTTATCATATTACGCAATATTATTAAGATAGCCACTTAATATTATTTTATATATTAAATGCAGAGGGGCTAAATAAGAAAATTCGCTAAATATGTATTTGGTTAAAATTTTTTGGTTGGCAAAAACAAAAATATACAAAATGGCAAGCGCCTTAATAAAGTCGGAAGGCGGTTCGAATCAGTGGAACAATCAGGATATGTTCTGTTTATACAGCCACTTAATGAAAGTTTTTTTTTATCAATCATCAAAAATTATGAGCCCCGCTTGACCTAAAAATCTAACCACTTATACAGTGTCATTTATTTAAATATGGGCCACCCCTGTGCAAAGAAAACTTGTTTTTTTTTGTATTGTGATAATAAAAAAAATTATTTTGCAAAAATATTATACACTTTTGTTAAAAACACAAGATAATTAGTTATTACCTCCCTCGTGAGATTTTTTTCAGATCTTTACGTTTAAGGATCCCTAGATGCCGGAAAACATGTTTTCTCAATTCCGTCTGTCTGTAGGTATGTCTGTCCGTCAGTCTGTCTGTTCGCGGCATAGCTAAAAAACTACTTATAGGATTTCTTCAAATTTCAGTCTAAAATTAAGGGCCATGCATGTGAAAAATACAGGCTATATATATATATATATATATATATATATATATATATATATATATATATATATATATATATATATATATATATATATATATATATATATATATATATATATATATATATATATATATATATATATATATATATGTATGTATATGTATATATATATATATATATATATATATATATATATATATATATATATATATATATATATATATATATATATATATATATATATATATATATATATATATATATATATATATATATATATATATATATATATATATATATATATATATATATATATATATATATATATATAAACACGCTTTAAAATTGGAACAAGTATTCTATAATTATTTATTTATTGCCTACAAAACTACAAATGTACTAAAAAAGTAAGCAAAAAAATAGTGTCAAATCTAATAAAAAAATTTTTAAATTAAAATTCACTGGCTAATATCCAGGCGCCAGTGGGAAAAGCTCAGAGAATCGGTATAAGGAATATACAGAAACTTGTGCATGAAAAAAAAACATAATTTCCTTTCGAAGAAGATTAAGAAATGTACACGAAAAAATCCAAAGGCAAAAGACTTAAGTTACAATGCAAAAATGAATATTTATAATGAAATTTATGATTTATACACGTCAAAGATTAATATAATCCTTCAGAAACTTTTTAATATTATAGACTAAAAAATATCATCATCACTTAAAAATTCCTCATCTTCTGAGTCGTCCTCAAACATATTGTTGATTTTTTAATAGATTTTGCCATTAAAAGAAGTTCTAGTTTCAGCATATTGGGTAAAGGATTTTGGTTTATTAGCCAGTCATAAATATCACTTTTCTTCCAGGACGAAGTAGGTTTTTTATTTAAGATTCTTGAATAATAAGATGCATTGTCCAGAATGATTAAAGATGGAGCATCTAAATTTGGAATCAGTGGTTCTTTTAAGCACTTTTTAAACAGTTCACCGTTCACATTATCATGGTAGTCCATACTTTTGGATGTTGAAGAAAACAGTAAACTTGCACCTGGGAGAAATCCTATTGAAGAACCTGCATGCAAAACGATGAACCGTTTTCCCGTCCCTCGTCCCTTTTTTCTCTTGACACTTTTTACAGACTCGTCCTGCCAAGATTTCGAATCACTTCCATTAGAAAATATCCAAGTCTCGTCTAAAAATACCACATCTCTAAATTTTGAATTGACAGTTTCCGTGTATTTTTTTCAAAACTGGATACGCTGACTTGCTATATGTGGCAACTCGCATAAAAATCTTCGATTACAGTCCTTTTTATATGGAAAACCAAACATTTTTTTTAATTTTGACAACGATTTTAGTCCAATTTCCAATCGGCCTCGATTTTTTAAAGCTTCTTTTAAAACTTGAAGGGTTATATTAGTTTTTGATGTGTATAAATCGTAAATTGCATTACGAACATCCATTTTTACATTGTCACTTAAGTCCTCTGTCTTTGGCTTTTTTCGTGTACATTTCTTAATCTTCTTCGGTAGTAAATTATGCTTTTTTTCATGCACAACTTTCTGCACAGTCTTTATACCGATTCCCAGAGCTTTTGCTACTGTCTCCTAAATATTGGTTGGGGAATTTTCGTTTTCGTAATATTTTATTAGATTTAATACCATTTATTATTACTCATTTTGTCACTGGCTTGTCAATCTGACTTTGAAGTGACATCGCTCAAAGATTATTGCAACTGCTGGTATTTATATGTTTATCCTCTTTTTTTATATGAAAATATCATAGGTTTATTTAATTCATCTTCCGGATTTTATGCGGATGATATGATTACACGTAATAAAAGAAAAACAAACTTAAAAAGTTTGTCGTTGATAAATAAAATAAATGACTATAGTCTTATTGTTTGTTTGCCCTTCATATTTCGGCTAGGTAATTAGATCCATGTATTGTGGGAAATAGCTACTTTGCAATGATAGAATCCTATCTTGGATATAGATATGGAGTATGTTTTTTGGGGAGTGTGTTCAAGTAAACTTTTTAATACTGTTTTTATTTTACCAAAGAGAGCCATCAGGTATATGTAAAGGTTAGGGTTAAGAGTTTCATGTAAACCATTTTTTATTAAAAATTCTATATTTGAAGAAAGAAATTACAGAACTCGGCGAACACGTAATGTTGTGCTACCTATATCATCGACTACTTTGGTAAGGAATTCCATTATTTTAGCAGCAGAAAACTGTTTAATCATCTTCTATTAAATATAAAGGACACTGAGTCAGAAAGAATATTCAGAAGGAAAGTTAAAAAACTGCTCATTGATAAAGTATACTAAGAGGTATCTGAATTTTTCAATGACAGATTTTAGTATTTTCAGTTGCATCTCTTGTATTGGTGTGTGCTCTTTGCGTTTTCACTTGAAGTAGGTCTTTACTGGTGGGTGATCTTCTAGAGGGCCACGATGCATCTCAAATGAGTAACAAGCACACATCAGTACTACCACGGTGTCTAAGCGCCTTTTTGCAAGTACATTTGTACTTTCTAAAGGAACATATTCTATTATATTCTTTTCTTCTATTTTTCAGAGTGGAGTGTAGATGATAACGGTTGCCGTACCCCTGACAGAGAATCTGGCAAATGTGTTCCGGTAAAAGAATGCAAACACATGGTTGATCTCATTAGGTCTCTGGGCAGGCCAATTTCTTCGGCTATAACCAAGAAACTCAATACTTATACTTGCGGCTCAACCGATGATGGGCCTAAGGTAAGGAAAAAACCTCCAAGTCTTTTAAGGATTGCAATCTATTTACTCTAACTAATAAAATATAGACTAGTGACATTGCCTCGATCTTCGGAAGTTATCTCTCCTTGGCGATAGAGGAAAACCTTCAGACAATCATTTTAATGGAAACTTTTCTCATAATTGTACAGGGTGTTCCAGCGAGGACTGAACAGGGACCTATTTTCGACCTTCCTTGTATTTTGGAAAAATTCAAAATAGCCAATCGATGTATTTTTTCTTGTAGAATCCAAAAATATCATCGAAAAAATATTTGAACTAGAAACAAAAGAGTTACGCTATGCATCAGGTGTTTTTTAAATGGAATGTATCGTTTTTTATACGATTTTTGGAAAGAGTGATTTTTTTTATGTCCGTTCTGATTAAAAGATTTGATTTTGCGATAGCTGTTTATATTACATTTTAATGTTTTACAAACTAAAATTTTAGCTTCACCTGTTTAAAATATACGATAGGTTGGTATAGGTGATCAAGTTAAAATGACGTTTGAATGCTTTGTCAATAAAAATTGACATTATTTTAATTATTGTCGAAGTCTTCACCTAAAAAATATATATTTGACTCTGATCGAAATGAAATACTCTTTGGACGAGAGACTACAGATTGTTATGCTATTTTACAAGTGCCAAGAAAATGCAAGAGAAGCAAGAAGAATATTTATTGCAAATTTTCATAGAAATATATCCATCAATACAATTCTAAGGATAAAAAACCTATTTGAGGAAAATAAAACTTTACATGATAGAAAAAGAAATATACAAAGAAGAAGAAATCGAGACCAGGCCATTATAAATTATTTTCAAGTTAATCCAACCAAATCTATTTCGGATGCAGTTCGGGAAGTTCAGTACGGTGACGGTGTAAGGCGCAGAAGAGTTACCCGAGGGACTGTTCACAGGACTCTGAAAATTCATAAATTTAGGCCTTTTCGTATCCTTCTACTTCAGCACCTAACACCGGCACAAAAAGAACTTCGCTTCCAATTTGTTTCTCAAATGGTAATTCGGCAAGAAAACGAAGACCCTGATTTATTCAAAAATATTGTGTGGACCGACCAAGCTACTTTCACAACATCGGGAGTATTCAACAGACATAATAGTCACCACTGGGCCGTTGAAAATCCAAAAAAGTTCCAGACTATTAAATTTCAAGGGAGGAATTCTATTCATGTTTGGTGTGGGATAAAAAACAATAAAATTTTGGGACCAATATTTTTTAACGGGACTTTAAATGGGCACAGATGTTATGGGTTTCTAGAAAACGAAATTGAAAATTTTTTGGAAGACTTACCATTGGCAGAATATCAGAATTTAATTTGGCAACATGATGGGGCGCCTCCTCATGCCGTGCATGATGTGGTTCAATTTTTAAATCGGCGCCATAACGAATGGATAGGGCGAAATGGAACATATGCTTGGCCGCCCAATAGCCCCGACCTCTCAGTTTTGGATACATTTCTTTGGGGCCATTTGAAGAACGTCGTATACAGACAACGAAACGAAAATATTCAAGAGATCATGGGAAAAATTGTCGATGAAATAAACCGCCTTAACCAGGAAAATCATATTGTAACAGCAAGTTTAGAAAGGCCACAAAGGGGTTATCCATGTTGTCATATTGAAAACTTATGTTATTAGTAGTTTTATTTTATTATTTAATAATTATTTTTTATTGAATTTCTTTTTCTATCATGTAAAGTTTTATTTTCCTCAAATAGGTTTTTTATCCTTAGAATTGTATTGATGGATATATTTCTATGAAAATTTGCAATAAATCTTCTTCTTGCTTCTCTTGCATTTTCTTGACACTTGTAAAATAGCATAACAATCTGTAGTCTCTCGTCCAAAGAGTATTTCATTTCGATCAGAGTCAAATATATATTTTTTAGGTGAAGACTTCGACAATAATTAAAATAATGTCAATTTTTATTGACAAAGCATTCAAACGTCATTTTACCTTGATCACCTATACCAACCTATCGTATATTTTAAACAGGTGAAGCTAAAATTTTAGTTTGTAAAACATTAAAATGTAATATAAACAGCTATCGCAAAATCAAATCTTTTAATCAGAACGGACATAAAAAAATATCACTGTTTCCAAAAATCGTATAAAAAACGATACATTCCATTTAAAAAATACCTGATGCATAGCGTAACTCTTTTGTTTCTGGTTCAAATATTTTTTCGATGACATTTTTGGATTCTACAAGAAAAAATACATCGATTGGCTATTTTGAATTTTTCCAAAATACAAGGAAGGTCGAAAATAGGTCCCTGTTCAGTCCTCGCTGGAACACCCTGTACTTGGACTAAAAAGCATGTCTCAAATTCAATGTTTTTTGAACCTATTACTAGTAACAAAATAATTGATACAGTGAATAAATTTCCAAATTTTCGGCGACGTAGATAATATTCTTACTCTGTTCATGTTCCAATCTGTTTAATGTTTCAATTGAGTCCGGATTGTTTGGTTTCCTGAATGCCTTAAAACTGCCATTGTAGTACCCATATTTAAGAAAGGAGAGCCCTGTCTAGTCGAAAACTATAGACCTACGTCTCTATTGAGCTGCTTCTCTAAATTTTTAGAAAAACAAAATGTATTCGTTTTTGAGTAAATATAATATTTTTTTAGATCGTCAGCATGGCTTTCGTCGGGGACTGTCTACTGAAAGCGCTTGCGCTGACCTTACTCAATATGTAACAGACACTAACACTTTATTCTAAAAATATAAACACCACTGAACACCGCTAATGCCACAGTTCAAATAATTTAATAATAAAAATAAAATACTGACCTGTACTGAGAAACGTTTGCAAACCAGACCTTAATTGCTTTATTGGGGGTAAAATACCATCTGATCGTTATGAGTCCAGCAACTTCATGACCATTTATCGTGTGTCGGACTATAAAAACCATCATTCGGGGACACCAGTACTCGATTAGGAAACAAACCCAATAGTATTTAGCTATTCAGAGCGCGCCGTCGCCAGATGTCCCACTAGCTGACCTTTTCACGAGTTTAGTTTGTTTACCTTATTCCGAATTACAGGTCTGTTGTCCACCTCACCCAATAAAGCTAAATATAGAGCCACAATTGGAACCGCCCGATGTAACCAACCACAAAAACATAAAACTGCTTCCAGAAAGGTGCGGAATTTTCGACGACACAAATAAACTCACCGGCGTCAACGGGAGCAACTCCCTCTTCAACGAGTTCCCATGGATGGCCCTCCTTCGATACAGAGTCCATAAAAGTAAGTGAAACATTTTGCAACTATTCTTACTCTATTTCCCAGCTAGCAAAATACATTAAAAACAGTTGTATTTTTTTAAAGAGTCTAACTACGACATTTTGTCTTGCCAGAAAAATATTCTAGTGATATTATTGTGTTAACGTTCTTGTCATATTTCAGAAAATAAATTATTCGTTTGACCTAATAGTTGTAATAAAACGCGAACTTAAATACGCTACACTATTAAACGCGCGCGGCGGTTCGAATGGTCTAGTTGCGTTCCTTAGGCATAATAAAATACGCTATACTAAATTAGGCTGAGCAGTCCGAATTGCCCTGATTACCCTAAAGCTTGACGAAAGTACCCGAAGATTTCACAGCTACCGAGCGGCAGCCGAACGTGATAGCAAATGGAATATGAAATCGCGATTTGGGTCATCAGCCGGTCTACTCTCATAATTCGATCGATTGGTCGCGGCATCACGTCGGCATGCGGAAGTTCAATTGTTCAGAGGTCGCGCGGTCGATATTCTAACTCGATATTTTTTCGGACGTTTTCAATCGATGAAAATATTTATATACTGTTTTTTGTAATACATATTTTCTTATTTTTATCATCCATGTGTGAGGTCCCGGAAATAAAATGTTGGTAGTGACTAGTGCAAAAAAATAAACAACTAAAAAGTGCTTACGAACTTAATTTTGCAAAAATAACCAATTTCAAGGTAGTCTATGTTTGAGTTGTGAATGTAGATGAAATAAAATGTCGGTAGTGCAAAAAATTAAATAGCTAAAGAGTGCTAAAAACTTAATTTTAAGAAAATAACCGAATTCAAGGTCAGTGTTCGCAATTTGCCAGAACTTAGTATACGACAAACTAGTAAAGACAAAAATAAAGAGGTTCATCGAAACTTTAGCAAAAGTATGTACGATTTAGCTAACTGGATACGTGGTTGTGAAGTCTCTAATTCATTTTACTGTTATGTTTGTTTGTTGTTTTCTTAAAAGAGAAAATAAAAAAAACATGCGTTTTCTGCAGATCACATGAAATATTCGGTGAACTATGCTACGGTCGGAACTGTTGATATTCGCACTCAGCTAGACAGAGCTTATGGAAAATCCCTTAGAGATTTAAAAAAAAATGTATTCAAAAATCGTTATATCTTAAACAAAATTATAAATTGCGTAAAATTTTGTGGGGCATTCGAGCTGGCACTACGTGGCTATGATGAAACGGCTTTGTCTGAAAATCCAGGGGTTTTTCGAAGGCTTATAAATTTTGTTGAGGAGTTGGGCCAAGATAGACCATCCGCTTTAGCAATGTTAAAATCGAACGTGTCATTCAGCATTTTTCCAATGCTAAAGAACGAAGAGTAGACTTGAACTTCAAGAGAATTTAAAGCTCAATTTAAAGATAAGATATTTTTATTTTAAGTATGCCTATTTTTAAATTTGTTATTGACCTCCCAATATAATTCACCACGAGCCGCCACTGGTTTTTATAACAAAATTTTATCATACGTTTAATTTTATGACTATTGTCTAACAGTTTAAAATTTATAAAAATATTTTAAAACAATTGTATAAAAATTATATTGCAATTATACAGGGTGACAATTTAAAATCTTGAAATGGCCATATCTTAGGAAGGAAAAACTAAAAAACGCTCAAAACACTTTCTATAAAATGAAAAGGGAACAAATAAAAGCGTATTATTCGACCCTTATCTGTAACCCCTTGGGCTGGGTGAGTTACACCCCTAAAATCCTAAATAGAAAGGGGGGTCGAGTGATACAGCAACTTAAAGCTCTTGAAAAATACTTTTCAATGATACCATAAAAAGCAACTTTTCTGGAAATTCTTCTGTATTTATTAAAGGAAACCATAAATAAAAACACAGTTTTGAACATTTTTATTTTTATTTAAGTAAATGTTCAAAATGATTGGTACCGATATCCTGGCCGGTCTCTTAAGAATTCTAAACATTTTAAGCCTGGTTTTTTATTTGTTTATGAATATTCGCATTTTATTATCGCAATATTTCCTTTAAAAGTAACTTGTACTATTAGTATTGATATTTTAACAGTTGACTTTTGGTTCAGTTTAAACGAAAAGCAGCACTTATCTCAAATAATGGTGTACAACACAGCTGAACGTGTAGAAATGATTTTCATTTATGGTTCTCAGGATCAATGTTTCTTAAGGACAGCCCAAAGATTTAATGAAAAGCATCCAGGTCAAAATGTAAGTCCAGAGTATGTTCGCCAACTAGTAGCCAAATTTGAAGAAACTGGCTCTGTAGCGAATAAAAAGAGAAATCAACCGAGACTAGTTGACGAAGCAGCGCAGATTGAAGTCCTGGGGCAGTTTGCAATTAATTCAACTTTATCAACTCGTCAAGCAGCTGTAGCAACTGGCTTATCTCGTGAAGAAATAAGAAAGGTACTTAAGTTTCATCCCTATAAACTGCGCATACCGCAAGAACTTGGTGACGACGACCCGGATAGAAGAATCCAGTTTTGTGAAATAATGACAGATAGATTTATTTCAGTGATGAGTGTACCTTTTATTTGAATGGACATGTTAATAAGCAAAACTGTCGTTACTGGAATGACGAGAACCCACACGTATTTAGAGAAAGGCATACCCAGTACCCCCAGAAAATTAATGTTTGGGCTGGTATATTGGGAGACGTAGTTATTGGCCCAATATTTATAGAAGGGAATTTAAATGGCGACATGTATGCTGAAATGCTACAGATATCTATTGAACCACTAATAGTGCAGGAATTAGAAAATCAGAGGGACATACAAGGAAATTTAGCATTATAAGAACGCATACTACATTTTCAACAGGATGGGGCACCTCCTCAATATGTAGTTCTCGTCAGGCAACGGTTGAATGATAATTATCCCAACCAGTGGATTGGAAGAATGGCCACCTAGATCCCCGGACTTAACACCTCTTGACTTCTTTTTGTGTCACCTTAAATCTGTGGTGTTTAAAACGCAAACTGAGTCAATAGAGCAACTCAAGGACAGGATAGTTCAGGAATGCCGTGCTATATCCAGAGAAACATTTGCAAATGTACGCGAAGAATTTGAACAAAGACTTTATTATTGTCTTCAAAATAACGGGAACCATTTTGAACATTTAATTAAATAATTATAAAAAATTTGACAATTATGTTTTAATTTATTGTTTTCTTTAATAAACACAGAAGAATTTCACGAAAAACAGCTTTCTAAGGAACCATTGGAAAGCATTTTTCAAGGGCTTTAAGATGATGTATCACTCGACCCCCCTTTCTATTTAAGATTTCCTAAGATATGGCCATTTCAAGTTTTTAAATTGTCACCCTGTATACCTATTCTAATAACACTGTTAGAAAATACGCTACGTCTCCTTTCACGCTAACGTGAACAAACTTTTAAAATTTTGGTTCACGCGAAACCAGAGGTAACATCATTAACGTTCACGCTAACTAATATAAGTTATTTACATGTTTTTCGTCGAGAAATTTGGTGGTTAAAGTTAGGTTAGGTTAGGATTGGTTAGGTTTGTTGTAAAGAAAGCGCACCAACCGAATTCCGAGTCTACATTAAAACAATTTTTTTTTTTAACAAAATATATACTGTTAAGTAAATCGCCCCGTTAGATTAATACAAGTCTGTCAAAAAAGCATTCTTTCACACGTTTTTCCTATTTAACGTGAACCGACTTTCCGACGATTCGTTCACGTTAGCGTGGAAGGAGCAACGGCCTAAAAAATAAATGTGTAATTGTTATCGAGGGTTGTTCAAAAGAAACGCACAAAGTTCATATCTTCTGTATGAGTCATTTTTCATAAAAACGCTGGAACCCATGAAGTAATTTAAATAGTTGTTTACCTTTTTCTAATATTTTCATCCCCTTTCCCCCTAATTTGTAGGCACCAAAATTTTTTTTTAAATAGCAACCATGTTCATATGGGCACTCAATGAGAAGGTCTTCTAAAACTGAATCCGATACTAGCAACAAATTAGGGGTTTGCTCATTTCATTACAGTAAAACGAGTCCATATAAGTTTAATTGAAATTATTATTCGAGGAGGATCCTTAGCACTTACCTGATTCGGCTAATGTAACAATTGCTGAAGGTGATCCCCACCTTCTACTTGACATGCACCGAGTATGTGATAAATACTTTTTATCCCTCATCCAATACTTTCGGCTGATAAATTAGTAACATCCATCCTTATTCTATCTTGTAGGTCCTCAACGCTGTTTGACCTATTTTTAAACACTCTTTCTTTCAAATATCCCCATAGAAAAAAAATCCAATGGTGTAAGGTCCGAATACCTTGGTGGCTATTCAATGGGACCCCGTTAACCTACCCATCGATTTGGAAAAATTTCGTCCAACCTTTATACCGTACATTTATACCAAAATGCGTGGGACTCTGGAACTTGGACTTACCTTCTAATTCTCCTCTGCTTGCAGGTGGATGCGTTTATTAGGTAATAGATCAATATAGCTACGCAGTAGATCAAACAAAACACGGCAACGTTTATGCTCCCTTAAATGTTCGAGAAATTAAGGCGAAATGTTGCCAAGTGTGTTGAGAAAGCCGTTAGACTAGAGTAGCTACCGCAGACGTTTGCCAAAGATGAGTTGCTATTTCTTTTGTTTCCGGCAAATTTTGTTGATTATGAAAAACACTCGTCTTATTTTCAATATGTTTAGTTAAAAGTTATTTAATTTTTTTTAATTACCTAATTTAAAAAATTACTTTTTGAAACCAACGACTATCGCATGCCTATCTATATACCCCAAAAATATAACGAAGTTATTACATTATACAATGATATAATATAATAACTGTGATATTTTCGGCTCTTTCTTTGAAAGTATTAAGAATATTATTTTAAATGTGTATTTTTTTTCATGTTATTGTTTCCTTAATGGTTTTAACTATACTGTGTCACTTATGTTAATACTTATTTTGCACGTATTCATGTTTGTTTGTTCATCATCGACCGGATGTGTCTTGACATATTTTGAAAATTTTCTTTTTTGAATATTTCTATTTTTAATTTTATATATTCCCTACTTATTGACTGTTTCATTAAAATGTTCTGTATTTTTTTTCTTTTTATATATTCTGCATTCAAAGGTTGTATTTTATATAAATTTGTAGTTATGATCAATGTAATACCATTTGGAGTTTTGCTCTGTGGAGTACTGTTTGATAAATAAATAAATCATTTTGTAATATTACCTTAGACTTAGGTATACGGCAAGTAATGTTGCAGTTAAACTAAAATAATTAATAAACGCTTTGTGCCAAAATAATCCAATTATATATTTTGGAAATCAGTAGAGAATGGCCTTTGATAAAAATAAACAATATACAGGGTATTCCATTAAAAAAAACGTATGTCTTACCCTAAACTTTTTGTATTTACACTTTTTCTCTATTTTTGTCAATGAATAACTCTGTAGGTGGGTGTCATGATATAATAACTAACCCCCGTATATACAAGTATCTCAAAAAGCAAAAAATGTTCCTCTTCCTGTATAAGTTAATAGATTTAAAACTGCTTTTTGATTAAAATATTATGTAGAGTTGTTTCTTTGATTTAGTTATTCAAGTTTTTGTAAGTTTGATTTCTATTAAAATGTATGTTTACTTCTAGAAACTTTATTTCAAGCTAACCTGTATCAAATTTCAACCCCAAAGATTAACAGCCAAAGATAAATCCAACATTCAACTAAAAGATCTCTTCTAATATTTAGTGATTGGTAACGCCGCACCTCGTTCCTGTTCGTGAATCAAGGGTTACCGCACGAAATAATATAGTTTCGGAGAGCACGTACCGATTCAAGACATCCCATTCAAATGAATTATCTATTGCGGAAGCTATAATGGATCTTTGATTAGGATGCTGATCCAACTTTCGATTTTGTTTGTTAGATTTGTTTGGAGTATGCTTTAATCTAGTCATTATCAACAGGCCTTTAATGTATCAACCAAATATTAATAGTTAAAACATGTTAATAAGTATTCTACGAGTATATGTTTTTCAGATAACGATCTAAAATTTTTATGTGGAGGAACAATCATCAATAAGAATTACATACTTACGGCAGCACATTGTATAACGGATTTGACCGGAAGAACATTGTAAGTATTATAAGTAAGTAATTATTGTATTAATAAGAAAAAAAACATTTAAATATCCATTTGTATGCGTCGGTTTTCTATACACAGAATGTCCTAATGTACCATATTCCTTCTCTTGAACACATCTAGAAAGGAAATCGTTGAGGGAGGACAGGATAATCGTGAGGGATTATCCTGTCCATGAGGCCAAACAACAAAAGTATCATCTACATATCTGAACCAGTGTTTTGGTTTTAGTGGAGCATATGCTAGAGCAATATCCTCAAATGCTTCCATAAAGATATTCGCTACCACATGTGATAGAGGAGATCCCATAGCTACCCCTGAAGTTTGTTTACAAAAAGATCCTTGAAAAATGAAATAAATAGATGTAAGACAAGCTTTCACTAAGTCTATTCAGTCCTTATAAAGATTATCTGATTTGTATATCTCCTAAAATGGAAATTGAGTCTTTGACAGGAACATTTGTGTGTAGTGATTCTACCAAAATATTTTCGGGATCCAACTGGATTGCCTTAATTTTTTACATGAAATGTGCAGATTTTTTATATATGAATCTGTTTTTCTAGTAAATGGAATAAGAAAATTTGAAAGATATTTACTTAGTTTGTATGTGGGCGAGTCTATCGCACTGACGATCGGTCGAAGTGGTACATTGTTCTTTGCCCATTCTAGTAAATTTGTATCATTTTCTACTAAATAGCTGGAAATTTAATAAAAAAAAATAATTTGGGTTGCTGCTATCGAGAAGAAAAGATATGTTTCTATAACTATATATGTATTTCATTATACACTTTTTCTGATCAAGATTCAAATATCTTAGAAATTTAAATCAAATTCGTATGCATTTCGTTAATAGCAAGAGTATATTTACTAGACTGAACAAAATTGTTTTTCTTTCATGTACTTATATTAAATTATGTATTATTAACGATAATAGATGATGTCGATAAACAAACTATGTAATAAAATTGAATATATGATATAGTAAATGGAATTTTTTGCATTGTCCCCTATAGAGCTTAAATGAATCAAGTCAGCAAAAAAAATATACTGTCAAAAACGTCTGACAAAGTCGTTTCAAAGGAAACCTGGTCCATTATCAATGTCCACAGAAACAAATCAATCCCTGTGAATCAGATCTTGCCAGGCCAAATGACCTAATTAATTTATTTTATTAATGTAAGCAAAAATGTTACCTCTGGTATCTCGCCAAGTTTGGACCCTCTTTCGTTTAATACTCAATACTCAATTTATTCATGTTAATGCATATTAAGAGATGCTTACATATGTCAATAAATATCTTCAAATATTATTAAATAAATATAAATAAACTAAATAAATTTAAAATTACTACATTACCACAAAATATATATAATAAAATACAAGAATCACAACACATAGAAATTAAAACAAATAAATTCATTGAAAGAATAAAATGCATTTTCTATTAAAATATCCCTAATCCTATTTTTGAAATGTTTAAGAGGTAAAAGTTTTATATTTTCAGGTAGAACATTATAAAACTTTATAGCCCGGTACCCAGGGCCACTCTGACACCTTTTTAACCTCCAGTACGGAGTACTCAGATTTTGTTTATGTCTAGTGTTGTGGATGTGCACCTCTCCATGGGTTCTAACACAGCTCTCGTTCTGCTTCACATAAAGCAAATTCTCAAAGATATACTGGGATGGCCCTGTCAAAATTTTTAGATCTAAAAATGCTGCTCTGCAATTATCCCTATATTCAAGACCAGCCAATACCCTTACTGCTCTACGTTGTAAAGAAAAGATGCGGCTAATCCCAGTTCGCACAACCTCACTGGACACATTGTTTACAAGGTTGCGAAGAAGAAAGATGTTACTTCTTAGTTTTTTGCTTAAATTATCTATATGTGTGCCCCATTGTAGCTTTGTGTCCAGATGCACGCCTAAGAATTTAGCACTCTCCACTCCCTCATTCACACCTCCATCATGCCTCAAAGAAAACATTATATTGATCGTTTTTTCCTTATTGAGATGCAACTTGTTCAGACTAAACCACTCTTCAGCCTTCTCCTGTGCCACCATTAAAGCCTCAAACGCCCCTTCAATATCATTAGATACACAAGAGATTGTTGTATCGTCCGCGAATAAAGTGTACCTACCAGGTATTTCTTGGTCAGGTAAGTCATTAATATATATGAGGAAAAGAATAGGACCAAGAACCGAGCTCTGGGGGACTTCAATATTGATTAAACTTTCCTGTGATGACACTCCGCAAACTTTTACCACCTGCCTCCTGTTTAGTAGATATGATTTTATTAACTCTATGCTTTCGGGGCTAAAGTTATATTTTGTAAGTTTTCGCAAGAGTATTTCATTGACGACACAATCAAATGCTTTACTTAGGTCGCACAGGAGAACTGCATCAAAAGTGTAACCCATGGAAAGAGTCTATAATACAGGAAACCAAATCCAAAATACCCAAGACTGTGTTTTTGTCTTTTCTGAAACCATATTGGCACTGAGAGAACAAGTTGTTAGTTTTAAAATAATTGACAACCTGCCCTGACATACATTTTTGAAATAATTGGCAATAACGATATAGGTCTATAGTTCTCCGGTTGTTCTGCATCCCCCTTTTTAAAAACTGGAGTTATAGTGGCACATTTTAACACTGAAGGAAAAATATTATTATTAATGCATTGATTAATAAGTTTTGTAAGAGGAATTATTATAAGATTTTTAATAGATTTGAATTGCTCTATATTTAGACCAAATATATCTTTACTTTTTTTAATTTTAAGACTATTTATAATATCTCTTACCTCATTAAAACTAAGTTGAGAAAAGTAGAATTTGTCTGTGGATGTAATATCCTTGACATTGTCGAGAGGGTTACCGCTTAGGATTGGGATGGTATTTGCTATTTTTTGAGCTATTTGACTAAAATATTCATTAAAAGTTTCGGCAGAGATACTAGCCCTCGCATTGCTTTTTTTAATACATCTTTGATTATTTATAATATCCCACATGGTACGTGCTGAATTACTTGAGGATTGAATCAAGTTGTCATTTGCTTGTATTTTAGCTATGCGTATTGCATTTTTATATCGTTTTTTAAAATCTTTATATATTTTAGATATATCTGCATGCCTGTATTGTCTACTAAGTTCCTCTAAAAATAACAATTGTTGCCTCATTTCCCTTAGATCTTCTGTGAACCAGCTGATTTTATACGCTTTACCCGATAACCTTTTTCAGGGAAAGATTCCAAATATGCGGATTCAAGTATACTTATAAATCTAACAACCTTACTTTCAACACACACGTCATTCATACTGACGAAGCTCCAATCAGTCATATGGACTCGTTCATAAAATGCAAACTTACCCTTCTGAGTTATTGGTCTGCAGAGAAAACTATCATGAGTTATTTCAAAATCTCTCCCCATAACTGAAACCTTAGCTATTTGGCCTCTGTGGTCAGAACAGCACAGTTCTTTCAGTTCAGATTTCTGCAGATATAAGTTCCATTTCAGAATCTACAACGATGTTATCAAGGCAGTTTTGCTCTCTAGTTGGTTCATATATTGTTTGTTTTAGATTGAAACTAGCAACAAAATTTACATTAAAATCACCTACCACAATGATTGGTTTATTTATGGGTAAATGTTTTAAAACCCCATGCAAGGAAGCCAAAAAGGTGTCAAAGTTGCCTGAAGGGCAGCGGTATAAGAGTACTATATTTAAATTAAAATCTTTCACATAAATACAACAATATTCAAAACATTTTTCAACATTAAAATCGGAACTAACGTTAATTAGATTAAATTTAAAACATTGTTTCATAAAAATAGCTACACCACCCCCAACAGAATCATATCTTGATGCACAGTTTGCCAATGCGTATCCTTGGATCTGGGTGCTACGAATTTCTTCCTCTGTGAGCCAGTGTTCTGTTATACACAGTATATCGATGTCCTTGTCTGCGATGAATGCTTCGAGCTCACTAACTTTATTTCTAATCGATCGGATGTTAATATGTAGGATTTTTATATTGTTTCTGTTTTCCTGTTTAGGTGGGAATTTTGTAACCATTTACCTCGGCTTTGAATATTCAGAAAATGGTTCACTAGTGTTCCTTGTGGCCATAAGTCAGAACAGAGGTATTTCTGACGTTGTTCCATTGGTACTGTTAGCTTGAATGAACTGCAGTATTTTTCTTTACTGGTTCGCATTTTTTCGCATTTGCAGTAAAGATCTAAGTTGTTGGTGGCAAGATAGTCCATAATATTTTTATCTGTTGTTTCAGGCGCAAGCCCTGATAAAAACAAAAATGCCATCTTTCTTGCGGTCTTAAGAGTACAAGTATTATTTTCAATAGAGCCTTGTATGGGTTGTGGTCTGTTTAACTGAGTTTTTTCCTCCTTTCGCTCCCTTTTATATTTGACAGTTTTCCATTCGTTTTTATCGTTTTCGTTATTACTTTTTTTTGTTGGATCTCCAGCCAATGTCAGCGGAGTACTTGGCAATTTTGCGCGACTATCGATTTCTTGCATAGGATCGATATCGATATTAAGTCCAATCCTATTAGGACGTTGATTTTCGTTGGCGATTTTGGTTTTTACCTTGTCCCGATTCACTATATTTGGCTCCGGTGTCGGTCGATTTATCGGTTCGGAACTGCTTGCCGTATTGTTTTTATTCTGAAGCGTTACGTCCGGCGGACGCGTTGACAGACTCGACGTTTTTTGTTTTTCGGTCGGTTTACTGTTACTAACTTCATGAGTAAGCTCAATGTTGCCACCTTTCTGGATAAAATTTCCTCCGATTTTTTTTTCTCCCTCCATCAAAAAATATCGCTGATAGCCTTTTCTTAAGCCCTGTTAGCAGCATGGACTATTGAAAGAAATTAATAACATCACAAGCAAATCGACATGTAGCACTGATGACCTATCAATTAATATATTCCTGGACCTGCCGCTCCCAGTCATAGAGGCCCTTACAACACTGATAAATGAATCGCTTATACAAGGTATATTCCCTGAATGCCTTAAAATAGCTATAATTGCTCTACTACCTGTGCTATCAAAAATCATTGGAAAGTTACTAAAGAATCATCTTATGCCATTTCTCCCGAAACATCAGATAATATTCCCGGATCAGTTTGGATTTTTATCCATCAAGTGCACCAGTGACGCCAAGTTCTCGTTGCTTAGCGACGTCTACTTATCCCTCAATAACAACCACCCCTCAGTTTTTTGTGACTATGCAAAAGCCTTTGACTGTGTTAGTCATGAAATTTTGATAAGCAAGCTGATTTTTATGGAAGTATTTCTTTAAATCTCCGGGTAAGGGCAAATGGTTCTGATTCTGATTGTAAACTCATTACAAGTGGAGTCCCTCAAGATTCGGTTTTGGGACCTATTCTTTTTTTATTATACATTAATGATACCACCAACCTAAAAATTAATGGAAAAAGTTCTCTCTTTGCTGACGTGATTTTGATACGTCATTACATTCTAATATTTCCAGCGGCCTTGTTATGATTAAGGCTTGGTCCAATTTCAATCTACTTTGCTTCACTGTGGATAAAACGGTGGCCTTATCTTATAAGGGGACTTTACAACCACTTCAGCTACTTAACAGCAATATTCAATACGTTGAGTCGGTTAAATTCCTGGGTTTGAATAGAAATAATAACCTAAAATGGTCTAAGCAAAAAACTTTCTACCGCCTGCTTTACCATTCGATCAGTTTCAAAAGAACTGGACGTGTCTTCTGCCAATTACACAATTTATGTATTTGTATTGACCTATCGAAAAAGTATGATTTTTTTTGATCAATATTTTGTTTTTTCATTGTTTTTGTTTTTCTTGTTTTAAGGTAAATTTCGCTTTGTCCATAAAATTGTAACAAATTTCCTGCGACAAAAAAGCATATTTTTGTTTGTTTGTCTAGTAAAAAACTAATTCCTTTAAAAAATTCCTAAAATTTAAACCGTTTTCTGCGCCGTTGTTATAGTTATAGTGTATACAATATTTAAATTATAACTGTTTTGTAGAGATTCTGTACGGGTGGGAGAATACAGCCTCAAAAACGAGACGGATTGCGACACGGACGGAGGGGTCCTGTGCAATCCCCCTGTCCAAGACTTGGTCGTTAAAGAAGTTATATTTCATCCTGAATACGTTGGGGCAAAGGGAAGATATAAAAACGACATTGGACTACTCCGTGTCGCTACTCCTATCAATTTGAACCTTAGTAAGTAAACTTATATGCTATTTCTGAAACGTATTTACATGTAGTAAGTACTTATTAACCGAAAAAAATATCTCAAGGAAACGTAGGTTGTTTTTTCGTTAAGATTATAGGAAAGTCACTATTTTTTATATTTCATTTATTTCTGATTCAAAAAAAGCTTATCTTTTTTTTTAATGGAAAATTGTAGACTTTCCGATGGTCTGTACTAATATTTAGATAAACGATATTTTAACTTTTTTTCAAAAAACACAACGGTTTTTTACTAAACGACGACGCTGTATATCTGCGTGGGGGGGGAGGAGACAATGATGCAAGGGGGCCCGGCGGTAAAGTGTAATGGAGCCCAAAAAAATAATGAAAGGCTTTGTTTTGTAATCAGTTATTTTCCCGCCCTGTTGTTAAATTTGTTTATAAGGGGATTATGCCAAACTACAATTTTTTTATTAGTTATTTTCTATCGGTTAGCGCATATAGCGGATCTTTTGTTGAAAACTGCGAGGGGGGGGGGCAAAATTTCTACGACTAGAAGGTATTTCTTTCGTGTTTCAATCGAACATTGTTGTATAAAAACAACGTACCTCAACCCTAATTTTTTGACTGAGATTAGTGCACAAGACCTACAACTAGAGTCGTATTTATATCAAATCTCGGTTGAGCGGTAGAGCGCTGCCCCCGTTACGGTCGGACGGGAATTCTGCCTTTTGTTGTAAGGTTTTGCTTTGGTAATTAGATATAATTTATACTTCTTATTTCTATAATTGTACTGTGCAAGAATAGAAACACTAACTAAATACATATATTTTTCAATTTTCAGTAAATGCCAAACCGGTATGCTTACCTGTTGGGGTAGTGAGAGACTTTCCGCCCAGAACCACGTTAGTGACAGGTTGGGGTGTAATAAATCCTTATACTGGTAAGTAACATACGATAATATAGAGCCAGTGCGTGGGTGTAGGTAATATATACGGGCAACTTTTTATTTATACAACGTGTAACAAAAGTAAGAAAACCTGAATTTAATAAAAATATGTATACTTAGGTATTAAATTATGTCGGACCCAAGTCAAATCAAAATACTGTTACGCACGGATGTTACTTTATTTTACAATAGACAGTTTCGCTTCCTTCTCCTTTCCTACGCAGACTGACTAGCACCGCTAGCCTTTCTATATGCAATTATTGCTATCTCGAAGTGATCGGAAAACACTAGGTAGCCAGAACTAGAACTTTCTCGAACCAACGCGGTAATTACCAAATATTCAATTACAACTAATGCCCTGAAACAGATAGTAGTACCACTACTCGCCACTAGATGTCGCTAAGTGTTACATACAATACACAATAGTAATTGAAATGCAACGCGCACTCTGCGATTAGTTTAGACAGGGGCGTGCAGTCCATGGAAGCAAGGGAAGCAGTGCTTCCCCAAAAAAAATTACAAAACATCTTCTAAAATGTAATTTTTGAGAAAGGAAACTATTAATTTAGTTTATATTAAAAATGCTATAATATTATCTTAGTTATCAAGCCCATAATAAATGCGGCCTTGACTCTGACCGAGCGACAATAGACCGCTAGCTTCTCTGCAGCCAAGTCCTGTATGCTTGATTTCCTGTGAATCGAGCCAGAGGTTATTGAACTTTCCACCAGCTGTTTGCAATATTTGCATTTCAGTCGCGTGCTTTATGTGGGGGCGGAAGCTCTCGTTGGAGTAGGTTCTTTGTTTGAAGGTCTATCCGTGTGTTGTGTGATACGTACGTCGCGTCGTGCATGGTGCGATATGGAAGACAATAATACGGACGTAATAACGTTGAAAATGTTGGAGAATTTAGTAAGAAGAGTGTGTGTGAATGTGTGGTATGGTCTTAATAATAAAGAGATTTTCAACATTAAACTTCGCTGATAAGCTTCAAATATATTCCAAAGGAAGGACAAAACCGCCTAGGCGCCTATGGAAAATTTAACCACAAAAATGAAAAGCTGTATTAGATATTTATATCTGGAAAAACAATACGAACAATTTAAATGGCTAACAGGGTGCGAAAATATAAGTAAATTATTTTGTTGGCCATGTTTACTTTTTGAAAATGAAAAAGGTCTCTGGAATAAAACTGGTTTTTTCCGATTTAAACAATTTCCTTAAAGCTGTAAAAAGTCCATGTATGTCCAAAACGCATTTGCAGGCCGTCATAAAAGAAAAAGTCTTCGGCAAAATCAGAATTGAACACGCCCTTGATAAACAATTGGAAATTAGTCACCGCCAACACAATGAACTAGTCGATAAAAATTGGCAAATATTAAAAAGGCAAGGGTTTCTTCAAATAGAGGAAATTTTCAAGATTTACTTAGTTTAATGGCTAAATATGATGATTGCTTTAAAATCATTTAGACTAGTCTAGCGTTTTTCGCGGAACGTCGAATCGAATCTAGAATGATTTTAATTTCCGCTGTTGCAACCATTAGTCTAAAAAGAATTAAGCAGGAGATTGGCGAGGCGCGGTTCATTGCTATTGTTCTGGACGAAACAACTGGTATCACTAATTTTAGCCAATTATCTATAGTAATACGCTACATTAAAACAGACGGAAGTATTCAAGAGCGATTTTTAGGTTTTAAGAATGTGTCCGAAAATCGTACAGCAGATGTATTATATATCCTAGTTTATAACGTTACTAAAGAAATTAATGGAGAGAAAAAATTAGTTGCTCAAAGGTATGATGAAGCTGCAGTGATGGCAGGGCAATTAGGGGTTCTGTAAGCTAAAATTCGAGAAACTTTCCCAAGTGCTGTGTTTGTCTATTGCTTTGCTCATAAATTAAATTTAGTTTTATCCCAGTCCATCAATAACATTAAAGAATGTAAAGTATTTTTCGTTACGTCAACAAAACGTACACAAGCTTTGCACTTCATTGTCCACAAACGATTGCCCAAAGTAGCTCCTACTAGGTGGAACTATAACGGAACATTTGTGTTAATAGTATCTGAAAATCGTGAATCACTGATTAAACTATTTGAGAATATAATAGAAAATAATGAAACGTGGGACTCAGAAGCAATAAATAGTTCGAGGGGGTTTTTGGACCGTTTGAAACGAGATTTTAATTTTAATTATTTGTTGAACATATTTTCAGAAATATTTCCATTCTCGGACAATGTTTTTAATATATTACAAATTAAAACAAATGATACTGCTTTTTGCCTAAAAAAAGTTAAATGTAGAGCCACAAGCCAAGCGTCTTCGAACAGACAAGGTGGGAGATGTTCCAACATCATACAGACACCTCTTTTATGAAATAATCGATCAAATTCAGCAACAAATAAACTATAGATTTAACGGTTTAAATGAATTTAAATTCCTAGAGCTCTGCAATTTTGATACATTTAAAGGAAAAACTTTTCCAGAAGATGCGTTTAAATCTCCTCTTCTTCATTATGGCCAGTTCTTCAACCGAGTGTTACTGTGATCTGCACTAAAAGTGATTTACGAAACTGATGACATTAGCGCAAAAAATAACGCTAAGGAACTAATGCAATTTTTAAAAGACAAGGAGCTGGAAGATGCCTACACCGAAGTGTCGAAATTGTGTGAATTAGTATTGACAATATCTGCCACAAGTTCATCAGTAGAACGCAATTTTTCAACACTTGAACGTATAAAAAATTTCGTCAGAAATTCAACGGGGCAGGAGAGACTTTCGCATACATCGCTGTTGTCCATTGAAAATAAACTTCTCCGAAATATGTCGGAGCATCGACGTTTTTATGATGACGTCATTGACGAATTTGCAAAAATTGATCGAAGAATCGAATTACATTACAAATAGGTAAGTTTCTAAAAATTGCTTCCCCTTCTTAAAATTTCACCGCACCGTTTAGAAATATAGCTAAGGGTAGAAAAATTAAAACTGTTTCCGCCCTTGGAACATACTGAAGTAATCATTAAGGGCCTAAAGCTTCAAAGATTGGAGACCCCTGCTCTATACATTTCTGACACACGCTATAGAATTTAAAAAAAGTGCCAAAATCGTATAAAGAAATGATCTTATTGATTAAAAAGTCGTAGGTAGAAAAAAAGATTCGTTAGATAGTTGAACTGTAGTCATTAGCTAAACCTTGACCAATGACCAAAATGTTATTTTCTTGTCTTTAAACACCTTTTAGGTAGTCGAATGTTGAAGTGAAGTCATTATTAATAGGCTTTTTTAATCAAATTTTGGTAGGGGTGCGTCTACAAAATAAGACAGACAAACTAAGTCAATTATTTCACTTCGGCAGATCAATTCTTGAGGACTTTATTTACTGACCGTTTGAAATGTACCTAACATGGCCAATAGCATGGGCTATAAAATTATGCTATAAATCATTTTTTGGCAGATAATAAGCAACATAAAAATATGTCTCTCAAGACTTGATCATGTCAATCTGTAATTGCAAACAGACGTTTCGCTTTCGATTGGTAACACCAGGGACATTTATTACTTACAGGAGGTCTGGGTACTGGTGCTTAAACCTTACTGCAGTTTTTTGTTTTGTGGTCCCATGGGGTAAATATCTCTGAAAATCTTTCGTGTAAGGGAAGACGAAACGTTGGAATGCATTGACAATGCGTAATAACTAAGGTTTATGAATTAAGTTATAGTCATAATTTTTTTTTAAGAAATATCGAGACTCATCTAATGCTTTATTTCCTCAGGAGACACTGCTGACATTGTACAAAAGGTCGCACTACCAATTTACGACAAGTCGAAATGTATTAAGAAGTACAAGGAGATTGGAGTGGAGCTGACGCACACCCACATTTGCGCGGGAGGGGTGTATAGCGATTCATGTGGGGGAGACAGCGGAGGACCAATGCTCGTGCCGACGCTCATGAAGAAAGATCTTAACGTCGTATACGTTCAGCAGGTAAAGTTCTAACATAAAACGGAAGCTTTCGCGGCTTTGGTCAATTAAAAAATCATGGTTCCTGGGATTGGACCGTGTAAAATTAGAATTGCTATCCGACGTTTCGCCTTCAATTACACGAGGCATCTTCAGGGATCTTTACTTCAGATCTCGTGGAGTGCAGATCCCTAAAGATGCCTCGTGTAATCGAAGGCGAAACGTCGGATAATAACTCTATTTTGACATGGTCTAATCCCAAGAACCATGTTTTATTAATAGGTAAAGCCCTTTTCACGAAAAATGGTTCTGATTCATTGACTGCAATAAATACCTGGGCCGCGTATCTGCCTTTCTTAAAGTCTCGGTTCTCTTATTTTTTCCCGAGTAACATAAGGGTATTAAACTCTGATTTAGGTCTTCCTGGGACATCAGATACTTTAATTCTAATGCAGGGTATTAAAATAGATGTTTCTAACCATATTTCATATTTGTTAAAAAGCGATCTTTGAGCAGCCATCTGTTTCTTACTGAATTGGGTATCTGTGTGTGTGATGCGTAACAAGCTCCGGGCAAACGAAATTTACCGATTTTTTTTTAAAGTTAATGCGAATGTGTTTGAGAACAATATTATGTATACAGGGTGGTGCAATAGTGTGACAAAGTACCATATCTCCCTCGTTTTTTATAATTTTGATTTTTTTTATGACAGTTGTATAACAAAAAGACAATTTAAAAATATGTTTAATTATACAGGGTATTTCACAAAAGTGAGATACCTAAGAATTCAGTGGCGGCTCGTGAGTATATTGAAGGGTGAGGCTACATGAGGTTAATTTTGTTTAAATGTGAATAAATTTCCACGTCACCCATGAGGTATTATTCTGCGATGCGTTGACCTTTTTTTTTTAATGGAGGTCATCGCCAATAGCTCTACTAAACCATTAAAAACTAAAAAAATAAACTAATAAAACTCTAAAAAAAGTAAATAAAAAGTAAAATATGTACACCTATCACTAAAATATAGCGGTGATTGCGATAATAAAATCATAATTTAGTTTATTAAAACTTAAAATAAATAGTTGTATGAAATAAGATAAAAAAACTACTTTTTGTACATTAAATCTATACGTCTGTCTTTTAAGGTTGCAAATTTATCTATAATTTGGTCGTAAAAGTTTTGGTTTTCACTAAGTTCTGACAGTAATTCCTGCTCTATTGACATCATTGCTAAACCCGAAAGCCCTTCTTGTGTCATTGTGTTTCTTAGGTAGGTTTTGATCCGTTTAAGACATGAAAAATTTCGTTCGGCCTAACACTTGTTGCGGGAATAGTTAAAACTAAATTAAAGAGCTTATATGCTTCCGCAAAAATTGCTTTAAAATCATTAAATAACAAAGCTAGACTTTTTTCGACATCTAAATTTGAAAATTGTTCATCCCTATACAATACAGAAAGCTCATTCTTTAATCTATCTCTGTCAAAAATGTTTGGATAATTTTTTAATAAATTATTTAATAAGTCGTCTGGAAAGCATTTAACATATTCCGAATATTTTGTGCAATCGACTAAAGCAAAGAAATTTAAATTATTTAAATTTTCAAACCGCGTCCCTAATTGAAGAATTATACAATCTATTATTTCGAAATATAATATTTTATATTTAGTAAAAATATCAAAGTCGCTAGAACATTGCCCTCGACGTGTGTTAGTTGGCAGAATAGTGGCTTTTTTAGCAATATTGAAAAGTTCTTTGAAATGGTCCTCGTTTCTAAATTCAATAATTCGTTGCTTGGCAAGGTTTATTTGCGAAATGCAGTAATTTATATCTAAATGCTTTAACTGTAATATTTGAAACAGTACATCAGTGCAACTAAAAATTTGTTTATAAATATGCGTTAAAAGGCAAAATTCGAAATCATTAAAATGCTTTAGAAATCCTTTTGCACCATTAATAAATTCTGTTCCAGAACTTAAGTCATTAATCATAGTTTCAAATACTATAATTAAATTGTCCCATTCATTAGCCACTAAGTTTAAAATTTTAGACCGTGTATACCATCGCGTTTCTACAGCTCGCGGAATTCTTTTACCTACTATCTGATTAAGCACAAAAGACCGTTTTGGTGATTGGTGGAAATAATTTGGTATTCCTAATAAAGTGGCAAAAAATATACGACTTTGGGTAATCAGTTTTGTTCCCTGTTGTAAAACTAGATTTAATCTGTGGGCGCAACAATGAGTAAACATAGCTAAAGGAGTAATAGATCTAACTTTTGTTTGAAGCCCATTTATTTCACCTGCCATAACACTAGCCCCATCGTAACACTGCGCGACCAATTTATTTTTAAAGTCATAAGGCTCTAAGCTGTTTTGTATTAAATGAAAAAGGCTCTCTGCTGTTCTATTATCGCTAACGTCAAAAAATCCTAAAAATCTTTCTTTTAAAGATCCGATGGTCACATACCTAACTGTTATCGAACACTGTGATTTTTCTGTTATATCAGTACTATCATCCGCAATTACGCCAAAAAAAACAACAATCGGTGTCATTGATTTCTTTTTTATATATTCCTGAATATAGTCATGTATGCAACCAATTAGTTCATTTTGTATAGTCTTAGATTGTCCCGTAAAAATATTACTAAATTTAGCACAATGTTCAGTAAGTTCGGCATTTCTTTTTATTAAGCATGCAAATATTTCCTTAAAATTGCCACGGTTAAAAGAATCTATTGTTTCATTATGACCTCGAAATGCCAAGTCCTGTTTACCCAAAGTAATAGTAACATCAATTAAATAATTTAATAATAAACGGTTTTTCCGAACATTTTCATTATAAACAATTTTATTAAGACTTGCATTTTCTTGTCGTGTATCCGCAATAGTCGCCCTATTTTGCTCCAGTCTTGTAAGTGCTACCGAATTTTTAATATGCTCTCTTGAACTTTCATGCTATTTTACGGCTCGTGAAAAATTTTTTAAATCCGAATATCCGCCCCCTGAACTCCAATTATTTTTGACGCAACCTAATAAAATAGGAGGCCAACAATATAAGCTTTCTTTATAAATACTTCCGCATAGCCACCTATAAGTTTCGTACCAAGATATTTGAAAAGTTCTTGAATATTTTTTACCTTGCCTCTTATCGTTAAATATTGCTAAAATTTTCGGCGTCGAACGGCTACCTAATATCTGTTTCTTTTCAGTTTCGCTTCTTCTTACGGGCGTAAAATTAAAGGCGTTTCAATTAATGAAGCAATAATGTCGTGAATAGGATTCATTTCAAAAGCAAAAAGCAAATACAAAAAATGGAACGGTCCAACTTACCAAATCAAAACAAAACAAAAACTTACTCACGCGTATTTATTCACCTTAAAAGACAGAACGCCCTCAATCAGCGATTATCGCAATCTATTTCCTATTTCTTTCTCAGCCGCACGCACCACGTAAAAAGAAGCCGTTGGAATATTTCGCTAGTCATGTGATTTAAATAACCAATAAAAGCATATCCAAGCTACAGATTTATCGCCTCAAGAATGCAATAGAAAACGCGTGCATCGGCAATCGCCATCCCGCTCTGTCGTAATCAGGTGACTCGCCGGCATCGGCACCGGCCGTTGATAAATAGGTCAGAAGTCGAAACTTTCCAAGCTAAAATTATTTCGCCTCATTCGAGAGCACTTTCTTTAGGAATGGGTTTGCACGGATTGCACGGTCGGTTTTTTGATGTGGTCAGAATTTATTTTTTAAAATATTTATTATGGGATTATATTTTGTTTTTTTTTTAACGTTATTATGTTGTAAAACTGTTAAAAAGTATATTTCTAATTGGTAATAGATAAAAAGTTATATAAAAAAATTCTCTTTTCCTTTATTTTGGGGGTGAGGCGCGGCCTCAGAGGCCTACCCTGACGAGCCGCCACTGCAGCACTGTAAGAATTAACTTTTTTCTAATGGGACGCCCTATATACTTTTTTATATTTAGACTTCTCAAAAAATTCTCCATATAACATCATAGTTGGTTTTGCATTTTATTTCGACGTCAAATTATTCAAAAAATATCAAAATTTAAAATAAAAATCAGGGTCCTCTGTTAATAACCATAACCTGTTATAACTTCTAACCTACAATGATTTCAATAAAAAAAATTTATACCAAAGAGCATATACGTCTAAATAAGAATTTAGATAACCGCATACGTAATAATTTTATACAGGGTGTTATATGCCAACTTCGCAAAATTGAGACTAATTTTTCTTTGATTTTTTAAATGGCACACCCTGTATCTAACTATTCTATCGTGTTTCGTTATTAGTCCTCTTTCGCTTTTATTAAGGTGATCTTTTACCTATCTCTAATAATTTTGCGAAATATTAATTGTTATTAATTGTGTCGTTGAAAACGCATTAAAACATATTCATGTAATTTTAATCTAGTTAGCCATTAAAAAAAGAGAAATATACATCAAAGCAATATTTTTGTTAACATTTTATAAAATAACTTAGCTTCAAATTTAAACAATAATTTGATTTTTATATTAAGTAAATGCAGATAGTTAATTTTAAAAAAAATCTAGTAAGATACGACAAATGAAAATGCCAATGACTTAAAAAAGTTCGTTATAATTATAACCAACAACAAGTAGTTAAAGAATAAATTTAATTCAGTCTACACATGTAATTATTCCGGAACACGAAACAACACAAAAATCATAATGTACAGGGTGTCCGGATTTGGTTGCAAAAGCAGGGTATCTCGCTTATTTTTAAAGATAGAACCTTGCGGTTTACACGAACTTTAGCTAATTTTTTGTGAAACTCATGAAACCGTAAAGAAAATTTTCGTAGCCTTCTTCGTTTATGAGATACAGTGCGAAATAGAAAATTTTGCATTTTGGAACCCCCCTCGTATCTTGGTTATCCTTTAACTTAACGTAAAGGGAAAAATTGCTGCTTATGCAGTTTTTTACGCTGGATCCAGTGGCGTAGTCATATTTTTCATTTGAGTTGTTATTTTTTAGATATGACCCAAAGTTGTGTTTTTTTAAAAGGGACACCCTGTATCTTTGTCCAGAAATTGATTTGTCCTTTTAAAAGCTTCTCAAAAATATATAATAGTATGGATCTATTTTAATAAACAACAACAAAAATCCTAATTTTTATAATTATCATCCCAAATTTTGCAGTAGGCCATGCAAAACGATGCCGTTTTCTTTTGTTTTCTTGGAAGCAAATGACATTTCCCAATTTTGTACGCGTATATAAAATATAGCACTAGTTTTTTGTATTTATTTATTGTGTAAAAATATATTTGTATTATTATGGAAGAAAACCAAACTTTCGAACATTAGGAAAAGTACGATATGTTAACTTGTTTTATATTAAGTAATGAAAATGTTGAAGCGGATTCTGAGATGTATTTTAACAGGTAAATAGTTATTTTTTGGTATGTTGAAATACTATCGCTTAATTTTTATTTAGATATCTATATTAGGCAACCTAATATATTCACTTTTTATCGGATAAAAAAGAATTTACTTAGTCACGGATCATTTATCAAAGCTCGTACGAAAACATATAATAAAGAAAATCGGGAGGCTGAGGAAATTACGGTTTTGGCTAATGCAGAAGCGTGCCCTACAAACTCTTGTAGGGACAGTGAAGAGAGCATAGGGATTCCAAAAACTAGAGTTCAAGAAATTCTAAAAAAGCACAAATACCACCCATACAAATTTAGGCTCGTGCAGCACTTACAGCCAGGGGATGCAGAGCGTCGGGTAGTCTTCTGCAATTGGTTTCGAGAAAGATGCGATATGGTTAGAGATTTTGAAAGGAAGGTATATGGTCAGACGAAGCACATTTCAGTAATTCTGGTATACTCAATAGGCACAATAGTCGATTCTGGTCCCAGGAAAATCAACACCAAATATTTCCCAGACGACAGCAGGGCAGGTTTGGTCTAAATGTGTCCTGCTTCATATTAGGAACACATATAAAATTTTATATATTTGAGGGAAATCTAACAGCCAATCGCTATATAGAAATTTTAGAGGCAGCTATACCTGAATTACTTGACGATGTTCCTCTAGCGCAAATTAACGAAGTTTATTTTCAACAGGGCGGTGCTCCTGTGCACAATTCTGCAATGACGAGATTATTTCTGGACAATAATTTTACCAATCAATGGATCGGAACAAATGGACCTATAAGATGGCCCCCTAGGTCCCCAGATTTGTCGATTTTAGATTTCTTTCTATGGGGATATCTGGAAAATAGAATTTACAAAGACCACTATGATAATGTCCAAGATTTAGGAAATGCAAGAAGAGAAACTTTTTGCTATTTACAAAATCATCCCGTTATTTTGCTTAATTCCCTAAAACGAATACGAAAATTGTGCGAAGCATGCATAGAACAAAATGGAAATCAGTTTGACCAGTTCTTTTGATTTCCTTGGTTACTGTAGTTCTTATTCAGTTGATTTTTGCTGAAAGGCTTGTTACATAATAATTTATTACTGTTTTGTTCTTGTGTTACATAAATCTAGGTAGGTGGTACTTTTTTGGTGCGAAATTATCAATACATATTTTGATAAATAGATTTAATTACATATTTATTTTGATTTATTGTTAGGATGTAAATATTGTTAACGACTTTAAATAAAAGGCAGCATTGTTTTGCATGGCCTACTGCAAAATTTGGGATGATAATTATAAAAATTAGGATTTTTGTTGTTGTTTATTAAAATAGACCCATACTATTATATATTTTTGAGAAGCTTTTAAAAGGGCAAATCAATTTCTGGACAAATATACAGGGTGTCCCATTAAAAAAACACAATTTTGGGTCGTATCTAAAAAATAACAACTCAAATGAAAAATATGACTACGCCACTGGATCCAGCGTAAAAAACTGCATAAGCAGCAATTTTTCCCTTTGCGTTAAGTTAAAGGATAACCGAGATACGAGGGGGGTCCCAAAATGCAAAATTTTCTATTTCGCCCTGTATCTCATAAACGAAGAAGGCTATGAAAATTTTGTTTACGGCTTCATGACTTTCACAAAAAATTAGCTCAGGTTCGTGAAAACCGCAAGGTTCTATCTTTAAAAATAAGCGAGATACCCGGCTTTTGCAACGAAATCCGGACACCCTGTACAATGCAATTGTAATTATTTTTGTACCTATCTATTAAAAGGTATACCATAGTAGCTGTAATCAACATATTATAATGATAATAATAAAAGAAGAACGTCAGACAACACGCTAAATAAGGAAATAATATTTTATGCAGTAACAAGTTTTATATTATAAAAATAAAATAAAATGAAACAACTTGAATTTTAAAAAAATGAATCCCTTAATATACAAAACACTACCCGATTAAGTGTTCAAAATGTCTACCGATCTCTTCAATACATAGTTCAACATGCCTTTCGAATGCCCTGCTTAAATTGCGACACATGGCAACACTAATGTTTGCAGGGTTGCCAGATTTTTAGAAAGCCAGAGCGCCAGTTTGGATAATCGATATCGCCAAAATCGCCAGTAATATATCTAGGGTCTCTTATTGAGTTATCTACAAGGATGCTACCAAAGTTTACATAATTAAATATAAGTTAGGTCGCTTCGATCGGCCGTCAAAATACACCTCTCCACTCCCCGTCTTCCCGCTAGACTAGTCCCAGTCTAAATTCTTTGCTCTACGTGTACTCGGTGTCCCTGATCCGTCCTAGTTTAAATTCGTTTACAGTCCAACGTATAGGGTGAGTTATGAAAAATTGTGCAAATTTTATAAAAGTGAAAGAGGACTAATAACGGACCACGATAGGATAGTTAAATACAGAGTGTACCATTTAAAAAATCAAAGAAAAATTAGTTCCAATTTTGCCAAGTTGCTATATTTGCAGCAAACAACCTGTATAAAACAATTAGGTATGTGGTTATCTAAACTCTTAGCTAGACATTTATCTTCTTGGGTACAATTTTTCTTTATTGAAATCGTTGTAGTTTAGAAGTTAAAGCAGGTTATGGAGAACCATGATTTTTTTTAATTTAAATATTTTTTGAATAATTTAGCAACGTCGAAATAGAATGCAAAACCAAATATGGTGTTATATGGAGAATTTCTTCGGAAATCCAAATATCTAAAAATATATAATGAGTCCCATTTAAAAAAAAATGAAATCATTGTGAAATACCTTGTATAATTAGAAATATTTTTAAATTGTTTCCTAATATATAAAAAACGAGAGAGATATGATACTTTGTCACACTATTGCGCCACCCTGTATAAATTTTTGCTTGATTTAATTTTAACCCCAGGCAGCAATTATTTCATAAAGATTAAAACATATTTATTTTGCAGGGTATCGTGTCTTTTGGAACGACGCTTTGTGACAGCATCGCATATCCTAGCGTGTACACCGCAGTGAAGTATTACATGGACTGGATACTGGATAGCATGAAAGAATAACCATGACAATTTCTTCTGAATATGACAAAGATGAAAAATTATAGTATTGTACGTGTGGGAAATATTTATATGTTATGGACAAAACATGAATTAATAAAAGATGTCACGACACGATTTCGCCTTTTTGAGCATCATCAGACCTACAAACAACAGAGAGAACCTTAGTAAATAATCTCACTCACAAATCCTAAAACAATAACTTACAAATAGAATAAAACACCCTAAATTACAACAAAATAAACAACTACTTACACATATTTGATCGACACCAAAATGAGGTTAAGTCTCACGTGAATAAACAAAATAAAATATTAAATAATTTAAAAAAGATGCATGTCTCTAGCTGGGGTATTTTGTTTGTTTTTATTGAGGAAAATATGTTTGGTTTGGTGAAATTGGTGGTGAAAACTGTTTTCTTGCTAATTTTTTCAATTTTATTTATTATACAGGGTGTTAAAATTAAAATAATTACTTTTATAAGATCAGAGTATCTTTTATCTATAGGGTGTCTGTAAAAGATGTGGAAAAATATACCTTGCGCTAGTATATGATGATCTAAACTAACTTAACCTCAGTACTAATGTTGGCAGTGTCCGAGATACAGGGTGTTAATTGAATGCTCTTACTTTGAAAATCAAACTTTCCATTCTGATTTTTCTAAAATCTGTTATTGCCGTTTTGTAGATGTTGGTCTCAGTACACAGTATTGTCTCTCTGGATTCGCGCCTGCTGAACATATTTTACTCCCAGTCTTCGTTATTAGAGTTAAAGGGTGATTGCTTCTGAGGATAAGTTCTTATTGCGTTTTGGAGTGATTGGTCTCTTATATGAGATAAGGGGATCTGGGGAAGCAAAGAGGCGATTGAAGATATCACGCAAATTATCGATTCTTGATGTTTTTCTTGCCAAATTTAATTGATAATTCTTTATATCTTTATTATCGCCTCCTGAACCTCCTCAGATAATTGTCTTATTGGTAGCACGAATGAGTTTATTATTTGTGACCCATGAAGTAAAACTCGATGGAGTGAGGTAAGCATAGGATACCAGGGGTATAAGGATGGAAATAATTTGGCTGTTTCAATTGCAATACTATAAATAATAAAGTTCGCAGATGTGAAAAAGATGAAATAATATTAAAAAATAAAATTGTTTATTATTACAGATCTTCCTCAAATCTAAACCTAATTTTATAATATGTAATATTCTAAGAAAAAAAAATCGAAAAAATTGTCCATATTGCTCAAAGAGACCTAGTTTTAATAACAAACATAGAAAAAGACTCCAAGTCTCGGTCTCATTAAATTATAATTTTACAATTCACAACAAACATGACACGTGTTTCGCCCTTTCGAACATCATCAGACCTACAAACAACAGAGAGAACCTTAGTAAATAATCACACTCACAAATCCTAGAACAATAACTTACAAATAGAATAAAACATGTGTCCATACAAACAAATGTCCATCAAATATGTATAAGTAGTTGTTTGTTTTGTTGTGCTTTAGTGTTTTATTCTATTTGTAAGTTATTGTTCTAGGATTTGTGAGTGTGATTATTTACTAAGGTTCTCTCTGTTGTTTGTAGGTCTGATGATGCTCGAAAGGGCGAAACACGTGTCATGTTTGTTGTGTATTGTAAAATTATAATTTAATGAGACCGAGACTTGGAGTCTTTTTCTATGTTTGTTATTAAAACTAGGTCTCTTTGAGCAATATGGACAATTTCTTCGATTTTTATAATGCCAGTCAGGCTAAACTTGTCCAGTTATACAGAAAGAACCTAATTGCACGAAAAAACTTGCTGCTAAAAATTTGGTTCCTTCAACGATGCTTACTATTTCAATTGACACCTAAATTCGTGACAATCAAGTGCAAGATTCATACTAAGGCCGCATCAACTGCATTGAAGAAAGCTCAAACCGTTTGGATCAAGGAAGAGATTAAACAACATTATAAAACTTTGAACTCAGTAAACTCTAAACTCAAATATCCCTATCTAACTTTAACATTTCTGTTATCCTACATTGAATTTGTAGTTTTAGATCATGACTTTAGAGATGAGGTTGAGTCTTTCGGTGAGAATACGTTTAGGAGATTGGGTAAGAAAATTCATTGTCTTAAATTAGCTCAAAGAAGTTATCTTTTATCCAATAATATTGATGAATACAGATTAGGTTTGGGTAGCACAAATTTTGGTTTTCACAAGCGTTTTATTAATTTGTCTGGTGTTACTTTTACTCCTCAAGAGGAACATATACTTAATTCTAACCTTAAGTATAATTTTTCCCACAACATCAATACTGATATTAAAGAAACTCTAGCTATAGAGGCCGAATGTATTATTCAAACGACCGACATTTCTAACAAAAATATATTACGGGCTAAAATAATAAATTTTCTGAACTCTAATTTTACGAGTGACACGGGCTGTAACTACAACAGAGCTCACCTAAAATCTCTGGCACATAAAATCAAATCCAACGATCTGATTTGCACCAAGGCCGATAAAGGCTCTTGTTTAGTAGTTATGGAAAGAACTGATTATGTTGTCAAGGTTATTGGTTTCTTGAACTCTGGTGATTTTGAAAGAATAAACAGAGACCCAACAAACTCATTTTTTACGAGGTTAAAAAGTAGTCTGGACACATTTCTAACAACCTTAGAATATTTTAACATGACAAAAGATAAATTATATCCTATGAACCCTAAAACACCCTTACTTTATGGCTTGCCAAAGATTCATAAAGATGGCACGCCCATGAGGCCAGTGGTTTCATTTATTGATTCCCCATGCTACAAACTTTCAGCTTGGCTAAATAGAGTTCTTAGGGACGTAACGGGTTTTCATAGCACGTATTCTACCAGGAATTCCATCGACTTTGTCAATCACCTGAAAAACGTTGATATTCCGCACAATGCATTATTAGTTTCATTGGATGTTAAGAATTTGTTTCCTAGTGTGCCTCCCGCAGACTGTATTCAGTTGGTAAGGGATTTATTGGCGAGATCTTCTTTGCCACAGTTACTCGTTGATGGCCTCACTTCTCTTCTTACCTTAGTTTTAGACCAAAATTTTTTCAAATTTAATGGACAGTTATATAGGCAAAGGTCTGGGCTGGCTATGGGTTGTTGTTTGTCGCCATTTCTGAGTGAGGTTTTCATGAACAATTTGGAAAACAGGATAATGAATAGTTATTTTCCCTCCTTTCTAACAGCATATAAAAGATACGTGGATGATATTTGCATTGTGTGGAATGGCAACAGAAATCAGTTGGAAGAGTTTTTACAATTCGTTAACTCCTTGCATCCTAAAATTGAGTTTACATTGGAAATGGAAGATGAAGGAAAGCTACCCTTTCTTGACCTTTTACTATCTCGGAAACACAGTAGGATAGAGTTTGAGGTTTACCGGAAAACATCGTCCACGGATAATGTTATTCAGTATGCTTCAAACTCTCCTTACACTCCTTATAAATTTGCCGCGTTCAACTCCTTTTTCTATCGGTTGTGTAATTTACCATTGTCAAGGGAAGCGTTTACTAAGGAGCGTGATATTATAATGCAGATTGCTATGAATAACGGTTTTCCTTTGGAGTCCATCACCAAATTATATTACAAATTTATAAACAAATACAAAATGTCCTATACTGTCATAAATTCAAAACTTAGCGATGAGACAAATTTTTTCTAGTGCATTACTTTTTTCGGAAGTATTTCTCTCCAATTGGCAAAATTTTTTAAAAATATTAAAAATGTCAATATTTCATTCAAAACAGTAAATACTCTCAAGAGACATTTAGTAAGGACAAAGGACACAACCGATAAATTGTCCAGATCTGGGGTTTATGCACTAAATTGTAGCGAATGTTCCACGACCTATGTGGGACAAACAGGTCGAAAAATTTCCACAAGGGTGAGAGAACATTTAAGCCTTGTCAACAAATTCAGAAATACGGATGTAACTGAGACTGTTTCGGCTTTTGCCTGACGTTGATGTTTTACATGACTGTCCGAAGGGGAAAAAGCTTGACCTTCTAGAAAAAATGGAAATAAACAAAGCTGTCCCATTCTCACTTGCGTTAACGATGTTTTTAATTTTGAACCAACCCTAATATTTAACAATTTAATGTAATAATAATTGTAGGCAACCTTCATTTCATTCACTAATTCATAGAGTGAGAGTTTTTGGTTCTTTTATTCTACTAGTCCAGTGGTCTGTGGGTGGTTGCTTCGGTGTCTCACTCGGGTGGTCTGGGTTCGATCCCGTCTAGAGACATGAATCTTTTTTAATACTTTTTTAATATTTTATTTTGTTTATTCACGTGAGACTTAACCTCATTTTAATGTCCATCAAATATGTATAAGTAGTTGTTTGTTTTGTTGTGCTTTAGTGTGTTTTATTCTATTTGTAAGTTATTGTTCTAGGATTTGTGAGTGTGATTATTTACTAAGGTTCTCTCTGTTGTTTGTAGGTCTGATGATGCTCGAAAGGGCGAAACACGTGTCATGTTTGTTGTGAATTGTAAAACTATAATTTAATGAGACCGAGACTTGGAGTCTTTTTCTATGTTTGTTATTCTAAGAAAACATACCTTGCTGGATATTTTCCATCTTAAAATAATATTGCCCAAAACTTTTATATGGTTTAATCTAGGCCGCAACTTTGTGAACTTTTCAATTATGCATAAATGCATCTAAAAAGCAAAAAAAAAGTGTCAACTTTGACGGCCAGCATAACGACGGATATTGTTTTCGGTAAATTCCATAGCCATCTAGCTGCCTGCAATGTCAACGTACTCACGAAAGTAATTTAAGATTGGGGATTTTAAAATACTATTTTTTCATTGCTGCCAAGTTTTTCGAAATTTCGAATAGTGTGCGTCAGTGGGAGGCCAGAGTAAATGCCTATAGACCACTGGACTGGTCAACGAAAATAACCAACAACTCTCACTCTATAAATTATTAGATTAAATTGTTAAATATTAGGGTTGGTTCGAAATTAAAAACGTCGTTAACCCAAGTGAGAATAGGACTATTTATAGTTTTGGTTATTTCAATTTTTTCTAGCAGGTCAAGCGTTTTCTCCTTAGGACACAGTAAATAGTATCTTACCTTTGTGAACATTTTTCTACCTGTTTATCTCACATATGTCGTGGAATATCTAATTATATATAATTAAATAATATAAATTGTACAAATCAGGGCGTAAACCCCAGATTTGGACAATTTATCGGTTGTGTCCTTTGATCTTACTAAATGTCTCTTGAGAGTATTTACTGATTTGAATGAAATGTTGATATTTTTAATATTATTAAAAAATTTAGCCAATTGGAAAGAAATAATGCACTTGAAAATATTTTTTTCATACCTAAGTTTTGAATGTGTGATGTTATAGGACATTTTGAACTTGTTTATAAATTTATTATATAATTTGTTGATAGATTCCAAAGGAAAACCGTTGTCCATAGCAATCTACATATTATAATATCACGATCCTTATTAAACGCTTCGCTTGACAATGGTAAATTACATACCCGGTAGAAAAAGAAGTTGAACGCGGAGAATTTATGTGTGTGAGGAGAGTTTGAAGCATTCCAAATAATATTATCCGTGGATTGTGTTTCCTCGATAGCAAAAGTTCAAGAAACGGTAGTTTCCCTTCATCTTTCATTTCCAATGGAAACTCAATTTTAGGATGCAACGTGTTAACGAATTGTAAAACTCTTCCAACTGTTCTCTGTTGCTATTCCGCACAATGCAAATATCGTTCACCTTGTATATGCTGTTAGAAAGGAGGGAAAATTACTTTTCATTATCCTGTTTTCCAAATTATACATGAAAACCTCACTTAGAAATGGCAACAAACAGGAACCTATAGCTAGTCCAGACCTTTGCCTATATAACTGTTCATAAAACCCGAAAAATATTTGGTCTAAAACTAAGGTAAGAAGAGAAGTGAGGCCATCAATGAGTAACTGTGGCAAAGAAGATCTCGCCGATAAATCCCTTACCAACTGAGTACAATCTGCGGGAAACACACTAGGAAACAAATTCTTTACATCCAATGAAACCAATAATGCATTGCGCGGAATATCAATGTTTTTCAGGTAATTGACAAAATCGATGGAATTCTTGGTAGAATATGTACTATGAAAACCCGTTACATCCCTAAGAACCCTATGTAGCCAAGATGAAAGCTATAGCATGGGGAGTCAATAAATGAAACAACTGACCTCATGGGAGTGCCATCTTTGAGAATCTTTGGCAAGCCACAAAGTAAGGATGTTTTCGGGTTCATAGAATATAACTTATCTTTTGTCATGTTAAAATATTCTAAGATTGTTAGAAATGTGTCCAGACTACTTTTTAACCTAGTAAAAAATTACTTTATTGGGTTTCTATTTACTTTTTCAAAATGACCACAGTTCAAAAAACTAATAACATTGTCAACATAACCAGTTCTTTTCATAGGGTGTGAGAGAACATCTGTGGCGGCTCCTCAATAAGTGCACATGTGCACGTGCACTCCCAAATTTTTTAAACAAACATATTTAAATGTTAATTTTCTTTAAACAATATTATCATAAAATAATAATTTAAAAACCATGCCGTCAAAGAACATGACCCAAAGACCAGACATTAAAATATGCGATGTAAATTGATCGACGAATTTCTTAACTAGCGGCAATGTCATGAATCATCAATAATAAGCACTAAACAAAACCAAAGTTTGCAAAATAAATATTTCTGTAGACTTTGACGCTGGACCTGGACGCCTATGCGTACGTATTAAATATCGAAGCGGGCCTTTCATCGGATCCATCCATCCATCCTGCCGCAGCGACTTCGTTCACTGCTCGCCCGAATATTAAATCTAATTGGTGGAAACCTGCCCCCCGCACTCTTTGTTTCCCGCGACAATCAGGCGACGACCGATAGCTCCCGAGCACCTGAAAGCAGTGCACATTAGAATTAGCGCTTTGCGGTACGATAACGTTGTTTTCATTTCGCGATTGCAAGAATGACGGAATTATCAAACCTTGATTGCATTAGCGTGCAATATTTAAAGACAATTAAATTTTCCTCGTTATCTTTAAACGAAAAAATAAAAATTAAAAGTGTCGGTCGTCCAAAACCAAATTTGTTAATTACGAGTGTAACTAAATGCAAAAGTCGTGATTATAAACGAACTTTTAAAATAGAAACTTACGAAAAAACCGAGTGGTTGTGCGGCTGTAGTATTAGTAATAGACTTTACTGTTTTCCGTGTTTATTATTTGAAAGCGGTGAGGCATCAGAATGGACAAAATCCGGGGTTAAAGATTTAGTACATTTATCCGAAAAAATTAAAAAGCATCAGAATTCAAAATCACATCTATCTGCTAAATTAGGATTTAATTTATTAGGTAAACAAGATATTCGAAAACAATTAAATAGTGAATACCGATTAAGCATTCAAAAACATAATGACAAAGTAAAGAATAATAGGTATGTCTTATCTAAAATTATAAATTGTATTAAATTTTGTGGCGCATTTGAGCTTGCTCTCCGTGGACACGATGAACAACAAGATTCATTAAACCCTGGTATATTTGGAGGCCTCATAAATTTTTCTGCCGAATTGGATTTAGCACTGAGGGATCATTTGCAGCAAGCTACCGTGTTTAAAGGCACGTCAAAAGACATTCAAAATAATTTATTAGAATGTATGCTTTCCGTGAGTCAGGCACATATAAAAAAAGAAATCGCCGCTGCAAATTTTTTGTCTGTTATGAGTGACGAAACACACTGACATATTTTAAAATTTTGAAATCATTCTTTTCTATTATTTAATGTTTCTCTCTTACAATCGGCGCACTGATGAGTCCCGATAGGATGAAAGTATTTGTACAACTAGTATGTGTCTATAAAAACTTAAGGTAAATGACATAATTTCTTATACTTGCTTAAATAATATTGTTTATATTATGTATCGAAACATTCTGTAGACAGACTAGTTTACATGTTGAGATATGTAATTTAATTAAATATTTGCTTCAATCAATTTAAAGTTAAATATTTTTATTCAGTTGCGAAAAAGCCAAAAAAGATTTTTTATTTGTCAACACCTATAAGGATGTGCAGGCAGATCCTACAAGTAGAATAGAAAAAATCATTAAAACCAAGCAGCTCCAAGATTCTTAGGTTCTACGGTCTTCCGAAGATAGACAAGGACAACGTACCACTTCGACGGATCGTCAGTGCAATAGACTCGCCCACATACAAACTAGGTAAATATCTTTCAAATTTTCTTAATCCATTTACTGGAAAAACAGATTCTTTTATTAAAAACTCTGCACATTTCGTGGAAAAACTTAAGACAATCCGGTTGGATCCCGAAGATATTTTGGTCAGTTTCGATGTAGAATCACTTTACACAAATGTTCCTGTCAACGACTCAATTTCCATTATATCGGACATACTGGATAATAATAATCTTGATAAGAACTTAATAGACCTAGTGGAAGCTTGTCTTACATCTACTTATTTCATTTTTCAAGGAACTTTTTATAAACAAACTTCAGGGGCAGCTATGGGATCTCCTCTATCACCTGTGGTAGCAAATATCTTTATGGAAGCCTTTGAGGATATTGCTCTAACATCCGCTCCACTAAAACCGAAACACTGGTTTAGATATGTGGATGATACTTTTGTTGTTTGGTCTCATGGACAGGATAATCTCCTCATATTTCTGGACCACCTTAATCAGAAACATCATAATATCAAGTTCACGATGGAAATTAAATCTAATGGAACAATTCCCTTTCTAGATGTATATGTTCAAAGGAAGGAAAATGGTACATTAGGACATTCTGTGTATAGAAAATCGACGCATACAAATAGATACTTAAATGCAAATTCTAATCACCCTCCAGCACAAAAGAAATCGGTTATTAACGCATTAGTATTCAGAGCTATTTCGATTTCTGATCACGATTCTTTAACATCGGAAACATCGAAACTGACTGAAGCTCTCAGAGGGAATGGCTATTGCACTAAAGATATTACGCGTTCAATTAAAAGATATAGTAAACCAACTCTGTCAAAGGAAAATGATAAAGAGCCACCATTAGCTAGTGTTATTCTTACCTACATACATGGCACTACAGACAAAATAGGACGATTACTTCGGCGGTCCAACATACGTACAATCTTCAATACACATAAGAAGATTGGACAATGCTTGCGATCCCCGAAAGATCTTGTGCCTTTCCAAACAGAAGGAGTATATAAAATTCCTTGCTCCTGTGGAGAAGTGTATGTGGGAGAAACAGGACGCTCAATATCAACTAGACTTAAGGAACATGAACGATATACTAAAAAGAAATAAATTGTTCAATCTGCTGTAGCTGAACACCAGCATAACACCGGCCATTTCATAAATGTAAAGGAAACCAAGGTTCTAGCATCGGTTCTAGGTTTTTATAAATGAAAAGTTAGAGAATCTATTGAAATATTTAAACATACAAAAAATTTCAATAGAGACACGAGTTACAGTCTACATCACACGTGGAAACTGATCTTAACACAGGGTTAAGTTCCGATCTCGTGGAGTAAAGATCCCTGAAGATGCCTCGTGCAATCGAAGGCGAAACGTCGGATACTAATTCCAATTTGACACGGTCTAATCCCTAGAGCCATGATTTCTTGGGATTAGATGGATGGATGGATCAAATTTTGAACCAATTTGACTATAAACATAAATTAATAGGGCAATGTTACGATGGCGCAAGTGTGATGTCTGACCATCTGAATGGCCTTAAAAAAAGAAAAAGCGCCGCAGGCTGTATTTGTCCATTGTCTTGCGCATTGTCTTAACCTTATGATGCAGCAAAGTTTAAAAATATTTCTAAATGTCGCATTTTTTTTGCAAGTCTTAGTGGTATTCCCTCATTTTTTCATCACTCAGCCAAACGAACATGCTCTTACATCTGCATCTATGAGGCGTATACCAACAATTACAGAAACTCGTTGGTCTTCAAATTCGAAGTTAGTAAATGTTATTGTTCAAGACTGGAATAAATTAAAAGACGTCTTTCAATTTATTACAAACTGTGACAAATATGATGAAAAATCAATCCGGCTTGCGAGAGGATTTTTAGGTGAGATGAACGATTTTGAATTCACGTTTCTGGCATTAGTGTTTAATGACATTTTCTCAATCACGGACATACTATTTGACGTGCTTCAAAAAAAATCGCTTGACATTCATTTTTACATATCCAATATAAAACTCTGTCATGAGACGCTCTGTAAAAAAAGAAATGAACATTTTTAGTACCATGTTTGATAAAGCAAATTCTATTACAGAAATAAATCATTACAAACGTGAACTTGCTAAGCTTTCACCTGAAGAAATTAGGGCTAAGTATAGAACCCTTTTTTAGGAAGTATTGGACCATATTTTAATGGAAATGACACTAAGCTTTCAAGACAGTGAAAAACTTACATTTTTATGTTTGACAGATTCTGCTAAATTTTTCGAATACAATTTAAATTTTCCGACTGGCCCGTTTGAAAATTTGTTACAGTTATATGAGGAAATATTTTCAAAAAGTCAACGACTTAAAAATGAGCTTGGTCTTATTTTTGCCAATGACAGTAATTGGAATATATTGCTGCAAGAGCCGTTGCGCCGTTTTGAATTGGCACCATAATTGTACTAGTTCATATCTATATTACACTTAATGCTTGCACTCAGTTTGAAATTAATCTAATAAATAGGTTTTTCAGGCTGATTTCTTAATTGTTTTATTAGGTGGCCATTTTCGATTCATACCAAAATGTTACCAGTTCATTTCTAATAAACAATTGATTTTTGCGCAAAATTTCAGGTTATTTGGTTAATTAAATCCTTAGTGACAATTTCTTTCACGCTTTACCAGGCTGGCACTTTGTTCCGCCATATTGGATATTTACCAATATGTTATAACGTCATATCCATAACAGCCTTTAATTTTTGACATTATTTATATATATTTATATATTTATTTTTTTAACATTTTACCAGGTTGCCATTTTATTCCGTTACATCCCCATATGACCCTTGATTTTTATACAAAATTTGAAGTCAATCGGATAAGTAGTTTTTGAGCTATACCGCATACAGGCAGGCCGACAGACCGACGGAATTGAAAAACACGTGTCTTTTTGGAATCTTTTTTTTCGATTACAATACTTCGCTTTTACGAGGGAAGTAAAAATATGTTGATGATGTTGCTAATGGTTCAAAAATAATAACAGGAAAGTAAAAAAAATGTAAACCATCTTTTTAAATAAAGCCTTAAAAAATAAAATAATCTTTAAAACATTTTTTATATTATTAGCGACAATGTCTCCAAATGCACAAGTCTGCCTCCGTTTAACCGACTTCTTATGTATTACGGTTTCCAAAATCCCAATGTTGATGCTTGAATTTGGAGCACCCTGTGCATTTTTCCAAGTTTTAATAATCTAGTGTAATTTTCTCAGTAAGAAAAACGTTTTCTAAAGAGCGATTTTCCCCGTAAAGTCGACAACAGAACGATCATCTTTCAACTAATGAAATGCATTTTGTTACACAACCAAATTAAAGTAACATCGAAAATTTCCCTGATGTTTAAAAATTCATATAAGAGAGCAATTTTCACTGAATCATACTGAGAATTCACCTCATGTATAAACATATCCATAATTATTAAGTGAAAATTCCGCTGTAGCTGAAATACCAAATTAACAACATATTTTAATTTATAAAAAAAAACAAAAAACCCGAATACGTAAAACTAGAATTTTTCTATATTAATAAAATAAAAACAACCACAGAACATATTAAAATAAGCGACATTTTATATAGGTACCCGGTAGTTATTTTACCAAATTTGCCAGCACAAACTCCATCCCCCATTATACAACGTCTTTGGTACTTGATGCCGCGAAATAAATATGCATAACTTTAGCTCATATATGAGCAACCCCCGGCCCTTCATCAGCTCCAATCCGGCCCGCGAGAAATTCAGAAATTTTAAATTTATAATTACTGTCAACCCACCTAAAACAGTATTGTTCAAATCATAAGGACTAAAATCGATAAATAATTTTATAAAGCGTACGCAGTGGAACGCAACCGATCGAGTCAGAAACAGTCGTTAGAAAGAGACAGACAGATAAACTTTCGAAAAGTCACCCGATGACCTTGAAGCGCTCTGAGCGATGCGTTATAAGAACAGTCGGCTCCGAGCGCTCGCATCGCATATTCACGTACGATCGAGAGTATTCTAGTTGCTTATTGCGGGTAATATATAAACCACTCAGCGCGCGTGTCAACTCATTACTTCTTAACAAATGATAAGAAAAAACGCGGGAAATATTCAAGCAAATTCAGGTCAGAAGAAGAAAAATCTGTCAAGATGTCTGGTTTAAAAAAGCGGAAAGTGGACACAGAAACAAATGGACTGATAAACGCTTTTTTATCATACACAGTGGTAAACCTATGTGTTTGTTGTGCAATGAAACAATTTCTGTTTTAAAAGAATACAATATGAAACGGCATTACTCCAGCAAGCATTTCGCTCAATATAATTTACTTACGGGTCAGTTAAGAAAGGATAAAATTAAAAAACTCATTACCGATTTAGGAAAACAGCAACAAATGTTCCATTCATAAAGATCAAATCTAAGCAGTTGTGTTAAAGCTACTTCTACCTACAGAGTAGCACGACCCTCAGGCAGACTAAGATGGCATAAGGGTTATAGTATCTCAATCCCCGAAAGAGATGACTGGGAGAGAAATAGGCTGGAGTTCTCCAGAGAGGCAATTGTTTGCTATACGGATGGTTCACGTATGACACAGTTGCAATCCTCTGGTGCTGGAGTTTATATTGAGGCTACACAAACCGGGTCCAGCTTCCCTTTGGGGAAGTTTTCAACAGTGTTTCAGGCTGAGGTATATGCCATCCTAATGGCAATAACGATGAAGGAAGTCATAGAGAGGGCAGAGGGAGAGATTGTCATATGCTCAGACAGTCAAGCAGCACTTAAGGCGCTCGACTCACCCATGGCGGGATCGGTTTTGGTTCAGGAATGCGATGACAGGCTAGAGCAGATGGCGCGACGTAAAAGAGTGAAGTTGGTTTGAGTGCCAGGACACTGTGGGATTGAGGGCAACGAGAGGGCAGATGAGTTTGCTAGACTCGACGCCACCAGCCCGTATGTAGGACCAGAACCAGCTTTAGGCATCACTAGTACAGCATTCGACGCATGGGCATAACATGAACTTCAACGTGAATGGGGCCAGTCCGGGGTCGCGAGGCAAGCTAAAGACTTCATTGTGAAGGATAAGGGCCGAACAGAGTGGTTACTAGCCCGAGACAGGAAAGCTCTAAATTCCATCGTAGGAATAGTAATGGGGCACTGTCGATTGAGGAGACACCTCTTTATGTTAGGCATTGAGGAAGATTCTATCTGCACGGAGTGTCAGGAAGAGGAGGAAACTCCGCTTCACTTCCTGTGCAGATGTGAAGCGCGAGCGAGACTGCGACGAGATATTTTCGGCACTACGGTCTTGCATAGGGACGAAGTTAAGGATCTTGCATGGAAGGATATGCAGACTTACATAGTAAGGACAGGCAGATTCAAGGATGTACACACGTGTACATCAGTAGTTAAAATAGGGGAGCGCCTCCTCCTCCTCCTCTTCCTTTCTCTCATGTCCCTCATTCTTATCTTCCTCCCCTTTTATTCTCATTCGCATCATATTTTTAATTTTTTTCTTTGTCTTTCCACATTTGATTTTGCATTCTTAAGTCTTATAAATAGGTGCAACAAGATCATTGTAGTATGCTGAGGCACATTTACTAAGCTGTGCTCGAGTTGCGTAAAAAATTATTTTTTAATTTTTCCACCAATTGTGTATAAAACAAAAAGAAAAAATGTGTCAGTAATAAGTGAATTATGTGTAATCGCGAAAAATTAGCTACGTATTGTGGGAAAGGTAGCTTTTTAAGGTTGATGCTAATCCAACATTTCTTATTGAATCTATAGTAATTCCGTTTAGTTCATAGCGGATTTCTCTGAACAAAAAGGCTATACCATTATTAATAAATAGCAATTCTTTCTTATATTTATCTTCTGTATTAGTTAATTTTCCTTCGATATAAAGTAAACTATCTGATGATAGAGTGTAAGCATCGAGTTCTTGAATTGGGATCCTTATTTCATCATTGTAATTGAATTTTCAAGAAATATATGGTTGATAGGTGTGAAGCTCTGAACTAACGATGGAATTGTCTACATAAAGCTTTTCGTTTACGTTTAATATGTTCATTATTTTAAAACAGTGAAACCCAAAGATGTGAGAAATTTACGATTATCTCGTTGTTGGTGTTGGATTTGATACTGAACTGTTGTTTAGTCTTTTTCTTTTTATAAGTTTTTACTTTGTTGATAGTGGTAGATGCAACTCTCATTCCAAGAGCTCTATTATATCTAACAACCATTTTATATGTCACTAGCTTGTAAATGTAACCTTACTGTTATAGTTTCTCCTCTAAAACTGATAAGTTCTCCGTCTTGATCAACTATTTTAACGGTTATATTGTTAATTGCTTTGACGCTAACTGGAAAATACAAAATGGGCAAAGGAGATTCCACTATTTTATAGCCTGGAGCTACAGTTGGATAAAACTGGTGAATAATATGAACAGGTTTACCATTACTGTAAGAACCGACACATATATTACAATCAATACAAATAGCATTCACCTTAGTTATTTTTGCAACATTATCTGATTCTTCTTCTTTCATAGCTTTTAATATCCTGCTATTAAAACCCAACATTCTTCCTATCGAATCTTCCTTGGTAAAATCAATTTTTCTACTTAACTTTTACTACATTAAAAAAGTTTTTAGAGTGTTAACATTTGCTTTTAAAAGAAAAAAAATTTTTTCATTCGGAAATAAATCTTCTATACTTTCTCTTATGTATGTTTCTATATCTGTAATGTCATAAGTTCCGTCGGGAATAACAATTACTTTATTATCTATATAAAATTTATTATATCCTTCTTTTATATTGGGAATAGTCATAAACGTTTCAAAATCAGCTAAACCCAGGTAATATTGTTTTTCATCCTCTAAATATATGGGCGGATTAAAATCAGCAGACAAAACAGAACTGTTTCCTGATATGGCAATTGTGGTGGACATTGCAGTTTATTTATGAATGAGATATTACGACAAATAATGAGTTTATATATTTTTTTGCAAACATTTTAGGGATAGTTGACCACAGTTATATGAATTAAATTTTTGTTTGTTTTCATAAGTATAAAATACATCCACTTTGCCATTCGAATTAAAATATTTGAGAAGTTCAAAAGGTGGTTTTAAATTTCCATAACTATCAAAATATATCACATTTTTGTTATTTTTAATATAAGCAGTCCAATGAGATCCTTTATTTTGTTTTTTATCCAAATTTACAATACCAGACTCTTTCAGATTAATTTTTTTTGGAAGTTCATCGAGCATAAAAACACCTCTAGAGCCAGTTATTTTTAACAGCTTTACATATTTAATAATATCATTGTTCGTAAGTGCTCTTTTTGGAAAACTTATTTTGAGTTTTTTTTTGTTGAGAAATTGGTTTCTTAACAACTTATTTTATTTATTTATTTCACTTCATGCCAAAAGATCTAAATAGATATGACAACGTCAAGTGTAAAAATAAAGGATAACATAAGAAATTTTAAAAACAATATTAAGATTGGACTAACACAAAACAATTATTGCAAAATTGAAAAGTAATTTCTAATATTATAAAACTTTTTTCAAGAAGATATTTTTCTTAAATTTTTTGTGAGAAGTTATTTCTCTTAGGCTTGCTGGTAGTGGGTTGTACATATTCCCACAAAAACAGTCAAGACTTTTTTGGAAAGTGCTAGTCCTATAGGGAGGTATATAAATGTTTGTGAAGTTTCTTGTACCATAATTGCAGAACTACATAATGACGAGAAAATCTAGTGAATTATTTTTTAACGAATAATACCGAGTGTAAAATTAGAATGCATGGAAGAGGGAGAATTTTATGCTGTTTGAAGTAGGGTTCACAAGAGTTTAATTTTTCTAATGATTCTGTTTTGTAATATGAAAATTCTGTTTTAATCTGTTGACTGGCCCCAGTAAATAATATTAAAGCTTAGATGGCTATATGCTAGTGCGTAATAGGTATTTAAAAGTAGTTTTATTTCTAAAGTGTTTTTTAGATTTCTTATAGCACACTATGCGGTATTTAACTTGCGATATGGTTCATGTAGTTGCACCATGTTATGTGTGGACCTAGATGTAATCCCAGAAATTTAAAATTTTCAATCCTATTTACATGTTTGCAGTTTAATGACAAATTTTGAACTCCAGGCATATCTTTTCTTATACAAAATGTCATAAAGCAGATTTTGGATTCGTTGACAATAAGGCAATTTTTCTCACAACATAAAGCAAATCTTTCCAAAATTATATTGGCATTATTTTCCAATTTCTCGAAATTATTATCAGAAATTGCTATAGTGCAGTCATCTGCATAGAGAATTATTCTATTTTTTGATAATGACAGAAGCAAGAATTTTTGAAATAATGCTTCCCTGAGGTACACCACAGTTTATACTATATCCAGTAGAGATAACATCCCCAATCTTAACCTTTATCTTACGTTTCTCTAAATAAGATACTAACCATTTGTTGATATCTACCCTTATCCCCAATGCATACAGTGTGTCCCAGATTCGCTTCTCTATACAGGGATCTCGGCTCCTATTATACCTACAGCAAAGAATAAATTTGAAAAGTTTTAGAGGAAACTTATTACATTCAATATCCGGCTTCAGATTTACGACCGATCAATTGTTTTTGGAAATATCGGGGAAAAACCGAAAATGGCGGATTTCGTTTTTGGTCAGTATATCCAGAACGGTAAATTTGACAGCTGCCAAAATGTAACATTATTCAGACATATTTTTAAGACAAATAATATGGCATATACGTCACGTCTTCATTGTTTTTTGTTAACCCGCAACACGCCTCAACTTTCATTTTTCTTATGGCCGCCATATTGGATTTTTCGATTTTTGGAAAGAGCCTCAAATTTCCAGTCTAGTGATATCTCACAAGTGAATTAAAGATTTTAGTATCATCGAAATATTACACTTCATAAAGTTAGGTTTCAGTTTTCTCTAAGGAGGCCAAGATTTAAAGTAATGTTAGCTCTCAATGCTTTTCTAAGGAGGCTATGATTTATCTGTAACAAAATTGGATTTTGACTTTGACGTTAAGTTAAATAGTTGAAAGTATCAAAGCTGTGTTTTAATAAGTAGTAGGTACGCTTTTATCCCAATCAAATCATAAATCTGACAAATAAATTGTCAAAACCTATAGAAAACAGCCGGCATTCCGTATTCAAATGAAGAAAAGGTTGACATGTTAGCTCTGTACTTTCAATCATACAGAAACGCCGACGTTACCTCAGCAAGGTATTTAGAGATGCAGCCCGAACGACGCGACGGCAGCCTCATAAAACCCAATTCAGGAAAATCGTAGTTAATTTAATTAACCATGGTGCCTTCGAACAACCTAGAAGCGGATACAATAATAACAATGAAAATCGAGACAGAAACATTTTACAAGCTATCAACGAAAACCCTAGTGCATCGGGACGAACTGTAGAACAGGAAACTAATGTGCCAAAATCAACAGTACAGAGAGTTTTAAAAAAGAATAAGTACCATCCATACAAACCCATAATAGTACAAGGACATAAGAAAACTGATTTTCCAAGACGACTATAGTTCTGTGAGTGGTATACTAGGAGATGTAATGAAAATCCTGATTTTGTAAATCATGTCTTGTGGTCCGATGAGAGCAGGTTCACGAATTGTGGAGTCTTTAATAGGCACAACCGTCATCATTGGGCTGCGCAAAATCCTCACGAAGTGGCAGAGAGACGTCTACAGATCAGATTTGGAAGTAACGTTTGGTGTGGGATCATTGGTAAGTTAATCTAACCAATCTTTTTTAAATAGGCACCAGATGATGGTCAAATAATAATCTTTTTTTTTCGTTTAGTACTTTAATGATACTAAAAGAGTATAATCTAATAAAAAAAAAGTAAAACGTTCTACTCTAGTCAGTCAACTTACTTTTTTGATATTGTATTACATTTTCATTCAATCATTTTGTATTGTAGTTTTAAAGAACCTATAAAAATAGAATTGGGTTATATAAATTTATTAACATTTTATCTAAATTTTCTGCAGATTTAGCTAATTCTCTAAAATTATTTTGATTGCCTGAATTTAATGATTTATTATTACCCGGGAAGCCTAGTTCTTGCGTTATGAAAAAAATACCATATTAATCAAATGTCGAATTATTTTTCGATTTTCATTATGATTTATAGAAAGGCGTTCGGCTGTATTTCCGAATAATTTAAATTTTAAAGCGCAAGGAGTTTGCTCTTTTGATATTTTATTTTTTTTTTCAAGGCACGGTGTACTTCTTTAAGATTATTATATCACTGAAATAAATTGATTTAGTATTTCCGAAATTAATATGCAATACGAACAAAATAATTTATTACGGCTATTACTTCCCGCTAACCAAATATGTTTTTCTTTTTCATAATAAGGCTGAATAGGTTTCAACTGTATACAAGCTCATTCATTACGGGATGTTTCGATAATTATTTTTGGAAAGAAAATATCTACTTTTTAATAAAGATAATTTTCTCTTTATAATGTCTAGTTTCTAGGCCAACCCTGCCGCCCTTGACTGTTGGGCACCTATTTATAAATTATTAATCATTTCAGGAAATCGACTTATTGGACCATTTTTGTTTGACTACAACCTAAACGGGCAGAGGTACCTGGAGCTTTTGCGAAATCAGGTTGTACCAGCCTTACGAGCTATTCTAACGGAAGATGAATTAAGAAGAACTTGGTTTCAACAAGACGGATGTCCAGCTCACAGTACCATTCAAGTCAGGAACTTCTTAAGAGAGCAGTTTGACGAAAGAATAATTTCTTTAAATGGTCCAATATCTTGGCCTCCTAGATCCCCTGACCTGTCGCCCTTGGATTTCTACGTCTGGGGTCACACGAAGAATGAAATCTATGAATTTGATCCCCCCGTTAGAAATATTAACCGAAGTACACTTACCAGGGTTGTACGATAAACAGTCACCAATTGTCCATTAATGTAAATTAATTTTACCCACTTACAAAGTAGTTAAAGCTCATTTAATATTTAAATAAATCATGGCCTTTAAAAACATTTAAACCTATTTTACGAAGTGTAATATTTTGATGACACTAAAATCTTTAATGTACTTGTGAGATATCACTAGACTGGAAATTTTAGGCTCTTTCCAAAAATCGAAAAATCCAATATGGCGGTCATAACAAAAATGAAAATTGAGGCGGGTTGCGGGTTAACAAAAAACAATGAAGGCGTGTCGTATACGCCATCTTATTTTTCTTAAAAACATGTCCGAATAATGTCACATTTTGACAGCTGTCAAGTTTACCGTTTTGGATATACTGGCGAAAAACGAAATTCGCCATTTTCGGTTTTTCGTCGATATTTCCCAAATTTATTGATCGATCGTAAATCTGAAGCCAAATATCGAATAAGTTTCCTCTAAAAATTTCCCATTTAAACTTTGCTGTAGGTATAATAGGAGCCGAGATCCTTATATAGAGAATCGAATCTGGGACACATTGTATAATTTCTTCTGCAAAAAGGAATTATTTAAGCAGTCTAAAGCTCGAGTTAAGTCAAAGAAGATGGCAAGAACATAGTTTGATGATAAACAAAATTTAATAGCTCAAAAGCAACTGTAGAAGTGGATCAATCGTTTCTAAAACCGTGTTGTTTGTTACTTATTAATTTTCTGCATTTAAGAAGTTTTCTATCTTGCATAAAACTACTTTTTCAAAAAGTTTAGAAAAGAAATATGTAAATGAATAAAGTGAAATAAGCAAATGAAACTTTTAAAAGATTATTTTTAAAATTATGCTCCTTTGAACGTGAAGATCGGTGAGCTATTAATAAATTATTCCGAAAATAGGCGATAATTAGTACGCCACTGGATGCCACATTACTTTAGTATTTTTTTTTTATTAAAAATAAACCGGGATATCGTAGGGTATAACAAACAGCAGCAAAAGATTCAAGATGTTATGTACAGGATGGATTAGGTGCTTAAAAGTCGAAAAAAATTGGAGTTTATGGAAAAAATCGATATTTTTAAAACTAAGACACGTATAAAAATGTTGAGAAATCAATTTTTTTGTCAGAAGATCGTTGATTAAAACGGCGTATTCAAAATTGAGATAAGAATCATGTACTTTTTTAACACCCTGTATCAAAAAAATTGACAGTTAAACACTTTTAAAATAGCAGATTTTTTCACAAAAGGTCAATCTGTCAGCCCGTCAAAACCGGAGAGCGATATTTAGTCTGGTTCCAAAAATATCGAGCTTAAAAGTTTCCATGCTCAAAAGCAATTGTCCAGCGGTATAATCGAAAAGAAGATTGTTTTGAAAAAAAGTTAAAACTTGTTCGAAAATTTACCTTAATAGTAGTCATCGACAATTGGTATAATATTGCGTTACCTATGTGATAATTATATATTAGTAAACAAATTATCTAATTAACATTCTGGGTATTCTCGTGTTTCCAGCAAACACATAATAAACGCATATATTAATGTAGCGAAAAAATTCACCAGACTTGATATAAAGATAGCCTGCAAAATTACAAGATTTAGTTCTTGAACGACTTTGTCGTGGTTGCAGGTAAAGAAAGAAGCCTTGAATATTTTATAATGTTGCGAACGAGTTTGTTAATTAGTATACTTTCCTTGGTGCTGTTTACAAAGGATGCCAGTTCGCGTAAGTAAACAGATGCTTTTTATTATTTAATGATATATTATAACCGACTAAGGACTATATACTGACTAGTTGCTGGAAAAGTAGAAAACAAGATAACATATTTATATTTCTATGAAAGTAAAACGTTATAAAGTCTAACGTTTTTTTTCTAGGAATAGTAAAGTGTGACCTAAATTACTTTAGTACATAGTCAACATACAGTGTGTCCCAGATTCACTTCTCTATATAGAGCATTCGAAATATCGGCGAACAACCGAAAATGGCGGATTTCGTTTTTCGCCAGTAAATCTAAAACGGTACATTTGACAGCTGTCAAAATGTGACATTATTCGGACACTTTTTTAAGACGAATAAGATGACGTGTACGACACGTCTCCATCGTCTTTTGTTATGCCGCAACCCTCCTCAAGTTTCATTTTTCTTATGGCAGACATATTGGAATTTTCGATTCTTGGAAAGAGCGTAAAATTTCCGGTCTAGTGATGTTTCACCAGTGCATAAAAGATTTGAGTATCAAGATGGTGTATCTTACTAGTCTTAAAAAAGTGTCGGAATAATGTCATATTTTGACAGCTGCCAAATTTACCGTTAACCAATTGACGGATTATGAATCTGAAGCCGGATATCGAATGCACTTTCAAGTTGCAAGTTTCTTCTAAAACTTTTCCTATTTTACCTTTGCTGCTATAGAGAAGCGGATCTGGGACACACTGTATATAATGTTTTATAAAACTTTTTTATTCGACGACATTTTGTTCAATCATATTGGATTAATACCAATATTTTACCAGTTTCTGCCTATGCCACACTTAATTTTTGGGCATAATTTAAAACAAATTCAGTAAGCAGTTTTTACATTAAAGCACATCGTCATTCTGTTCCGTCGTGTTGAATTTTATCCCTATATCAAATTTAATTTTTCGGTAAAATTTAAAGTCACTTGAATAAATTTTCATTTTTAAAAAAATGTATTTTGCTTCCATTTTGTTCGTCTATCTTGAATTCGTACTACAACTTTACCAGTTTATGTCTATATTACAAGTAATGCTTGCACACAAATTGAAATTAATCTAATAAGTAATTAGTTCTTTTCAGACTGATTTTTTAAATATTTTATTAGTCCGCTCTTTCGTTTTGCTATCTTATATTCATACCAAAATGTTATAGTCAAAAGCAGTGTTATCGTGCAGGTCATACGATTTATCAAAGACAAACTTTTTAAGTTTGTTTTTCTTTTATTACGTATAATCATATCCTCGGCATAAAATCCGAAAGATGAATTAGACCTATGAGATTTTCACATAAAGAAAGAGGATAAACATATAAATACCAGCAGTTGCAAAAATCTTTGAGCGATGTCACTTCAAAGTCAGATTGACAAGGCAGTGACAAAATGAGTAATAGAAAACAATTTTCGGGTTTTTTGCATCTACAAACGAAAAAAGTGGTATTAAATCTAATAAAAGATTACGGAAATGAAAATTCACCGGCCAATATCCAGGAGACAGTAACAAAAGCTCTGTGAATCGGTTTAAGGACTGTGCAGAAAATCGTGCATGAAACAAAGCATAATTTACTACCGAAGAAGATTAGGAAATGTACACGAAAAAAGCCAAAGACAGAAGACTTAAGTGACAATGTAAAAATGGATGTTCGTAATGCAATTTACGATTTATACACATTAAAAACTAATATAACCCTTCAAGTTTTAAAAGAAGCTTTAAAAAATCGAGGCTATTGGAAATTGGACTAAAATCGTTGTCTTAATAAAAAAAAAGTTGGGTTTTCGATACAAAAAAGATTGTATCGAAGATTTTTATGCGAGTTGCCACATATAGCACGTCAGCGTATCCAGTTTTTAAAGAAATACACGGAAAATGTTAATTCAAAATTTAGAAAAGTGGTATTTTTAGACGAGACTTGGGGTCCGGTAAACTATCCTGACAGATGATTTTTGCATATTTTATTTTTTCCCAGAAAGTACCCATTTGCAATATTATATTTCAAAAATAAAAATTGCGGAATATGCAAGAGTTTTCCTAAAATAAATTAATTAAAAGTCACACTCACAATTTGACAGCCTTAAAACGAAAAATTTAGAAATGTTGCCAGATTTTCGATTTATCAATTTGTTAGAGGAAATGAAATGACCAATTGAAAATTATTTGGACAACAGAATTGTAATTATTTATTGTTATTATTATAGTTTTAATGAAGGTTTTATTGGCGAACCTGGGCTAACCTAACGTTAGCGGGACAGATCCACCTAACAATATAGTTTTTGTTACAGAAACATCCCGCTTTCAATATAGACTCGGAATTCGGTTGGCGCGCGCTTTCTTTACAGAAAACCTAACTAACCCTAACCTAACCTAATCCGCATTTTTATTAATTATAAGTTTTGTTATAAAAAAAATAGTTTTACGTATATCATAACTTATAGGTATTTCTTTAATTATGAATATGGCAACGTCGGACATCAAATTAAAAACAAGCATGGCGATGGGAACAGTCGGAAAGATGTTTCAAATCAAAATTACCTTTGATTTGTATAATAATTGCATCTTAAAGTAAATTTTGAGTGCTGATGAGAGTTTTCCACACATTTTCTCAATTTGGACTGCTAGAATGGTTGATAAAAACAAAAAGAAACAAAAATAAACGAGATTTAAGAGTGTCAACATAGTTTACCGAAACCGAGACTTGTATATTTTCTAATGGAAGTGGTTCGAAATCTTGAAAGAACGAGTCTGTAAAAAGTGGCAATAGAAAAAAGGGATGTGGGAAGGGAAACGGTTCATCATTTCGCATGCAGGTTCTTCAACAGGATTTCTCCCAGGTGCAAGTTTACTGTTTTTTCAACATCCAAAAGTATGGACTACCACGATAATATGAACTGTGAACTATTTGAAAAGTGGTTAAAAGAACAACTGATTCCAAGTTTAGATGCTCCATCTTTAATCATTCTGGACAATGCATCTTATCATTCAAGAATCTTAAATAAACAACCTACTTCATCCTGGAAGAAAAGTGATATTTTTAACTGGCTAATAAAACAAAAACAAAATCCTTTACCCAATATACTGAAACTAAAATTTCTTTTAATGGCAAAATCTATTAAAAAACCAACAATATATGCCGTAGATGAAATATTACGGGAAAATGGACATGAGGTTTTACGACTGCCGCCATACCATTGCCAGTTTAATGCATAGAATTAATTTGGGCTGGGGCAAAATCATTTACGAAAAACACGTGAACGATGGTCTTACATCAGATGAAGTGCAAATTTTTTGGCAAGATTCATTAAATTATATTACGCCTGAGTACTGGAAGAAATCCGTGGAATATACGGACAAATTAATATGGGATAGGTGGAATCGAGAACGAGTTCTAGATGTCGAAATAGCACCAATGATCATTGAGCCATTTGAGGACGACTCAGAAAATGAGGACTTTTTAAGTGATGATGATATTTTTTAGTCTATAATATTAAGAAGTTACTGAATTATTATATTAGTCTTTAACGTGTATAAATCATAAATTGCATTATGAATATCCATTTTTACATTGTCACTTAAGTCCTCTGTCTTTGGCGTGTTTCGTGTACATTTCTTAATCTTCTTCGAGAGTAATTTATGTTTTTTTTCATGTGTAAGTTTCTGTATTACACTGACTCCTGAATATTAGCTAGTGAATTTTAGTACATTTGTAATTTGGAAATAAATAAATAATTATAAAACACTTGTTCCAATTTTAAAGCGTGTTTAAAATAAGTAATTTTTTTTGTTAATTATAAGAAAAAATTTGATATACAGGGTTACAATTTAAAAACTTGAAGTGGCCATATCCTAGGAAAGAAAAACTTAGTCAAAAAACGCTCAAAATACTTTCTATGAAATGAAGAGGGAACAAATAGAAGCGTATTATTCGACCCTTATCGGTAACCCCTTGGGCAGGGTGTGCCTAAAATCTTAAATAGAAAGGGGGTCGAGTGATACATCATCTTAAAGCTCTTGAAAAATGCTTTTCAATGATACCATAGAAAGCAATATTATAATTATTTAATTAAATGTTCAAAATGGTTCCCGTTGTTTTGAAGACAATAATAAAGCATTTGTTCAAAGTCTTTGCGTACATTTGCAAATGTTTCTCTGGATATAGCATGGCATTCCTGAACTATCCTGTCCTTGAGTTGCTCTATTGACTCAGGTTGCGTTTTAAACCGCACAGATTTAAGGTGAAGAAGTGAAGAGGTGCTAGGTCCGGGATCTAGGTGGCCATTCAACAAGACCTCTTCTTCCAATCCACTGGATGGGATAATTGTCATCCAACCATTGTCTGACGGGAACTACATAATGAGGAGGTGCCCCATCCTGTTGAAAATGTAGTAAGCGTTCTTCTAATGCTAAATTTCCTTGTATATCCCTCTGATTTTCTGATTCCTGCACTATTAGTGGTTCAATAGACCTCTGTAGCATTTTAGTATACATGTCGCCATTTAAATTCCCTTCTATAAATATTGGGCCGATAATTACGTCTTCCAATATACCAGCCCAAACATTAATTTTCTGGGGGTACTGCGGATGCCCTTCTCTAAATACGTGTGGGTTCTTGTCATTCTGGTAACGACAGTTTTGCTTATTAACATGTCTATTTAAATAAAAGGCACATTTATCACTGAAACAAATATTTTTAACTAGTCGAGGTTCTGCCGTAATTCTATCTGTCATTATTTCACAAAACTGGATTCTTTTATCCTGGTCATCGTCACCAAGTTCTTGCAGTATGCGCAGTTTATAGGGATGAAACTTATGAAATTTCAGTTCCTTTCTTATTGTTTCACGAGATAAGCCAGTTGCTACAGTTGCTTGATAAAGTTGGATTAATTGCAAACTCCCCAGAACTTCAATTTGCGCTGCTTCGTCAACTAGTCTCGGTTGATTTCTCTTTTTATTCGCGACAGAGCCAGTTTCTTCAAATTTGGCTACTAGTTGGCGAACATACTCCGGACTTACATTTTGACTTGGATGCCTTTCATTAAATCTTTAGGTTGTCCTTAAGAAATATTGACATGTACACCATTATTTAAGATAAGTGCTGCTTTTCGTTTAAACTGAACCAAAAGTCAACTGTTAAAATATCAATTCTAATAGTACAAGTTACTTTTAAAGTAAATATTGTGATAATAAAATGCCAATATTCATATCATAAAAAATAAACTACCAGGCTTAAAATGTTTAGAATTCTTAAGAGACATGCCAGGATATCGGTACCAATCATTTTAATCATTTACTTAAATAAAAATAAAAATGTTCAAAACTGTGTTTTTATTTATTGTTTCCTTTAATAAATAGAGAAGAATTTCACGAAAAGTTGCTTTCTATGGTATCATTGAAAAGCATTTTTCAAGAGCTTTAAGATGATGTGTCACTCGACCCCCCTTTCTATTTAAGATCTTAGGGGTGTATCTCACCCTGCCCACGGGGTTACAGATAAGGGTCGAATAGTACGCTTTTATTTGTTCCCTCTTCATTTTATTGAAAGTGATTTGAGCGTTTTTTGATTAAGTTTTTCCTTCCTAAGATATGGCCATTTCAAGTTTTTAAATTGTCACCCTGTATAAATATCGGTAAAATCGCTTTACCAGAAACTCGGTGCTAACGAAAAATACAGGCTATATATATATATATATATATATATATATATATATATATACATATTGATTAATTTGACGCGGTCTAATCCCAAGAACCATGATTTTTTAATTTTGTTCTAATCTAATGTGTTGTTTTCCAGAATGGAGCGTAGACGATGATGGTTGCCGTACTCCCGATAGAGGAACTGGCAACTGTGTTCCCGTAACAGAATGCAGACACATGGTTGATCTTATTAGGTCTCTGGCCAGGCCAATTTCTCCAACTATAACGGAAAAGCTCAACGCCTATACTTGCGGATCAAGCTATGGAGGGACTAAGGTAAGAAAAAAGCCCGAAGGTCTTTTAGAAACTGCAATCAGTGGCGTATTTGGAACGCCTTCCTAGGCAATGGGAGCAAGCATTTACATTTGCCGACTAAAAAAAAGTCTTTGCTTTTTGTTTATTAACACAACATAAGGTTTAATATCCTGAAAATTTGCATCGGTAAATTTCTTTTACCTCTTCCTTAAACTTTCCTCGTTATGGATCTTTCCTTTTGTTAAGAAGTATTTTATCAGTTTCTACTTAGGCCATATTATGGGCATGATTCGAAATAAATTGATTTATTTACACTGATTTTTTGAATGCATACCAGTTAATCCCTGTACCATATTCAACTTTGCTATAAGATATTAAGCCAGTTAAATGAGATTTTTTTTACATTGTGTAAACTATTCTAAATTCTTTTATTCACAAAAACACCAAATAATGTCTGCAATATTATATTAAATCAAAAAAAGGCGAGTAATCGATAAATCTATTACATCACGTAACCGTAAGCATCAAAGCTAAACCTTAACTAACTCAACGTTTTCTACATCAATCTTATCATGAGTTCTTGGCCATATATCCAATAAAAAGTCTTGTCAAATACGCATATTCCGTCAGCATTAGTCATCTTTATGATGGTGGCGTAGCCTCGGCCGGATAAAGACGGAATATCGGGTTACAGTCGGCCTACCTGACAGCCTTTCACGACCCCGTGAAACATGCCTTAACTGAAACATACAAAAAAAAACAACTAAATTAGTAAACAGTAATGACACCATTAGAGGGCGAGAATACGTTATTATTCAACGTCCTCTTCGTCACTAGTCTCGCTAAGCGAAACCATCGTATAAACTTTCAACTTGTCTGAAGGACAGATGCCCGTATAAGCAGTCCTACATCGTTTGGACCCCGGTAGTTCGTTAACAACGTACCGGTCGTTATCCAGTACTTTGGTAACTACAAAGGGTCCCTTGTATCGCGGTTCAAGCTTTCTGCTCCTCCCGTCATTAGAGGTTTTATTTGCCTGAACCGACACGTGTTGGTCAACCGTAAATTTCGTAACAGGGGCATGCCGTTTATCGTAATACTCCTTCTGGCATTGCTGCCGATCAAGGATGTTCCGAGAGATTTCTTCTCTCAACGTTTCGAGATCTTGCCGTTGGTCACATGCGATCTCAGACGTCAGGAAGGAATCGTTAATTCCTCGTGGGCGGTATCCAAAGAATACCTCGTATGGTGTTTTACCAGTGGTAGAATTTACCGTAAAGTTAATTCCCCACTGCACAGCTTTTAATATCGTCTAACGTAAAGGGTTTGAATTTCGTAACTTCAGTTCTCAGAACAGACACTAAAGGAGCATTCACTTCTTCGTAACAAGTATATCCCCTAGCAATTATTTTAGATTTTTCGTAACATATGTCCTGACTTGACAAATTTAAAATAGGTACGTAACTAACCTGACTTAGATTTATAATGAAACGCGGGATTATATGGAATTTTCCTGGTACCTCCCTATGTGATAATTCTGCGTAAATATCCCCTACATCTTCATGACTACTAACTACAATGTGACCTACATGATGTGAAGGAATGACAGTTGTCTCAGCTGCAAATAAACTAACCTTTCTCGACGGTAGATTGTTTATGGTTGAAAAATAATTTTTATTTTTTATTGAAGAGGCGTACTTGATCGCCGTGAATTACGACCATGACGTTATCATTATTAACAAAAGGTTGCCCTACAATTACAGATATATTTTGTACGCAATCTGGAACGATTAATGCCTCTACCTCGGCAGATGCTAAATCGACAATCAAATTTATCGTAACTTTGGTGTTCACGTAGACAGTACCCCCTGCAAAACCACGTAACCAAGCGGCTGCAGGCTGGTAACGTAAATCCAGCTTATCAGCATCAGATTTTCTAATAGTGACTGCTCCACAGCCCGAATCGACGTAACCTCGCATTGGTTCCCCGTTTATTACTCAATCAATGAAATAACACATATTTAAATCGTCATTCTTTGGAATTTTAGGTATTTGTAAAATGTTCAAAGACTTACCCGTCGATGGCACATCTGGGCGCTTACGTGACGCGGATTGGTATCCAACAGTGCACTTATTGGCTTCGTGACCCAATAAATGACACTTGGAACACTCTATGCGTTGTTTTGGGCATTTGGATTGGTAATGCCCTTTGGACTTACAGTTGTAGCACTGCACATCTCTTAATCCTTCCCGTTTCTATCGACGTAACCTCGCATTGGTTCCCCGTTTATTACTCAATCAATGAAATAACACATATTTAAATCGTCATTCTTTGGAATTTTAGGTATTTGTAAAATGTTCAAAGACTTACCCGTCGATGGCACATCTGGGCGCTTACGTGACGCGGATTGATATCCAACAGTGCACTTATTGGCTTCGTGACCCAATAAATGACACTTGGAACACTCTATGCGTTGTTTTGGGCATTTGGATTGGTAATGCCCTTTGGACTTACAGTTGTAGCACTGCACATCTCTTAATCCTTCCCGTTTCTATTAATGAGGTGGTTGACTCTCCGAATCTAATGCTGGTTTTGATTCCGGCTTAGGATAGCGTCTTGAAACTGAGGAATGTCCCATTTGAGTTTCGGAAAACTTGTCATCACGTAACGTTGACAAGTACTCTTCATAGAGGGCCTCTGGCGTTTCATAACGGCCAGCTCTGGCTCCATTTTGCAAGGTGACATTTGTAATACCATCAATTAAACAAGACACCGCGTGCCGACCAGTTATTTGACATGTCCGGAGTAGTTCCATTTTACTAAAATAATAATTAGTCATGGTTTCGCCCCTGTGTTTCGTCCTGTTTAGCATTTTTCGTAGGACCGTCGCGTAGTCCACATGGTCTGGAAAACTTTTGGCCACTAAATTCTTCCACTCGGTCCATGTACTTGGGTAACTTGACAAGCTGTGGTACCAGTTCTTCGCCATTCCGGAAAAACGACTGTGCATTTGATACACGGTGGTAATATCATCCCAGTTATTTAAAATTTTAATCTGGTCAATTTTGTCAAGCCACTTAGCGGCTGACAAGTTTTCATTTTCCGGATCAAACTCTGGAATACACTCGCTTCTTAAATTTATTGGTCGGTGGTCTTGACGCGAGGACCCTTGTTTAATAAGAACTTCCAATAAGTTTTCTAAACGCTCTATCCTCGATTCCACAGACGACCCGGGCGTAGACAGTTGGGACGGACCAATTTTTTTTTTCAGAGTGGTTATGGTTAACTACTTCTTCAGAAGCACGTATATTTATGGGGGGTGTCAAGGAGCGCCTACATTGCGTAACTGTAGTACTTTTGTGACTATTGTTTTTCTTTGACTTACCCCTGTTTGAAGATTTATTTTTGCTACTAATCGTCGATGTTCTACTCCTGTATCTACCTTCTGAAATACTTTCTTCTTCAGAACTGTCTGACGATGACTCACTTGAATAATGCTTTCGTTTGCCCATTTTACGTGACAATAAGCTTACCAATACAACAATACACTAACCGACCTTCTTTTCGTAACACACTGTACATAAAATCCTTAAACACTAATTTTGTTCACCCGACACCTGAACTGTAAACTATTCTAAATTCTTTTATTCACAAAAACACCAAATAATGTCTGCAATATTATATTAAATCAAAAAAAGGCGAGTAATCGATAAATCTATTACATCACGTAACCGTAAGCATCAAAGCTAAACCTTAACTAACTCAACGTTTTCTACATCAATCTTATCATGAGTTCTTGGCCATATATCCAATAAAAAGTCTTGTCAAATACGCATATTCCGTCAGCATTAGTCATCTTTATGATGGTGGCGTAGCCTCGGCCGGATAAAGACGGAATATCGGGTTACAATTGGTTTTTCTAGACATTTTATTTGGCCGCCATTTTGTTTCTCCATCTTAAATTCGAACCACAATTTTACCAGTTAAGGTTGTCGCCCACTTGCCCGTCGCAGCATGACCCGATGCTGTCCATGGCCTAATAGCGACGGATAGTAACGTCGCCCACTTTGCCAGCTGTAACCGGCTCGCAGCTGACTGTCTGCTCAGCTGTGAACGGAGGTTAGTTTTCAGCTATAAGTGACAGATTCACCATGTTTGTCAACTGTGATATTTAGGGTATTCCTTACTTTCTTGACATACTGTATCATTAATATAAGCGTACATATACGATGTATACTTACTGTACAAAAAGGGACACCCTGTATATTGGTTGACAGTTCGATAGGATTTTTTTTAGCTTTTCAAATATATATAATTGGTGGTATTCATTTTAAAAAACAACCCCAATTTTTACATTTTAAAGAAATTTAAATAAAAATCAAAGTGGCCATGGATAAACAAATAAATAAACAATTGTATATAAATTGTTTATTTACCTGTCAAGTTTTTGATAAGTAATACCTAATTGTTGAGTTTTTACCTGGTTATCTTACATTTTTTAATATTTATTTACTCATTTATTTATTTCCCATTTATATTTTCTTTATTGCTAAAAATGGCTGAAAGGAGAAGTTATGAAAATTTTGAAAAGTATGATATGTTAGTTTGTTACATACAGTCAAATGAAAATAATGTTGAGGCTGCCGCCCTTTATTATAACAGGTATGTAGGTATCTAGTTACCTAGTAGTTAGTAAAATCTATTATAAAGCGTGGTAGGTGTATTTAAATAACTATTGTTTTTCTGATAATTATTAAGAGAACAATTAGGTTTTAGTTTGTAGAGCTATTGAAGCTGGAGTCGGTGTTATTAAGTCTAGAGCACAGACAATATTAAAAAAATACACCCTGGCGATGCCGAACCTCGCTTAAATTTTTGCAACTGGTTTTAACTAAAAGTTAGAGAAAATGTAAATTTTGCAGGGATGGTTATATGGTCTGATGAAGCACAATTCTCAAGTGCTGGTATTTTTAATCGACAAAATACCATATACTGGAATCGTTAAAATAAACTTTTAGTATTTGAGCGGGAGCAACAAGGTCGATTTGACTTTAGTGTTGCATGCTACATGGTTCGTTACCTAGAAATATTGAGGTAATACCGGAGTTGTTGGATAACGTTCCTCTGGCGCATTTAGATAATATCTTCTTTAAGCAAGATGGCTTACCTGCACATAATTCTAATTTAGTACGTCCGTTTTTGGAAAATCAATTTCTTCAAAAGTGGATAGCCACTAATAGACCAATAAGGTGGCCAGCGCGGTCTCCCGATCTTCCAGTGCTGGATTTTTTCGTATAGGGCTATATACAAGATAAGATCTATAAAACCGGCCACCGAACAATGGAAGAATTGCGCGAAGCTACCGAAACGGCAATTCGATATACAAGGGTGATCTATCATATTATTGAATGCTCTTAATCGAATTTCAAAACTGACTGAATTATGTGTTAGAGAAAACAGAAATCATTTTTAGCAATTCTTGTAAATAATAAATAAGAAGTAAACTAAACAATTAAGTATTTGTTTTACTAAAGTTGTAATGTTGAATTGAATTGTTATATACTTGTTACTTGTTTTTGATGTTTTCTTAAAATTGCTATTGATGTTTGGTAACATATTTGTATTACTTAAAAATTTAGTATAAAATCTTAATTGAAACTCAAGTTTAAGGTATCTATCTAAGTAGATCTAGGTAGTGGAATAGATAAAGCAAATGTTTTTCATGGTTATCTGGGATGTTTTAGAAAAAAATATTTAAAAATGTAAATTTTAGGCCAACGGATACAGATAAATACTACAAATTATATATTTGAAAAGCTAAAAAAAAACCCTATCGAACTGTCAACCAATATACAGGGTGTCCCATTTAAAAAAAACATAATATTGGTAAATAACTCAAAAATAATTGATGATAAAAATCTGACTACGCTACTGGATTCTAAATAAAAAACTGCGTAATAATCTGTTTTTATCTTTTTGATACCTCAAACGGTAAGCAAAATCACCCTGTATCTCAGAAACGAAGCAGGCTGGGAAATTTTGTTTACGGCATCTTTAGTTTCACAAAAATCGTGCACAGTGTTGCGAAAGCCACAAGTCTCTACCTTTTCAAATAGCCGAGATACCCCGTAAGAGCATCGAAATTTGGACACCCTGTATACTGTATTGTTAATATACATAGCAATTTTAAATACGTAAAAATAAAAATTTTTACCAGGTCTATTAATTTCTTTTGCAATTTCTTCCCATACGTTGTGTTTTTTTTTGTTGATTGTGGTAGTTTGTGTCTTTTAAGTCGTAAATGTCCCTGAAATTTTGAACCAAAGAAATTATTTTGTGTGCTCTGAAATCTGAACATCTATCAAACCAAAATATTATAAAAAGAAAGACGCACGTGACAGGTTTTCACAAGTTGATGGTGGTCGGCGTTGGCCGGTGACGCGCTCACTTGTCCGGAACACAACGACACATTCCGTTATTTGCCGGCGAGTATCGGAAATCTCGGCTCTCTTCCTACATCATCAGGAAACCGGCAACAAAATAAATTGGGTAGGGGTATAAAAAGATGCATCGCAGTCACCAACACACTCGTACGCGAGAAAGAAAGCTTCGAAAATGCCAAATGTGATTTTGGCAAAACGTCAGCAAGACTGTTTTCAGAACGACAGTAGTCGACAAACTAGGAAAAAATGCCAATATATACATGGTCAAAAACGCACCATTTTCGTTATATAGGGTGTCAAAGTTTAATTTTTTTCTTGTATTTTGCGTTTATTCTTCTAGTTTCCTCTGATTAGTTCAAATTTAAAACATGTATAATTTTTAAAAACCTACAAGTTTATCTTGCGGAATTTTTTTTGGAGCACCCTGTATGAATTCTGATATAAAATTTAAACTCTTTGTTAATTTCTTTAGCTCTCTCGTATTTTGCATTATTCTCGTATCTATCATAGACTTAATTTGTATCTATGGCAATTATTGCCAATAAGTCGAAAACTGTGATAGATACGAGAATAATGCTAAATACAAAAGAGCTAAAGAAATGAACAAAGAGTTTAAATTTTATATCAGAATTCATACAGGGTGCCGCTATATATATATATATATATATATATATATATATATATATATATATATATATATATATATATATATATATATATATATATATATATATATATATATATATATATATATATATATATATATATATATATATATATATATATATATATATATATATATATATATATATATATATATATAAAAAAAGTTTCGCAAGATAAACTTGTAGGTGGTGCAAAAAATATAACACCCTGTATACTATAAACGATTTTAATATTTTATCGTAGAGGTTCTTAAAAATAATACATGCTCTAAATTTGAACTAATTGTCTCAGAAAGAACTGGAAAAAAACGCAAAAAACGAGAAAAAAATTGAAACTTGACACCCTGTATAACGAAAATGGTCCGTTGATTTGACCATGTATATATTGGCATTTTTTTCCTATTTTGACGAGTACTATCACCCCCTGAAACATGTCCACGACATTAATTAATCCCCTATATATATATATATATATATATATATATATATATATATATATATATATATATATATATATATATATATATATATAAAACACTTTTTGACAAAAACAGACCTGACATTATGATTCGTGTATTGTGACAATAATTTTTGGATCACAGAGAAGATTATTTTTACGAAAAATCATTTAAGGAGCAGCATTTGGAAGACTTGCATCATAGTGATAAAATCTAAAGTACGGCCCTGTATTCAGCAAATACTTTGACATTTTACTTGACCATCAGAAATGGTCAGGGTTAAAGCATGCAAAAACATTATTTATTAAGATTTGGATGTAAACCGTAACCCGTGTCTCTTGATATATTTGTATCTTTTGAAAATTCCAATATATTCTCTAATTTTTCGTTTATAAAACCCTTCAAAAAGTTCCACTTAAGCAAAACAAAAAACTTTGAAGCACCTCTAGACAGAAAAAATCCAGTTGGAAACCACTTTTTTATAAAGTTAATGCATGATTTTTTTCCAAAAATGAATAAAATTATGTTTTACTTTTCGTTGCTTTTATATTAAAATCGGTTTTATTTTTTCACCTTATTCCGAATTATAGGTCTGTTGTCCACCTGATCCGATAAAACTAAACGTAGAGTCAGAGTCAGTGCCAAGATCCGAGCTTCCAGATGTAACCAATCACGAGAACATAAATCTACTCCCAGAAACGTGCGGAATTTTCGATACCTCAAAAAAGATCGTGAACGGAGACGACGCCTTTTTCAACGAGTTCCCATGGATGGTCCTGCTTCAATACAGAATTCATAAAAGTAAGTGAAAAAATTCTATCGATTTTTGGATGATTTCTTGTATCTTGCAGACTGTTTATCAGTTGTTTCAACTATTGAATTTTCTTCTCATTTGCTACCGCCATTTTGTTAAGTCATGTTGAATTCGTATCAACTTATTCCATTATCACATTTAATTTTCCTACAAATTTTTTTTTAACTTTACAACAACTTTACCAGTTTACCTCTATACCACAGTTAACGCTCGCACAAAATTTGAAATTAATTTAATTAGTTTTAAGATCAATTATCTTCATTTTTTGATAAATATAACTTACTTTCTTCTGTACAACATGGTTTAACACCATCAAAGAGTACAGAAACTGCCCTATTCAAAACAAAATTGTTGATGTTGTTGGCAGTCAGAGGTTTGTGATGGGTTTATTTATAGATTTTTCACGTGATTTTGATTTAGAGGATCATCGACTATTATTAGCAAAGCTCTATCGCTATGGGATTCGTGATAAGGCGTTAAATCTTCTTACCTCATGTCTTACCAGTCGGACTTAGTATGTCACTATTAATAACAAAAAGAGCAGCTGTCGTTCGATAATACAAGGCGTTCCTCAGGAATCCATCTTGGGTCCTTTACTTTTTATAATATTTTTTAACGATCTTATACTATACCTTCAAAAAGCAGCAACTGATGTCTTTCCAGTATGCTATGCCGATGACACAAACATTCTAATATTAAGGTCAGATATAATATCTTTAAAAAATACTGCTGAAAATATTTACAACTATATACTAAACTGGCCTCCAAAAAAACAACTTATTCCTAAATAAAAATAAGACACAATTTATACTTTTGTCCTCTAGTAGAGGTCAAGTTGATGAAGGTTTTGCATTATTTCATGATGCACCAAATCAAATGAGCCCCTCAGACAGTGTTAGATTGTTAGGGTTAAACTTTGACAGGACACTTCAGTGGTAGGTTGCACAGTTCCTGCTGTGCCTTAAAATTTTTAAAAAATCGTTGCATTCAAAGTATTTTATTGACCTTATACTATGCCAATTTTCAATCACATTTGCGCTATGGCATCTTAAATATGGGCACTAGTACACATATTAAACGTGTATTTTTGTTACAAAAGTAGGCATTACCAATAGTCTTTAGGTCTGTCAAACAGAGAGTCATGTAAGCCCGCTTTCCGCAATCTCAATATCTTGACTATTTTTGACTTATATACAGGGTGTTTCTTAATTAAGTGTCAATATTTAAGGAGGTGATTTTTGGGTCCATTTTAAGAAGAAAACTTCATATAAACATGTGTCTCAAACGGTGTAAATTTTGAGATACAGGGTGTTAAACTTTCAATAATTTCATAATTTTTCGATAATATCTCGAATACCACTCTAGATATGTAATGAAATTTGGTATAGAGATACTATGCATCTAGTGGAATTTTTTGATGTAGAACATTTTTTTTAATTTCCACCAGTGGCGTTCGTACGGAATCCGACCTGCATATTTTCCCAGACATTGATGGTATGCCACTGATGTTTTTTTAAATAAAAATTATTCTTGAAATTCCCATTCATTTTTGAGCAAGTTTGATTTCTTGGTAATTTTGTGTTGGACGCATGATTTTCGTTTTAAAAAATAAAAACCGTTTCTCTGCATGGTCCAAACATTCCTGGTCATAAGACGGATATCACCATGCATGCAGAGGAATATTATTGTATTAAACTCGAGAAATCAAATCTTGTCGAAAATAAATACTAAAAATTTTCAAAAACAAACAAATGAATCAATAAAAATGCTTTATTTTAGAAAAATCAGTGGCGTGAAAGTAATTACTATGTCCATTCTTATTAAAATCAGAAATCGCTTTATCTTAGTGAGAGATATTTGTAGATAATAGTATGTAGTCTTCAGCCACCAATCTAGGACCACCATGTCAATGTTTTTCAGAAGTCCGTTTCTTCATAAATACTTTTTATAAATTGTATTAAAATAATATGACATTCTTCAACAATAACAAGTTATTTACAAAACTATACTAATACAACTAGGTACATAATTAATAATTTCAACAAAAATAATTAGGTTTTAACAAATTGACATTACACTTTGTGAAACAAAATAGAAGAAAAAAATTAGATAAGTTGTTGAAAATGCCCACCACCTTGGAGAATACACGCTTCAGCCCTTTTCCTCATGTTGTCGCAAACTCTTTGAAGGATACCCTCGGTGTTTCTGATAATATCGCAAGAATCTCTTATACGATCCTTCAGCTCCTCTACAGTGTTTACTGAGGTGCGGTAAACTAAAGATTTAAGATGTTCCCATAGAAAAAAATCCAAACTATTTAGGTCTGGGGATCTAGGGGGCCACGGTTGGGGTCCGCCACGACCTACCCATCTGTTGTTAAATGTGCGGTTCAAATATTCTCTGGCTTTAATATTAAAGTGAGCGGGCGCGCCATCGTGCATGAACCACATTCTGTTTCTAATCAGAATTGGTATATCTTCTAACAATATCGCCAAATCGTTCCCAAGAACCGGCGATAATTATGGCCATTTAGTCTTTCTGGGAGGAAAAAAGGTCCAAATAGGTGATTTTCGATAATGCCAGCCCAAACATTTATAGAGAATTGCTCTTGATGATGATGTTCTATAATGGCATGGGGGTTCTCGTCGGCCCAGATATGATTATTGTGGAAGTTTCTGATAGCGTTCCTGGAGAAGTTCGCTTCATCTGTGAACATTATTTCGCGATCAAATAAGGGAATACGCGCAATTTTTTCCAAAAACCATTCGCAAAAATTAACTCAGAAAGGAAGATCTCGAGGAAGTAAGGCTTGCACTCGTTGAATGTGATATGGGTATAAAAAAATCATGTAGAATTCTCCAAACTAGGATATGCGAAATATTTAAGTTAATTCCAATTTTCCTAGTACTCAGATCAGGATTTTCATCTATGGAATTTAATACTGCCTCTTCAATTTCTGGAGTTCCTACAGTCCGATGGGCCCCCTTTAATCGATTATTTGGCTTGAATGTACCTGTTTTAGTCAACCTTCTATGCACATTTGCAAATATTCGCCTATCTGGTATGACTCTACCAGGAAAGCGCTCTTGATATAATCGCCTAGCTTCCGGTGAACTGCCATCAGCCAAACCATACATGTAATGCATGTCTGCCAACTCTTCATTGGTAAACTCAACCATTTATTTTCTCAGATATATCAGATATTTAGAACACAAAATTAATTAAACCCGACTGAATCTGAAAGCTGAACTGTCAAATTAAGTTACAAGAGAAGTATTATTTCTGACAGCCAAAGCCCACTACAATAATAATTATTATTAGTAATCTTTCTTTATTGATGAACTAATAGTATTTTATAGTTTCGTGTTAAAAAATTATAAGCACAAATAATAATTTTGAAATCTTTGGGTATTAGTTATTCATAAGCAAATTTGATTTCTTGAATTTCAGTGAAAAAAAATTTCCTTGCATGCCATGGCAATTGGTGTTGTCATATTAGCGATATTGTTAAAACTCTGCAGAGAAACGGTTTTTATTTTTTAAAACGAAAACCGTGCGTTCAACTCAAAATTACCGAGAGATCAAACTTGCTCAAAAAAGAATGGGAATTTCAAAAATAATTTTTTTTTACAAAAAACTCAGTGGCGTACCATCAATTTCTGGGAAAATATGCAGGTCGGACTCCGTACGGACGCCATTGGTGGAAATAAAAAAAAAAGTTCTACATCCAAAAATTCCACTAGATGCATAGTACCTCTATACCAAATTTCATTACAATATCTAGAGTGGTATTCGAGATATTATCGAAAAATTATGAAATTATTGAAAGTTTAACACCCTGTATATCAAAATTTACACCGTTTAGGACATATGTTTATATGAAGTTTTCTTTTTAAAATGGACTCAAAAATCACCTCCCTAAATATTGACACTCAATTAAGAAACACCCTCTATCTTGGAAGTATGTACGGGGTGGCCAACTAAGAATGGACGCCGGCCATAACTCGCTAACCGTTAATCATATAACTTGGGGGAAAAAAAATTATTAGCTAAATCGACTAAGAGAAATCGCTGGAAAATATTTTGAAGTTCCGCATATGGCCGCTAGGGGGCGCAACTGTTATGGTCAATCAGAAAAAGGGCTGTTTCTTAAAAAATATTCATGTAAAGGTATATTATAAATACTGCCATCGTAAAGAGTAGAAAAATTGTGATTTTTTTGTTAAGGATATTTTGCTCTATCTCGTAAAATGTAGTGGTGGGGGAAGGTCAAACATGATTTTATTTAAATGTCAATAACTCCGTTATAAGTTAACGGAATTGAACAAACGTTTAAACGTCTCGTTTAAAAGAGCCCATCTTAACTAATAATCTGATGTAAAAAAAAAATCCGATTTGATTTCGCCGTGGTAACTAGAGGGCGCTGATTGACATCACAACAATTATTACGCATTATTTTGAAATTTTTAAATAGCAATAAGTCAGTGCAAATTTCAGCTTCCTAACTTTTTTCAAACCGGAAATATAAATAAAACAAATATTAGGGCGCTGGGTACGCAACATCTCCCTAATCTGTATGGACATAGCCTACATCACAATAATTCAGTAATAATACCACAGATAATATTCAACGCAAATCGCTAAAAATTATACTAATGTTCTGAAATAACCACCAGGTGGCGCAGGCGGCTGATGACCCAAATCGCGATTTCATATTCTATTTGCTATTACGTTCGATTGCCGCTCGGTAGCTGTGAAATCTCGGGTACTTTCGTCAAGCTTTAAGGTAATCAGGGCAATTCGAACTGCCCAGCCTAGCTTAGTATAGCGTATTTTATTATACCTAAGGAACGCAACGAGACCATTCGAACCGCCGCGCGCGTTTGATTACAACTATTAGTTCAAACGAATAATTTATTTTCTGAAATATTTTTCGGCGGCCACTGAACAAATGACCCTATGGAAGAGCCGCCACTGCCCTGTATTATTCTGTAACTGGGTTAATCTAATCATCAGCAGACCTTGGACATACGAATTAAATATTAATAATAATTGTTGAAACGTTACCAAATGATTTACACACATTTATTTTTCAGACAATAACCTAAAATTTGCATGTGGAGGAACGATTATCAACAAAAATTACATACTCACGGCGGCACACTGTATAGGAGAATTGTCTGGTCGAACACTGTAAGTATTCGATGTGAGTGTGAAGGTTTGACCTTGGGGTTAAACCCCCGAGAGCCAACTATATTTAAGCTTAAACGTAAGAACTTTTGTCTTTGGGATTGGTGGGTAAACCTTAAAGCCTTAAAAAAGTATTGATATGCTTACACTTTTCTAATGCCCATTATGTTGTAGAAGAAAATAAATTTATTACAATAGAGAATAGAAGTATTGTGTGCATTTACAATTCAATTTCAATCAAAAACGTCTTCACTTTTATCTGAATCATGTGAAAATGTATGGAACTTGTTGTGAACTTGACAATTACAAATTGTTTGACAGCATTATTTTCTAATGTTTTCTAACAACAACTTAGTTACTTGGTTGCTATGGTACAGTAAGTACAAGTAAGGGAGGTAATTTGTTTTTAAATATTTGATAGGTAATGTTTTCACGAAAATACAAATTAGATTATAATTCGGATACAATTTTAAACGATCGTAGATAAAATTTTTGTACGATACACGTGTGATACCATTGTTATTAACATACAAATATGGCTGGAACACGATTTTCAAAGAAAGGCTGCAGTGCGTAGCTACAATGGTGCGGTTGCACCAGGGCCCGAGCCTTTGGGGGTCCGGCGGCGGCTTAGTGAAACTTTACAGAAAAAACTATCGTATTAGAACTATCGATAGAACTAAAAACTATCGATTTATAAAAGCGCATATTTAAGTAAGGAAATTCGCCCTATGTATAGACTTTAACAGCCTTTTATATTTTATTTTATTATAATTTAGCCCTATGTATAGATTTTAACAGCCTTTTATTTTTACTCTCACCTTCAACCGGCAGGTTCATATTTGTCGCAGAGGAGCGCTTTTCGTCGGTAAAGATCAATCCAACAAAATTTCTACGGGGAATAGAGAGCGAAGATTCAAAATAATAACTGTTTGTACTGATAGTTTATTTTAAGTTATCTGCTATTTGCTTGGGCAGGGCCGCATTACATATATGAACCCCGGGGGGAACCCTAGGGCCCGTCGAAAAGAGGGCCCGCCACCGCCTTGCTGCAACAAAAATTGTTTATATTATTTTCCTTGTTTCAATTTCAGTAAATAGGTAATTTTTATCTATTATATATAAATTGGGTTTAGACCGTGTCAAATTGGAATTACAATCCGACGTTTCGCCTTCGATTGCACGAAGCATCTTCAGGGATCTTTACTCCAGGAGGTCTGAACACTAAATGACCTCGAAGAGATTCAGGCGGGCTTTTATACCCGACTTGTCCTCGCCGAACCGTGACCCTGTGTTAAGATCGGTTTCCACGTGTGATGAAGACCGTAACCCGTGTCTCTATTGAAATTTTTTGTATGTTTAAATATTTCAATAGATTCTCTAACTTTTCGTTTATAAAAACCTGGAACCGAAGCTAGAACCTTGGTTTCCTTTACATTTATGAAATGGCCAGTGTTATGCTGGTGTTCAGCTACAGCAGATTAAACTATTTGTTTCTTTTTAATACATCGTTCTTGTTCCTTAAGTCTAGTTGATATTGAGCGTCCTGTTTCTCCCACATACACTTATCCACAGGAGCAAGGAATTTTATATACTCCTTCTGTTTGGAAAGGTACAAGATCTTTCGGGGATCACAAGCATTGTCCATTCTTCTTGTGTGTATTGAAGATTGTACGTATGTTGGACCGCCGAAGTAATCGTCCTATTTTGTCTGTAGTGCCATGTATGTAGGGAAGAACAACACTACCTAATGGTGGCTCTTTATCATTCTCCTTTGGTGGAGTTGGTTTACTATATCTTTTAACTGAACGCGTAATATCTTTAGTGCAATAGCCATTCCCTCTGAGAGCTTCGGTCAGTTTCGATGTTTCCGCTGTTAAAGAATCTTGATCAGAAATCGAAATAGCTCTGAATACTAGTGAGTTAATAACCGATTTCTTTTGTGCTGGATGGTGATGAGAATTTGCATTTAAGTATCTATTTGTATGCGTCGGTTTTCTATACACAGAATGTCCTAATGTACCATTTTCCTTCCTTTCAACACATACATCTAGAAAGGGAATTGTTCCATTAGATTCAATTTCCATCGTGAACTTGATATTATGATGTTGCTGATTAAGGTGGAACAGAAATATGAGGAGATTATGCTGTCCATGAGGCCAAACAAGAAAAGTATCATCTACATATCTAAACCAGTGCTTCGGTTTTAGTGGAGCGGATGTTAGAGCAATATCCTCAAAGGCTTCCATAAAGATATTCGCTAACACAGGTGATAGAGGAGATCCCATAGCTGCCCCTGAAGTTTGTTCATAAAAAGTTCCTTAAAAAATGAAATAAGTAGATCTAAGACAAGCCTCCACTAGTCTATTAAGTTCTTATCAAGATTATTATTATCCAGTATATCTGATATAATGGAAATCGAGTCGTTGACAGGAACATTTGTGTAAAGTGATTCTACATCGAAACTGACCAAAATATCTTCGGGATCCAACTGGATTGTCTTAAGTTTTCCACGAAATGTGCAGAGTTTTTAATAAATGAATGTGTTTTTCCAGTAAATGGATTAAGAAAATTTGAAAGATATTTACCTAGATTCTATGTGGGCGAGTGTATTGATCGGTCGAAGTGGTACGTTGTCCTTGTGTATCTTCGGAAGACCGTAGAACCTGGGAATCTTGGAGCTGTTTGGTTTAAATGATTTTTTCTCCGCTGGTGGTAGACTGGATGTGTTGATCAAATTTGTAATTCGTCTTTCTATTCTACTTGTGGAGTCTGCCTGCATAACCTTATAAGTGCTGTTCAAAAATTGAGTAACCTTTTCCACATATTCTGTTCTGTCCGTGACGACTGTGGCGTTGCCTTTATCTGCTGGAAGTACCAGAATGTTTGCTTCTTCGTTTAAGGTCTTCATTGCTGTTTTTCCGACTGCGGAGAAATTCGACTTCGGTGGTTTTGAGTTTTTAATGATCTTCGCTGTCTCACATCTGACTTCATCTGCTTGTTCCACTCGTAATCTTCTGATTGCTGCTTCAACTGAAGATACTATTTCTTCTACGTGAATGTTACTCGGTGCTATTGCGAAGCCCTTGGAAAGGACAGAAAGTTCTGCTTTGGATAACGGCTTCGATGACAGGTTGATAAATGTATTCTGCGGAAGTTTCACTGGATTTTTCTGTTCAGGACGGCTTCAAACTTCTTTTGTTGCTTAAGTGTAACTTCTTGATGGATTTTTTCTGCCTGTGCGTTGGTAATGTTGTCCAAAGTTGTAAATGTAGTTCTTTCTAGTCTAGAAGCTAATTTCAGATGAATTTCTAATAGTTTCCGGGCATTTGTATCTAAATCACGACGTGTTGCCTTAATCCTTTCTCTAACTAATGCATTGCTAGCACGCTTATAAATATTCTTAGCAGTTCTAAAGGTAATGTGATGTCTCACCTGTAGCGATTTCGGTACTACATCTTCATCTCGGCATCTAAGGAGAAAGGCCAACTGGCAGAGTAACTTCTTCTTGCTGTTCCGGAGATCGCTAAAAGTTTTGGCATCCTTCTTGGTTTCCTCTCCATAGAGGTTAGCTAACATAGAACGGAAGCTTTCACGGCTTTGGTCAATTAAGAAATCATGGTTCGTGGGTTTAGACCGTGTCAAAATGGAATTACTATCCGACGTTTCGCCTTCTATTGCACGAGGCATCTTCAGGGATCTTTACTCCACGAGATCTGAACATTGAATGAGCTCGAAGCGATTCAGGCGGGCTTTTATATCCGACTTATGCTCGCCGAACCTTGACCCTGTGTTAAGATCGGTTTCCACGTGTGATGTAAACCGTAATCCGTGTCTCTATTGAAAATTTATATATATATATATATATATATATATATATATATATATATATATATATATATATGGAAGTGAAGACTTTTTTTTTGGTCGTCACTTTTTCCCACAAGCTTGGGCGAAAATAATTAAACCGGCACTGGCTGCAATGCTTTTTTTATTTACTTAATTGACTGCATTTGTTAAATGAAACATTATAGCAAGTCAAAAAGTTGAATATAAAATTGTGGTATTAGGAAAACTTAAAATACTAGCCTCTCACACGTAGCGAAATATAAAAATAAACAAGCATACAATCAGTATTAAAATCAATACACAAATATGCGAAAAAAGCTTTACATTTAAATTGAAAGAATAAACTAACAAGTAAAAAATATTCGGGGATAATACCACGAGTGCTTAAAAATTTCCGATAATTTTTCACGAAAGCGTATTTTCTTATAATTTCCCGAGTCCGAAGGATGAGGGAAATTTGTAGAGAAAACACGCATGAGTGGAAAATTATCTGGTTAATTTTTAAGCACGAATGGTATTTAGGAGGAATATTCCACGAATCAAATACAGGGAAACTGAGCTTTATTAACTGAATATTAAATACATACCTATTTCAAGTTCAGAAATTTCAATTTTGTAACAAATTGAACACAAATTGAATAATAATATACTAATACAATTATTTGTCTAAATATTGAAAAGTACTTAATATAAATCTAAATATTAAATTTTAATTATGGATTGTATAATAAAAGGTACAGTTCTGATAATTATTAACCACATTGTTGTTTTGTGACGACGTAGAAGATGCCGTCAGACCACTACTTGTACTTGTGCTGGGTGATGCTGCTACAGGGGCTGGATGCACGTACTGTTGAGGTGCTTCTTTTCCAGGTTCCCTCATTTTTTCAATAATTTTTTAGTGCTGATCTGGATCCATTTGCAAATAACTTGATAGGGATTTCGCATTCAAATGACCTGTAATTTTTATCAAGTTTTGCTCCGACACTCCGCTTTTGGCCAGCTTGGACACGGCAGTAGCTCTGAGGGAATGGTTGGTAAATTTTTTTGTGGTATTGAGGCCTGATTTCTGTGCTTGTTTTTTGGTCCAAGTTGAAATCTCGTTTTCTCATACTAGGCTGTTTTTGAACCATTTTCCGGAAATTTTCCAATGGGGCTTTGGCGTCAAAAATAGTTTCTCACCAACCACTTCGAATCGGCGAGTTTTCGGCCACCACCTTGACATGTTTTAGAAAAAACAAGGTTGTATTGAACTCTACCTGTTTTTCCTCCGAAGTTGTCAGTTTCTTCTTTGAAAAAAAGTTGTTTCGGCTCTTGCACCTCCTCTCCAGGCTAATTCATAGGACAACAGAAAAAAACACTTCTTTTGGAAATCCTTTGGAGTTCATTCATCACAAGCTTTGATTAGATTTTTTAATTCATTGTATGTTAAAAAAACGGCAGATTCTCTGCGTTTGCCTTCAATACCTTGCAAATGTCTCCTTTTGGCATTTTTTGCGTCTCGTGCCGATTTGAATTCGATCTGCTAGAAGGGATTTATTTTAATTTTGTATTCATTGAAATACCTTTCCATCAATAATTTCGCCGTCACATTCCAAATAATGTTTACCGTGCCTTCTTTATATTCCTCACCGTTCATTTTTCGCATATTGCAGGCCCAGCTTTTCAAAATCATTGCTAATTGGGATACTGGAGTATCTTGGTCAAACGTATAGTTTTTTTCATCGCAGAACGACATAAACTGTCTCCAGATGCTCTTGTTGGATTTAACGGTGTTTCTTGGTTCGCTTCCAATTATATTTTCATCAATTTCCTCTTCTTGAACTAGCCCAAAGCGATTATTCATATTGACAACTTTTCAAAAATGTTTGAAAGATACTTAAAAAAATCATTTTCTAGGGACTCTAGCGTCTCTCAAAAGCAGGTTTCATATAGTCAAGATTTCATTTTTTGGTTAGGTATGTAACCACACCTAACCAGGTAAGTGGAAACATCATGTTTCCTAGACGACGTGGTATTTCCGCTATAATTTTTCGAAAACCCACCAGTCTTACGGGAAAATTTGTACATGAGTGGAATTTTCACTTAAATAGTCGCTAAAAATACTCAAACGGTCAAATCTAACATAGAGTTTAAGAATATGTATTCATGTACGTACATAGTTAAAACAACGAAAAAAAACAAAAACAGAGTCAGATGGTTGCAATGGAAGCTTCCTGTAAATATTCGTGGTTAGAATAAAAGCCTTTATTTACAAGAAAAGTGTTAAGTTTAGTTTTAAACACATCGATTTTCAGTTCCTTACATGTCTGTGGCAAAGCATTGTAAAGTTCAACATTTACTGAATGTTTTCCGAGATTGGGTGCTATTATTAGCTTAGCGGAACGTGTCTAAGAATTACGATTTTCAGAATGTGTGGGAAACAGGTACTTTTTTCTATGTATGTCGCAAACCTGGCAAAATATAAATAAAGAGGGAAGTGTTAATATATTGGAGGCAATAGAGGTCTGCAATGTTCGCTTGGGCCAACACTACATAAAACCCTAAATGCCTGCCTCTGAAGTCTAAAGACCCTAATTACTCTAGAAGAACGTCTCCACAATGTTATTCCAAACAACAACAACAACAACAAAGCAAAATAGGCTGCCCTCAAAGCAGTTGTTGACAATTTATTTTTAAACTGTCTTAATAGAAAAGAGAGCCGAGGGGATATGGTTTTGGGTGTTAATTTTTGCGTTCTGACTAAAACAGGCGTATAAATGCAGTAATACTGATTTAATATTTTGTTTTGTGAGTATTCAGCATTGTAGTTGTGATAAAATGAAAACGCTGCGGAAAACGAAGCGAAATTAAAAAAGCGTGTAAAAATAGACAATCTTTTTTTAAGTTATAGGCAAACACCAGTCAGTCATCTAATCGAAAATCGGTGTAATTAGAATTATTATTGTACTTTAGAATGTCGTGTTGTTAAGTTTATTTAGAATAATTTATATGGAATATATTACGGTTGATATATATTACCTTATTTAATTTTTTTTGTGGTACTTAAAACTAGTTATGAAATCTGTATATTTAAATTACATGTGTTTTGTAGAGCTTCTATACGGGTAGGAGAATACAGCCTCAAAAACGAGACAGACTGCGAGATGAAAGCCAACAAAGAGGTCCTTTGCAATCCCCCCGTCCAAGACTTAGCCATTGAAGAAATTATACCCCACCCTCAATACAATGGGGCAAGGGGGGGATACAAAAACGATATCGGTTTAGTCCGTGTGGCTAGTCCTATCAATTTGGATCTTGGTAAGTCGGGTGGTCTGTTAATATTAATAATACTTTCTCATATAACAGCATATTCAGAATGTTCCTAATTGTTTAGTAAACATTAAAGGAAGTGATTGGTTGGATCATTTTAAGAAAAAGAGTGGCTCTATTTTCGAGATGTCGAAATTAAAGAAAAAATAAGATATTTTTAGTAATCCCATAACAGTAAGAGGTATTTGATTAAGATTTCGCAAAACTATTTATTTATTTACTATTATTTAAAAACTCCGACCGGAGATATACAGGATTTTCGCATTTGCACACAGATTAACCATGTACAGGGTGTCCGGATTTGGTTGCAAAAGCAGGGTATCTCGCTTATTTTTAAAGATAGAACCTTACGGTTTTCACGAACCTGAGCAAATTTTTTGTGAAACTCATGAAGCCGTAAACAAAATTTTCATAGCCTTCTTCGTTTATGAGATACGGGCGAAATAGAAAATTTTGCATTTTGGGACCCCCCTCGTATCTCGGTTATCCTTTAACTTAACGCAAAGGGAAAAATTGCTGCTTATGCAGTTTTTTACGCTGGATCCAGTGGCCTAGTCATATTTTTCATTTGAGTTGTTATTTTTTAGATATGACCCAAAGTTGTGTTTTTTTTAAATGGGACACCCTGTATATTTGTCCAGAAATTGATTTGTCCTTTTAAAAGCTTCTCAAAAATATATAACAGTATGGGTCTATTTTAATAAACAACAACAAAAATCCTAATTTTTATAATTATCATCCCAAATTTTGCAATAGGCCATGCAAAACGATGCCGTTTTCTTTTGTTTTCTTGGAAGCAAATGACATTTCCCAATTTTGTACGCGTATATAAAATATAGCGCTAGTTTTTTGTATTTATTTATTGTGTAAAAATATATTTGAATTATTATGGAAGAAAACCAAACTTTCGAACATTATGAAAAGTACGATATGTTAGCTTGTTTTATATTAAGTGATGAAAATGTTGAAGCGGCTTCTGAGATGTATTTTAACAGGTAAATAGTTAATTTTTAGGTATGTTGAAATACTATTGCTTAATTTTTATTTAGATATCCAGAAAGGAGGCAACCTAATATATCCACTTTTTATTGGATAAAAAAGAATTTACATAATCACGGAACATTTATCAAACCTCGTACGAAAACATATAATAAAGAAAATCGGGAAGCCGAGGAAATTACGGTTTTGGTTAATGCAGAAGCTTACCCTACAAACTCTTGTAGGGCCAGTGAAAAGAGCATGGGGATTCCAAAAACTAGAGTTCAAGAAATTCTAAAAAAGCACAAACACCACCCATACAAATTTAGGCTCATGCAGCACTTACAACCAGGGGATGCAGAGCGTCGGGTAGTCTTCTGCAATTGGTTTCGAGAAAGATGCGATATGGTTAGAGATTTTGAAAGGAAGGTTATATGGTCAGACGAAGCACATTTCAGTACTTCTGGTATACTCAATAGGCACAATAGTAGATTCTGGTCCCAGGAAAATCAACACTAAATATTTCCCAGAAGACAGCAGGGCAGGTTTGGTCTAAATGTGTCCTGCTTCATATTAGGAACACATATAAAATTTTATATATTTGAGGGAAATCTAACAGCTAATCGCTATATAGAAATTTTAGAGGCAGCCATACCTGAATTACTTGACGATGTTCCTCTAGCGCAAATTAACGAAATTTATTTTCAACAGGACGGTCCTCCTGCACACAATTCTGTCAATGGATCGGAACAAATGGACCTATAAGATGGCCCCCTAGGTCCCCAGATTTGACGATTTTAGATTTCTTTCTATGGGGATATCAGGAAAATAGAATCTACAAAGACCACTATGATAATGTCCAAGATTTAGGAAATGCAATAACATAAAATTTTCGCTATTTACAAAATCATCCCGTTATTTTGCTTAATTCCCTAAAACGAATACGAAAATTGCCAAGCATGCATAGAACAAAATGGAAATCAGTTTGAACAGTTCTTCTGATTACCTTGGTTACTGTAGTTCTTATACGACAGTTGATTTTTGCTGAAAGGCTTGTTACATAATAATTTATTACTGTTTTGTTCTTGTGTTACATAAATCTAGGTAGGTGGTACTTTTTTGGTGCGAAATTATCAATACATATTTTGATAAATAGATTTAATTACATATTTATTTTGATTTATTGTTAGGATGTAGATATTGTTAATGACTTTAAATAAAAGTTAGCATTGTTTTGCATGGCCTACTGCAAAATTTGGGATGATAATTATAAAAATTAGGATTTTTGTTGTTGTTTATTAGAATAGACCCATACTATTATATATTTCTGAGAAGCTTTTAAAAGGAGAAATCAATTTCTGGACAAATATACAGGGTGTCCCATTTAAAAAAACACAACTTTGGGTCATATCTAAAAAATAACAACTCAAATGAAAAATATGATTTTTTATTGTCCTAAAATCTATTAACCTACGCCACTGGATCCAGCGTAAAAAACTGCATAAGCAGCAATTTTTCCCTTTGCGTTAAGTTAAAGGATAACCGAGATACTAGGGGGGTCCCAAAATGCAAAATTTTCTATTTCGCCCTGTATGTCATAAACGAAGAAGGCTATGAAAATTTTGTTTACGGCTTCATGAGTTTCACAAAAAATTAGCTCAGGTTCGTGAAAACCGCAAGATTCTATCTTTAAAAATAAGCGAGATACCCTGGGACACCCTGTACAGGGTCTTCCATTGAGGAGGAAAAATGGTATTTTTTGACTTCCCCCGTTTTTCTAAAGATATTCAAAATAGCCAATCGATGTATTTTTGTTTGGAAAATTCAAAAATTGTAACAAAAAAACATTTGAATGAGAAACAAATGAATTACGCCAAGGAAGTTGCTTTTTTTAAACAGAACACCCTATATATTATTTCATTTTTGGATTCTATGGCCAATTCTAAGTATTTTTTAATAAGGATACTATATGTCTACCTTCAACTGTTTTTGATTTATTGATGTTTGAAAACTGACATTTTTGCTTCTTTGAGCCATAAGACCACCTGAACGTTTGGACCTAGAGCAAAATAACTTCCACATTTCTGTCTTAGTTTCTGATAAGCTATTTTATGATGCCAATGAAACAAAAAACGGAATTTATTTTGCTACCTATTTAATTGAATATATTCATTTGAAATGTAGATGATGCAGGTGAGCACCTTACTTCAAAATCACTGTAATTTTGACGTATTAGTAGGTTAATTAATGTCGTAATGAGATATTCGTTAAATGAAAAACTACAGATTGTAACAAGAAGAAAACAAGAACTTATATTGCCAATTTTTATAGAAATATATCCGAAAGATAATTATAAGGATCAAAAACCTATTTGATGAAACTAAATCATTACATAACAAAAAAACAATAGTTAATATTAACAATAAAGTAACAAAACATAATAACTAATAATTTAAATGTTCAATGTGTACCCCATTATTCTCGAAGCAACATTGGTATCCTCTTTGCAAACTTACAGTTATAATTTCATTTTCTTGATTAAGTTAGTTTCGTTCACAATTTTTTCCATAATTTCATCAATATTTTCGTTGCTACTTTGGTATGCCACGTTCTTGTGATGCCCCCAAAGAAAGCTATGCAAAAGTGAAGATCAGGGCTATTGGCTGGCCGAGCGATGGTTCTATTCCTACCAATCCATTCATTATCTCGTCGGTTCAAAAAGTCTCTAACATCATGGCATGTGAAGGATTTGTCTTCTTGCCAAATTAAATTCCGATATTCCTCCAAAAACAATTCTTCCAAAAGCTTTTCGATTTGGTTTTGAAGGAAATTATGGTATCGGGGATCACTTAGTGATTCATTATAAATTTTTGGACCCAAAATTTTATTATTTTCAACACCACACCAAACATGAATAGAACTTCTCCCTTGAAATTTAATGGTTTGAAATATTTTTGGATTTTCTACAGACCAGTAATACGTATTGTGTCGATTAGATATTCTTGAGGAGGTAAATGTGGCCTCGTCTGTTCAAACAATTTTTTTTTAACAAATCACGGTTGTTTTGTTGCTGTATTATAATTTGAGACAGTGGAGGCTATTCAGGTGAAGTGCTACTTCACAAGGAAAAATAAACAAGCAAACATGATCAAACGGTAACAGTTAAGACAAAAAGTTAAATACAAAAGTGGTTTGGATTCAATTAAATTTTTATTTTATTTCACTTTTGCTTATACAGGGTGTTTCGTTTTGACGTGACACATGTCAACTTTCTTAATTTAAATGGGATACCCTATATATTATTACATATTTCGATTCTACTGTTAATTTGCGAAAGTTTTTATGATAACATCTATATTTGAATTCTTTATCGTTTTTTAGTAAATTGAATTTTTAGAATTGTTTTTTAAAAAAACATATTTTTTAAAAAAAAAATTTTACTTATTAAACTTTAATGGAACTGACTAATATCCTAAACATACATTACCAAGGCTTCAATTCAACAAGTTTCCATGCTAGTCTTACCAATTAATATACAGGGTGTTAAAAATGGAGAGCAAAACAAACAGAACTTTAAATATAAAAATCTCCTGTTTTTCAAATGGAATGCCTCAGCGTTCAATTACCTATCATTACTCATTTATATGTCCTGTACCTAAAATGAACAGTTTAGATTTTATTAGCCGTTTTCTGATTTGACTATTTTTTTTTAATATAAGTAAACAGATGAAGTGGGCTAAAATAAAAATGTCGTAAACTAAGCCTTATTCTCATTTCTTTAACACAGATAGCGACTATAAATAATGTTAGATAATCCAAATAAATGTGAAATATTATATAATTTATGTTCTTATTATTCAATGTTTACGAAAATAAGGGAGAGGACAAAAAAATATCTTGTGCCACACGGTATAACTAATAACTAACTGAGTATTAAACATGATTAAAACATGTTATAAAAAATGTTCAATATGGCCACCATCCATTGCGATACATGAAGTGTAAATAGCCTCCATTTTTCGAATAGCGTTCCTAACCGAATTAGATGCATTAAAATTATTGATCTCTTCCCTGATTTTTGTTTTTAACTCATTTTTATTATTAGATCTATTTTTTATAAACTTTATTTTTTAGTGCACCCCACAAAAAGAAGTCTAAAGGGCTTAAATCAGGGCTTCGTGGTGGCCAGGATATTAAACCATGTCTTCCTATCCACAACGTAAAATGTTGATTAAGGAAATCTACTACCGGTGCAACCGTGTGGTAAGGGGCGCTATCCTGCTGAAAAATGATATTTTCTCGAATATTTGCTGGCAAGTCGTTGATAAGGGGCATGATTTCATTCCTAAGCAGCTCCAAGTATCTTTCGCCATTTAAAGACCTGTCAAAAAATATTGGTCCGATAATACGACCGCAAATAATTCTGCACCACACATTTACGGTTTGACGGCCTTGTTTTTTAATTGCTTTTATTAGATGTTTATTAGTTTGAGACCAGCAATGAGTGTTTTTACGATTGAAAATACCCGCCGTATTAAATGAGGCCTCATCAGTCTAAAGCACTTTTGAAAAAAAACACATTTTCGAACTGCCGGTCCATAATATCACAACAAAAAGTCAATCTTTCATTAAAGTCTAATTGTGATAATAATTGGGTTGGAAGAAATTTATAAAGATTATAACCATTCACCTGCAGTGTTTTTTTGTATACTTCCTCTACTGACACCTGCAATGTCTCTGTCAGCATCTCTTTGGGATCTTTCATCATCTTCCTCGAAATAAAGTAAAATCTACAGTTGTTTTTCCTCAGTGAGGACAAAATTGGGACTTAGACTTAGAGTTTTTAAGGACACGATTTTCCAAATCACGCACAATTCTAAAAAATATAGTCCTAGAGGGAACTCGATTATTAGGATATTCCCTCGAATATTCTCTAAGAGCTCACCCTGGACTTTTATTATTTTTTATGAAACAGTTGTATAATTTCAAACGTTCATCTAAACTATATAATAAAGCCATTTTTTAACAAATTTCGCAGCAAAAATTTGACAAAAACGACAAACAGAGCAAATGTCAACTTAAGTCAATAATTGCATTAGGTTATTTCCTAAGCCTATCTTGATTTTTTAGTTTCTGATTTCATTTACTGGCAAAATTCCGGGATAAATCAGAAAACGGCTAATAAAATCGAAACTGTTCATTTTAGGTATAGGACATATATATGAGTAATGATAGGTAATTGAACGCCGAATCAGATGAAATAAAAATATACAGGGTGTTCCATTTGAAAAACAGGAGATTTTTACATTTAAAGTTCTGTTTGTTTTGCTCTCCATTTTTAACACCCTGTATATTAATTGGTAAGACCAGTATGGAAACTCATTGAATTGCACCCTTAGTAATGTATATTTAGGATATTAGTCAGTTCCATTAAAGTTTTACAGGTAAAAAATACGTTTTAAAAAAATATGTTTAAAAAAATGTATTATGTAAAAAAAATTCTAAAAACTTAATTTACTCAAAAATGATAAAGAATTCAAATATAGATGTTATTATAAAAACTTTCGCAAATTAACAGTAGAATCGAAACATGTAATAATATATAGGATGTCCCATTTAAATTAAGAAAGTTGACATGTGTCACGTCAAAACGAAATACCCTGTATAAACAAAAGTGAAATAAAATAAAAATCTATTTGAATCCAAACAACTTTTGTATTTAATTATTTGTCGTAACTATTACCGTTTTCTAGATAAGGTACTGTATCACCATAAAATGACCACCCTGTACATCTCGAATAAATATTTTACTTGACCGTTGGCGGCATGTCTTTTTAAAACTTTCAGTCGAACTTTATTATAACAACTATAACAGTGGCGCAAACCGCTTCGACTTTGCTGGAGGTGCTATGTTTAGTTTACGATTTTCCTACTACGTTGCCACGACAACGCGTTTGCGATGACGTCGACCGCATAGAAGATTAATTTTAATTAGCGCCATACGACGCTCTCGGCCAATCGCTAACCCAGTACACTACACCTACGTGTCGTTCGGTTTGGGGCGGTTGTTTACTTTTATTTTCGCGGATTTCGCTGCAACCGGTTAGTTCCTTTGCAGTTTGCTTGACTGTTTTGTGTTATATTTATTTATGGTGTTGTTACAACTGTATTCGGTGTCGGGTTTATTAATTTACATTATTGATGAATCCGATCACGGATGTGGTTTGCATTTTGTTGGAAACTCCATTTAATCCATGGAAGGAACAATATCAGAGTTTTAATCGTCATCCTGGTTTTCGGCGTACAAATGGTTATGTAGTAGTCAAATATTACAAAAATTATTTTGCTGGCCTTGTTTACTAGTTTCCAGTAAATATTCAGTGTGGAATTAGAAAGGATTTGCAGGTATGTACTATGTTAAATATATGAAGGTCTTTACATAAACATGAAGCACTATAGCTGACACTTTAAAAAGAAAATGCTAAACTATATAATATACATTTTAACGAGAACGTCTGATTAAATAGACTATTTATGTGCTTGGTAATTGACGCAGTTTTGTACCTTGCAAAACAAGAGTTAGTCTTTCGCGGCCATGATGAGAGCAGCGAGTCAATAAATTGGGGGAATTTTAAAAAGCTTTTAGGTTTATTAATATCGAGAAGTTCCCAAGAACTAAAAGACCATCACAAAAAAATTAAAAATGTTTTTACTGGTGACTCGAAAACTATTCAAAACGAAATAATTAATTATTAATTGAATTTAATTGAATGCATTTCTGATTATTTAAATGATTATGTAAAAAATGAAATAATCATCACACAGTTTTTTCAGTGCAAGTAGATGACACCACTGATATTACGTAAACCTCCCAGTGCTCCATAATTTTAAGATAAGTTAATTCAGAAGGTTCAGTAGTCGAGAGATTCTTAGGATTTTATAATGGCAGCTCCGATAGAACGTCGGAGAATTTATATTCTCTATTGGATCAAATTTTTGACCAATTTAACTACAAACATAAATTAATAGGGCAATGTTACGACAACGCAAGTGTGATGTCTGGCCATCTAAATGGCCTTCAAAAAAAAAAAGAAAAAGGGCCGCAGGCTGTATTTGTCCTGATGCAGCAAAGTTTAAAAATATTTCTAAATGTCGAATTTTTTTGCAAGCCTTAGTGGTATTCCCTCATTTTTTCATCACTCAGCCAAACGAACGTATGCTCTTACATCTGCATCTACGAGGCGTATACCAACAATTACAGAAACTCGTTGGTCTTCAAATTCGAAGTTAGTAAATGTGATTGTTCAAGTTGCGTTCTTCAAACAAAATCGTTTGACATTCATTTTTGCATATCCAATATAAAAAAAATAAACATTTTTTTAATACCATGTTTGATAAAGCAAATTCTATTACAGAAATAAATCATTGCAAACGTGAGTTTACTAAGCTTTCACCTAAGAAATTAGGGCTAAGTATAGAACCCTTTTTTATGAGATATCTGACCATATTTTAATGGAAATGACATTAAGCTTTCAAGACTGTTATGTTTGGCAGATTCTGCTAAATTTGTTACAGTTATATGGAGAAATATTTTCAAAAAGTTAACGACTTAAAAATGAGCTTGGTCTTTTTGCCAATGACAGTAATTGGAAAATATCGCTGCAAGAGCAAGTGAAAAGAATTAATGAAAATAAAGATATTTTAACCAGAGCATATAAAGTGTTTTCCCTTATTTTGACAATACCGTCGACAAGTGCTTCAGTGGAAAGAAGTTTTTCTTGCCTCAAACGTGTAAAAATGTATTTAAGAAATACAATATCTCATAAAAGCCTTACTTCTCTAGGCAATATTTCAATTCAAAAGGAATGTCTGGAGGAGATTAGGGCAACTCATCCATTTTATGAGGATGTTATAGATAAATTTGCTGCTATGAAGGATATGATAACTGATTTAGTATACAAAATTTAGGTAAGTCGTAAAAAATATTCTACCCCTTCCACACATAAAAAAAATTCTGGAAAAAAAATTATTGCGATATTTCCTTGTTTCACTTGCATTTCACTTAGTTTTTCACCCGGGAGCCGCCACTGATTTGAGACACGAATTGAAAGCGTCTTTCTTTCTGTACACCTGATAAAAGCTAAAGTGGAAGTATGTGAAAAGGCCTGAGTTTATACATTTGTAAAGTTCTGTGAACGGTTTGCTGGCTAACCCTTCGACGTAGAGGTAGACGTCCCGAACTGCATCCGAAATTCACTTGGTGGGATTTCTTAGTTCATTAATCCTTATAATTGTTTTGACGGATATATGAAAATTGGCAATATATGTGTTTCTTGCTTCACTAGCGTTTTCTTGACACTTATAATACAGCGTTACAATCGGTAGTTTCTCATTTAACGAATATCTCATTACGCAAATTAATATAATATCTACTAATACGTAAAAATTACAGTGATTTTGAAGTAAGGTCACCTACATTTCATATGGATATATTCAATTAAATAGGTAGGAAAATAATTTTTTGTTTAACTGGCATCATAAGATAGCTTATCAAACACTAAGGAATGTGAAAGTCATTTTGCTCTAGGTCCAACCATTCAGGTGCTATGACGGGTCAATGAAGCACAAATGTCAATTTTCAAACATCAATAAATCAAAAACAGTTGAAGATAGATATATAGTAGCCCTTATTAAAAAAAAACACTTAGAATTGACCATGGAATCCAAAAATATAATAATATATGGTGTTCCGTTTAAAAAAATGCAACATCCTTGGATTAAGTCTTTTATTTCTGATTCAATTGTTTTTTGTTGGGATTTTTGAATTCTCCGAGGTAAAATACAGCGATTAGCTATTTTGAATTTCTTGTGAAATACGGGGGAAGTCAAAAAAAATTCCTCCTCCCGTACAAGATGACTGTAAAATGCACAGGACCCATCCCTAAAGTCATATTTTTTTTTTATTTTCAGTAAATGCCAGACCAGTATGCATGCCTGTCGGTGTAGCAAGAGACTTTCCACCCAGGACAGTGATAGTGACAGGTTGGGGTGTAACAAATCCGGACACGGGTAAGTAATATACGATAATATACCGGGTGTTAAATTAAAAACGGTCTCAGGCCATATCTCGGTAACCTTTGATCACACAATTATGGGGAAAAAATATTTGTTGGTAAATCGGCCAAAAAAAAAGACTGGAAATTAATTTCAAATTCGAAAAATGAGCGCTAGGGGGCGTAACAGCAACTCAAAAATGGAAATGCTGATTTTCTCTTGAATTTTATTAATTAAAGTTTGTCGAAAATATAAACATTATATCCTTCAGATAACTTTTTGCTATATATCGTATTTTTTTATTTTCATTTTTTTTTGAGAAAATCCGTATTTAAAGAATTACGAAAATGCCATCTAATGATAGGAAGCGATTTTTTCTGGCACCAACTTCAATGTAATCGGTTCATCCAAAACAGAATTATATACATTTGAAAGAAAAAAAGTTTGATCTTTCTCTTACTACTTTATTATTGAAAATAGAAAAAAAAATTAAAAATAGCAAAAAGTTGCACAATTGCCTGAAGCAGTGGCGGCTCGTCAGGGTAGGCCTCTGAGGCCGCGCCTCACCCCCAAAATAAAGGAAAAGAGAATTTTTTTATATAACTTTTTATCTATTACCAATTAGAAATATACTTTTTAACAGTTTTACAACATAATAACATTAAAAAAAAACAAAATATAATCCCATAATAAATATTTTAGAAAATAAATTCTGACCACATCAAAAAACCGACCGTGCAAACCCATTCCTAAAGAAAGTGCTCTCGAATGAGGCGAAATAATTTTAGCTTGGAAAGTTTCGACTTCTGATGCCGGCGAGTCACCTGATTACGACAGAGCGGGATGGCGATTGCCGATGCACGCGTTTTCTATTGCATTCTTGAGGCGATAAATCTGTAGCTTGGATATGCTTTTATTGGTTATTTAAATCACATGACTAGCGAAATATTCCAACGGCTTCTTTTTACGTGGTGCGTGCGGCTGAGAAAGAAATAGGAAATAGATTGCGATAATCGCTGATTGAGGGCGTTCTGTCTTTTAAGGTGAATAAATACGCGTGAGTAAGTTTTTGTTTTGTTTTGATTTGGTAAGTTGGACGTTCCATTTTTTGTATTTGCTTTTTGCTTTTGAAATGAATCCTATTCACGACATTATTGCTTCATTAATTGAAACGCCTTTTTTAAGAAGAAGCGAAACTGAAAAGAAACAGATATTAGGTAGCCGTCCGACGCCGAAAATTTTAGCAATATTTAACGATAAGAGGCAAGGTAAAAAATATTCAAGAACTTTTCAAATATCTTGGTACGAAACTTATAGGTGGCTATGCGGAAGTATTTATAAAGAAAGCTTATATTGTTGGCCTTGTATTTTATTAGGTTGCGTCAAAAATAATTGGAGTTCAGGGGGCGGATATTCGGATTTAAAAATTTTTTCACGAGCAGTAAAATCGCATGAAAGTTCAAGAGAGCATATTAAAAATTCGGTAGCACTTACAAGACTGGAGCAAAATAGGGCGACTATTGCGGATGCACTACAAGAAAATGCAAGTCTTAATAAAATTGTTTATAATGAAAATGTTCGAAAAAACCGTTTATTATTAAATTATTTAATTGATGTTACTATTACTTTGGGTAAACAGGACTTGGCAGTTCGAGGTCATAATGAAACAACAGATTCTTTTAACCGTGGCAATTTTAAGGAAATATTTGCATGCTTAATAAAAAGAAATGCCGAACTTACTGAACATTGTGCTAAATTTAATAATATTTTTACGGGACAATCTAAGACTATACAAAATGAACTAATTGGTTGCATATATGACTATATTCAAGAATATATAAAAAAAGAAATCAATGACACCGATTGTTGTTTTTTTGGCGTAGTTGCGGATGATAGTAATGATATAACAGAAAAATCACAGTGTTCGATAACAGTTAGGTATGTGACCAACGGATCTTTAAAAGAAAGATTTTTAGGATTTTTTGACGTTAGCGATAATAGAACAGCAGAGAGCCTTTTTCATTTAATACAAAACAGCTTAGAGCCTTATGACTTTAAAAATAAATTGGTCGCGCAGTGTTACGATGGGGCTAGTGTTATGGCAGGTGAAATAAATGGGCTTCAAACAAAAGTTAGATCTATTGCTCCTTTAGCTATGTTTACTCATTGTTGCGCCCACAGATTAAATCTAGTTTTACAACAGGGAACAAAACTGATTACCCAAAGTCGTATATTTTTTGCCACTTTATTAGGAATACCAAATTATTTCCACCAATCACCAAAACGGTCTTTTGTGCTTAATCAGATAGTAGGTAAAGGAATTCCGCGAGCTGTAGAAACGCGATGGTATACACGGTCTAAAATTTTAAACTTAGTGGCTAATGAATGGGACAATTTAATTATAGTATTTGAAACTATTATTAATGACTTAAGTTCTGGAACAGAATCTATTAATGGTGCAAAAGGATTTCTAAAGCATTTTAATGATTTCGAATTTTGCCTTTTAACGCATATTTATAAACAAATTTTTAGTTGCACTGATGTACTGTTTCAAATATTACAGTTAAAGCATTTAGATATAAATTACTGCATTTCGCAAATAAACCTTGCCAAGCAACGAATTATTGAATTTAGAAACGAGGACCATTTCAAAGAACTTTTCAATATTGCTAAAAAAGCCACTATTCTGCCAACTAACACACGTCGAGGGCAATGTTCTAGCGACTTTGATATTTTTACTAAATATAAAATATTATATTTCGAAATAATAGATTGTATAATTCTTCAATTAGGGACGCGGTTTGAAAATTTAAATAATTTAAATTTCTTTGCTTTAGTCGATTGCACAAAATATTCGGAATATGTTAAATGCTTTCCAGACGACTTATTAAATAATTTATTAAAAAATTATCCAAACATTTTTGACAGAGATAGATTAAAGAATGAGCTTTCTGTATTGTATAGGGAAGAACAATTTTCAAATTTAGATGTCGAAAAAAGTCTAGCTTTGTTATTTAAAGATTTTAAAGCAATTTTTGCGGAGGCATATAAGCTTTTTAATTTAGTTTTAACTATTCCCGCAACAAGTGTATCGGCCGAATGAAATTTTTCATGTCTTAAACGGATCAAAACCTACCTAAGAAACACAATGACACAAGAACGGCTTTCGGGTTTAGCAATGATGTCAATAGAGCAGGAATTACTGTCAGAACTTAGTGAAGACCAAAACTTTTACGACCAAATTATAGATAAATTTGCAACCTTAAAAGACAGACGTATAGATTTAATGTACAAAAAGTAGTTTTTGTATCTTATTTCATACAACTATTTGTTTTAAGTTTTAATAAACTAAATTATGTTTTTATTATCGCAATCACCGCTATATTTTAGTGATAGGTGTACATATTTTACTTGTTTTGTTTACTTTTTATTTACTTTTTTTAGAGTTTATTTTTTTAGTTTTTAATGGTTTAGTAGGGCTATTGGCGATGACCTCCATTAAAAAAAAAAGGTCAACGCGTCGCAGAATAATACCTCATGGGTGACGTGGAAATTTATTCACATTTAAACAAAATTAACCTCATGTAGCCTCACCCTTCAATATACTCACGAGCCGCCACTGGCCTGTAGAATACAATGCTTATATTTTCGACAAACCTTAATTAGGAAAATTTAAGGGAAAACCGGCATTTCCATTTTTGAGTTGTTGTTACGCCGCCCTAGCGGCCATTTTTCGAACTTGAAAATAATTTCCAACCGACTGACCTACAAATATTTTCCCCATAATTGTGTGATCAACGGTTCCCGAGTTATGGGAGGACCATTCTTAACTGCACACCCGGTAAAGGGCGCCCAATTTTCGACAGGTTTGCGGTATATCTCGACTTAAGATGCCATAAACAAAATTTTCATAGCCCGCCTCGTTTCTGAGATGCAAGGTGAATTTGAAAAGGAATTTTATGAACTATATGAATTTCTTTTTCTTTAGGAATTCTTGATTTTAGTTTACAAAAATTATTTTCTAATAGGTTATATAGCCTTTGTGACTAACTGTAATGTTATGTTTTTTAAACACATTTTGTAAATTTTCCGATATGTTAGGTATACAGGGTTATTCACGCAACCCGTTCATTAAAAGTTTTTGATGATGCCATTTAGATACAAATTTTAAATTTTGGGCTTAAGGTAAGGTCAAGGGGTACTTCTTTTTTGAAATATTTTCGACTTCCTGTCACTTTCGGTTTAACCAGAAGTTGGTATCCAATTGCTTATTTTAAATGGAACACCCTTTATTTTATGATATTTTTGGATTCTACGGAGAATTTTAATGCTATGTTATGTAGCATGTCCTATACCTAGGTTCAAGCGTTCTTAAGATATTTGACCTTGAACCGAAAATGAGCCTTCGGGGTACCAAATTTTAAAATCTCATATTTTTGTAAGTTTTGAAGATATAATCCTCATATTTTTCAGACGATCGGTAAATAATCTTAGGTTTCTATTTTTTTTATTGAATTTGTCTAGTTTTATACAGGGTGTCCTAAATTCAGCGGCAAACATTCACATTTTCAAAGCCGCTAAAGTCCGTTTTTTTAAATGGGACACCCTATAACTTAATACACTATCCAATGTAGAATTTCATTTTCTATCGAACTGTATTAAGGTTCCCTATACCTATTCGTAACCATTTTCGAAATAATTGGGTTTTATAAAAATATCGTATGTATTTGCTTAAATGTTTACATGTTCCAATGCGTTATTTATCGAAAGCTGTCAGTGATAAACTAAATCTTCTAAATCGAAATGGAAGAATACTCAAACGCTGATATTCTCAATCTATTTTATATTCATGGAGAATGTTATAAAATTTTGGAGAGAACGTGTCGTGTGTTTAATGAACGCCACCCTGATTTGCCGCCAATGAACAAGTCAAAATTCAAGAGGATTGAAATGAACTTTTTGCGTTTTGGCAAGGTTAAAGTTACAAAAAATGTTCCGAAACCAGTGACAAATGCCGAGGATAACGTAATAAACACATTAGCTTATTTCCACGCAAACCCGCAAAGTTCAATACCGTCTGCAGAAAACGATTTGGGAATTTCTTCTTCATCTGTCCAAAGAATCTTGAGCAAACATCATATGACACTTATTCCTTCCAAAACGTGCAAGCCTTGAGACCTGGTGATGACGTCCAACGAGTAGAATTTTGCGAATTCATGTTTTTGAAAATTCAAGAGGACCCTCAATTCCTTTCAAAAATATTTCGCACCGATGAAGCGAAATTTTCTAGAGAAGGAATAACAAATAGAAGAAACGAACATTTCTAGGCAGCAGAAAATCCGCACGCTTTACGCGAAACGCGTTCTCAAGAGAGGTTTAGATTCAATGTTTTCGGTATAGTGTGATCAGGTGGGGAACTGTATTTATGAAGACAATTTAAACAGTGATAAGTATTTGGAAATTCTACGAGGGACGGTTTCTGAATTTATAGAAGAAATTCCTATTGGTGAGCTGCAAAATTATTGGTATCAATTAGATGGGGCACCAGCACATAATTCCGCTGCAGTTTATCTCAAATTATCTCGAATTTTTGAAGATCGCTGGATTGGTCCCGATGGCCCCCTCGATCGGCTGATTTAACACCCCTAGACTTTTATTTATGGGGATTTATCAAAGGTAAAGTCTATGCTTCCCCAGTAAATAACCAACAAGATTTACTGGACAGGATACGAACAGCTTTTGCCGAATTAGAAAACGGACAAATTCAACGGGCCACAGCAACTGTACTAAGAAGAATTGAAATGTGTCTTCAAATGACAGCATATAGAACATTTGTTATAATTCAATTTTATTATTTTATTTATTTATTGTTGATTGTTAGATCGTAAACGTAAACAATTTATTATATTTTTTATAACTTTAACTTTTCCGAACCGAAAAAATTTCGTTTCAATCCTCTTCAATTTTCTCTTGTTCATTGGCGATAAATGAAGATGTTTTTCATTAAAAACATAGCACGTTCTCTCCAATATTTTGTAACATTCTCGCGAATATAAAATAAATTGAGAATATCAGCTTTTGAGTGTTATTTTATTTTAATTTAAAAGTTTGAAATCAGCTGTCATGTTGAATAGAAAAGCACAACAATTGTTTTTCCATGGCTTACTACGGGAAGGTGTAAGCATTTAGCAAATACATATGATAGTTTAATAAAAACCTGATTTTTTTCGAAAATGGTTACGAATAGGTAATACAGTTCGATAGAAAATTAAATTCTACATTTGATAGTGCATAAAGTTATAGGGTGTCCCATTTAAAAAAACGGACTTTAGCGTCTTTAAATACGTGAATGTTTGCCGCTGAATGTAGGACACCCTATATAAAAATAGACAAATTCAATAAAAAAAATAGAAATCTAAGATTATTTACCGATCGTCTGCAAAATATGAAGATTATATTTTCAAAACTTAACAAAAATATGAGATTTTAAAATTTGGTACCCCGAAGGCTCATTTTTGGTTCAAGGTCAAGTATCTTAAGACCGCTTAAACCTAACATGCTACATAAAATAGCATTAAAATTCTCCGTAGAATCCAAAAATATCTTAAATTAAAGGGTGTTCCATTTAAAATAAGCAAGTTGATACCAACTTCCGGTTAAACCGGAAGTGACAGGAAGTTGAAAATATTTCAAAAAAGAAGTACCCCTTGACCTTACCTTAATCCCAAAATTTGAAATTTTTATCTAAATGGCATCATCAAAAACTTTTAATGAACGGGTTGCGTGAATAACCCTGTATATTATGGAAGTGTTTTCCTTATTAAGATTTATTTTTTTTGATTCATATATTCGGGATCCGATAATTTTATAGCTTTATCCGCAAGAGCTATTACGTCGTATTTCACAATTAAGTATTAATCATTTAAATATTTTAAAGAAAAATCGAGCTTATTTCGTTATATTTCCTCAGGGGACATTGCTGATATTCTACAAAAGGTCGGACTTCCAATTTACGACAAGACGAAATGTATTAAGACGTACAAGAAGATTGGAGTGGAGTTAACGCCTTTCCAAATTTGCGCGGGAGGTGTGGATAGAGATTCGTGTGCGGGAGACAGCGGCGGACCCTTGCTAGTGCCGACGCCCGTGGGGGAAGATTTTAACATCGTGTACGTCCAACAGGTACGTAAAGACGCATTTATAAATTAGACGTTATCACTACGTGCCCGTAATGTTGCTCCCAAAGAACAACTAACGTCCAAAATACTATAAAAGAGTCTAACGTACGAGTATATAATTCGCACATAATCATGCCTTTTAATAAAATGCAATTATTTTAACTTTGGCTAATCTCGTCTTGTTTCGTCTCTAAATTTTGGTCGAGACGAGAATTTAGATGCCACGGGCGTAGATTAGTGACGCTGTGAGACGAGACGAAATTAAGAGTTCATCTCGTTTCAGTTTTGGCTAATCTCGTCTCGAAATTTTGATCGAGACAAGATTTGTGATATTTTTAAATCAATTGCTAATTTACCAATTGTCAGCTTTAACGAAATTATTTTTTGGCATTTATTTTTGCTACAAGGTTAAACTCTTTCGGGATTGCCTGTTCTAACAGTGTGGTGTTTACTGCGCTAGATTTGAATTTTCATGCTAAATAATAAATACTTCAAAAAAAATCCCATTTTTAAAAATTGAACTCAATTTTTCTCCCGGGGTATAGGTAATTTTAAAGACCATAAACGGTTATTAGTTAGTTTTTCTTACAATTTATTAAGTTTTTGTATACTTTAGTTGTGTTGTAAAAAGAATAACATAGTCAATTGAGTATACATTATGTCTTGAAAGGTTTTTCGATTAAATTATGATTGTCCCCTTCCCGAGGTTGTTTGAAAAATAAAACAAAAATTATAATTTATTTTTCCTACAACCGTTACGTAAAGTATACACGATTTGATTAATTTCCATGCATACAATACCTTTTATAAAAATGTGAGTAAACTAAAATCATTAAATAGAATGTTATAAGCGGCTCACAATGAACTAAAAATACTATCTAGTTCATTGACAGGTCATTATTTCACAATTTGCTGCTATTGAAAGGTAGGCTTGGGATTTGTAGCTGGAGGTTTTGGTGTTTTACTTCAGCGAGTTAACACAGTTTATATGAGAGTTTATTAAAATTGTAATCTAAAATCATACAATTTAATGTGTTTTCATTCCGGGTGTACATCCGTTCACTACTCTCGTTCTGAAAAGAACAGTTTTGCGTCCGAATAGAGACTGAAGTGTTGGTGACTGCGACTCTTCTTTTTATACCCCCACTCGAGGCCGAAGGTTATATCTACCCAGGCGTTGGTCGTTATTTATGTTTTCCGGATGGTGCTGTTGTTGTTGCGCTAATTGCGCTTGAGTTTTTGCGATTTTAGATTTGTCGATTATTGTCTTCCATACTGTTGGTAGTTTTAATGATTCGTCCCTTTTATTCAAATCACCTTGATTTTCAATTCCTATGGATTATTCTGGTCTTATAATGTTCTATATTGGCTGAGTTTATGCTCTTCCACTCTTGCTGATATTCGCCTGTTAGTTTGACCCACGTACAACTCTTCACAGTCCTGTCACGGAATGCTGTATACTCCGTGATTTTCCAGTCTGATTTTATCTTTTGGGTTTTCAAGTAGTTTACCTATAGTTGTTTGTGGCTTGTATATTGTTTTTATTTTGTGTTCTAAGAATTCTTGCGATTCTGTCTGTTGTGCCTTTTACATATGGTAAGACTACTTGTTGCTTTACCTGTTCATAATTTTTGTTGTTCGTTGTTCGGGAATCCTGTGCATTAATAGCTTTCTCTATGGTGGAATTTGTGTAGCTATTTTTCTTTAAAGCACTAGATATTACCTTAAGTTCGTTTTGTCTCGTCTGTGTTTCAGTTAATCGCACGGATCTTGAGAGTAGGGTATTTGCAACAGCTTGAATTTGTGCTGGGTGGTGATGTGATCTGGCATTTAAATATCTGTCTGTATGTGTTGGTTTTCTGTACACGGTGTATTCGAAATGTTCGTTATGCAGTTGTGTGACCAGAACATCTAAAAATGGTAGTTTGTTTTTTTTTTTGCTCTAACTCTAGAGTAAATTGTATTCTGGGATGGATTGAATTTACGTGAGTCAGAAATTTTTCGAGCTCTGCATGACCATGTTGCCATATAATAAATATGTCTTCCACATAACGAATCCATAATTTAGACTTTAAACTTGCTTTCTCAAGAGCTTCTTTCTCGAAGTATATCATAAATAAATTCGCGACTACTGGTGATAACGAGGATCCCATTGGAGCACCTTCCATTTGTTTATACATTTGCCCGTTGAATGAAAAATAAGTATTTTTGAGGCAATGCTCCGAGAGTCGTATTATATGTGCCTGGAAATCCTCGTTTATAGCAATCTTGTCCAATGCTTCGTAGATGGGAATACTGGGATATAACGATTTGGCATCTAGGCTTGCTATGATATCGTCTTTTTGAAGAACGATGTCTCGTATAATTCGAGTGAAATGCTCCGAGTTTTTTACAAATGAATCAGCTGTATCTACAGCTGGTTGCATAATTTCAGAAAGATATTTCTCCAGTTTTTGTAGCGGCGAATTAACAGCACTAACAATAGCTCTAATGGGCGCCCCTGGTTTCTGTATTTTTGGTAAACCATAGAGTTTAGGACATCTGCTCGACTTTTCCCGTGGTATGATTTTTTGTTGAATTTCGGGGTTTATTGGTGAATTGGTGAAAATTATTTTATTTTTAGTTGTTTTTTCTAGGTACGTTGTCGGGTCTCTTGGAATAGGCCTATAACAATTGTCTTGTAGGATATCCTGCATTTTTTGTACGTAACCTTAGGTATTCATAACTACAGTTGCGTTGCTTTGATCTGCTGGAAGGATTGTGATGTCTTTTTTTTTTCGAAGGTTTGTTAGGGCCGTTTGTTCATTGGCATTTGATCTTAAAATTCTTGCCACTTCTTGACGAATTTTCTCTGCTTTTGTTTCTTCAGAGGAGTCAAGGACAGCTTCCACTCCAGCTATTATTTCTTCTTTAGGGATTTCCTTAGGAGATCGCAAAATTAAAACCCTTACTCAGTACGGATTTTCACTTTCTGAGAGATTGTAGGATGATATATTACGCACTAATTTCTCGACGTCTACTGATACTTGTGGCTGACTCGACTTTCTTAGAAGACTGTCATATTTTTTCCAACGTTTATCAGTCTTAATATTCTTATTTGATTCTGTTCGCCAAAAAGCCAAAGTTTATATATATTATATTATATATATTTATATATATATATATATATATATATATATATATATATATATATATATATATATAATATAATATATATATATATATATATATATATATATATATATATAAAATTCCCCTGCAAAGTTCACACCTTGTAGTACAAGAACTTAATGAAGATGACCAGATCGAAGAATACAGTTTTGTGAGGAAACGTTACATAAACTAACAGAAAGGCAACCAAATGTTATAGAGATTATGTAACTTTTTTCCTGGACGGCACAGTCAATAAACATAACATTGCTGGAATTATGCTCATCTCATATACAGAGTATTCTCAGCAACCTAACGCATGAGCTCGAATTATGGCAAAAAGTTAATTGGTGCATATTTTAATGGAATACTACTGTTGCAAAAAAACTGTTCTTCTTGCAATTGTAGCAACTATTGAAGACGGCGATGTTGACTATAATCCTGAAGATTGAGCGTTCCTGCACCTTCATTTATCCGCCAAAGAGTATCTTCATAGTGTATTTCCTGGGCGCTGGATTTGACGTTGTGTACCTGTTGAATTGTCTGCACGGTCGCCAGATATTGCTTCACTTGATTTCTTTCTGCAATAACAAATTTCTGATGCTTGCCTTAGTGTGACGTCTGAAATGCTCCAAAGCGTTGGAAGGGAATTTGAAAGTTGACGCCATTATTGCCAAGAAGTTAACGGTGATCAAACATCTTATAAAATAAAATTAAAAGTAACCGTTTTAACTCTACGACTGAAATTCTTATTTTGCGCAGAATTTTTTGTCTTTTACAGGCCTCCAGAATAAAAAATATTGTTGCTTTTAAAATTTAAAAGTTGAACCCTTCTTTGTCAACCCCAAAAGGGATGGAAAAAGATAAAAACGGACAAAAAAGCTGGTATGGTAATGAACATGCAACTAAGAATTTACAATATTTCGAAAAACGACAAAACACGTCAAATTTTGTTTTGTTACCCTAGGGGGATGAAACGACCTCCTAAATATAAATGTAACTGGAAAACAGTTATTAAAAAAAACGTTGAAACACGTCGTATTTATTTTGCCTCTTTGTTCGTAAAACAAAATCGCTAAAGGAATAAAACAATGCTTTAAAAAAGAAAGTATTTTGAATTTCAAAAGGAGTTAGCGTTTTTAAAGAACGGCAAATTACTCCAAATTTGTTTTATGTCATTGTATATAAAACCTACAAATAAACTTGTTTTATGGTCCATCCGAGCTATTTCAAATCTATGTGAAAAATAATAAACTTTGATATGTTAGCGCCTTGCAAGGATTGGATTTAGATGTCATGGGCGTAGAACAAGAACTGATTCATTGTGGTGTGCCTCAAGGCTCAATTATAGAACCAACACTGTTTCTAATTTATATAAATTCAATAGTCAGTTTAAAATTACATGGTAAAATTAAATTGTATGCAGATGACACAACACTCATGTATAGCGGCAACAATAAAAATGACATTAAAATACTGATAAAACGTGATTTAGAGATAATAGCAACCTGGTTGTCTTCCCACAAACTAACTTTAAATATAGACAAATCATCGTACATGTTTGTTGGAAGAGGTGTCTCCTATAATGACCAATCAATTAAGTTTGGAGATTATGATCTTCAATATAAAAATGTTATAAAGTACCTTGGGTTGTTAATTGATGAGGGGCTCTCTTGGGAGAGGCATGTGCGACGTATCAGATCAAAGGTAGCATCAGTTGTTGGGTTGTTATATCGCCTTGGTTACCTGTTAAGTCTAAGAATTCGTAAACAACTGTACTTTTCCCATATATATAGTAATTTGCACCACTTGGTATCAGTGTGGGCTACAGCTAGTTATGTCGTGTTGAACCCATTAAGGGTCTTACAGAACAAGGCAGTCAAAAATGTTTTTAAACTTCCCTTACGCTTTTCCACCCATTTGCTGTATAAGCCTAATAGACTAATGGATATTTCAGGGATATATAAATTTAAAATAATACTTTATATATATTATATAATTCATGGAAATAAGCGATCTGTTATTGAGTTTCAAAAAAAATGAGCAGAGACACACGCACTATACCAGGCAGTGTGAACATTTGCATCATCCAACATTCTTCACAAATAGGGGAGAGTGGGGTGCATTCGACCACCGGGAGCATTGAACCACCCTCTGTATACTTGTTATTAATGAATGTTTTGAGTACGGTCCATGGAAATTTTAATCGTTGCATTGTTATAACACGCTTCCGCGCCAAAACTTCAAATAAATGTTATTTTTTATGTTTTTTTAGTGATAAAACTTAAAAATCCCAAATAAAGGCACGTTTTATCCAATATAATAAATTGTTTATTGTTGATAGAGTGTTAGGTTGGTGAATTTTTTTGTATTTTATCTGAAAAGTACTTGATTTAATACACCTGTACCGTATTTCAACATAACCTCAAAAGACTCTGATGTTTACTTTAAGGCAGGGCCGTATTATTTTACATGTTGGGGTGGATTCGACCTCCTAAATTAGGGAGCATTCGACCAGTGGTCGAATGCTCCCTGTTAATACCTTTTATTACATAGAGGTATCAAATTTTAGATGCCAAGAGTATATAAGAGAAAAACTCAGAGAGAAGTTGACGAAAATTGTATCAAAAGAGCATTGAGGGATCATTTCAAAAATAAAATACCCATTAGAGAGGTTTCACGGAATTATGGTATAAAAAGAAGCACGCTCATGACAAGGATTAAAAAAATTAAGCTTAACCATAAACAGCCGATTTATGAAAATTCAGATTCGGGTTTATCTGACGACGAGGACGTCAAAAAGTTTCAAAGTAAATATACAAATCGTCAAGTGCTCTCAGCTGAGGAAGAAAGTGATCTTAGTAGCTATATTAAGAAATGTTCGGTTTTACATTATGGTCTTTCTTATCGCCAAATAAGGGAATTGGCATGTGAATATGCTATCCGCAACCGCTGCAATTATCCTGAGTCATGGGAAAAAAATAAAATAGCGAGTAAGTTATTGTAATTTTTAAGCTCAAAAATAAGTTTAAAACCGTTGTTGCAGGGTTAGATTGGCTCTATTGTTTCATGTCGAAACATCCAGACCTATCTTTAAGAACGCCGGAGAGTACAAGTTTGCTGAGGTCCACAGGATTCAATAAAAACAGGGTTGAAGAGTTTTTTGAAAACTATATTAGCGAGCTCACAAAATACAATTTTACTGGAGCTCAAATCTATAATCTTGATGAAACGGGTGTAGAAACAGTCCTAAAACCGGTAAAAGTTGTCGCTCAAAAGGGTAAAAAACAAGTGGGACAGACAGCTTCAGGGGAAAGAGGAGAGTTAGTCACTTTTGTTGGGATTATAAATGCTTTGGGGAATACCATACCACCTGTCTATGTAGTTCCGAGATTAAGAAATCCTTCAGAATATATCAACGATGCACCCGCTTCATCACTCGTATTAGGGAATAAAACAGGATGGATGACAAGAGATTTATTTACAGACGTTCTTAAACACATAATAAAACATACAAATTGCTCTATACAAAACCGTATTTTAATCCTGTTGGATAATCATTCTTCGCACACGTCTTACGAAGCCATGAAATTGTGCAAGGAGTCAGGCATTTCAATTGTATCATTTCCACCGCACACGAGTCATCGAATGCAGCCTCTTGATGTTGGGGTTTTTGGTCCATTCAAGGCTGCTACTTCTGTTGCTTTCAATGATTGGTTGACATCCTGGTTGACATCCTGGGGAAATTATAACGATAAGACGAATTGGCGAATTAACTAACAAAGCATATATCCGTTCTTTCACAATGTCCAATATAATTAATTCTTTTAAGAAACCGGGAATTTGGCCTGTGAATCGTCTAGCTTTTTCTGAAGAAGATTTCGCACCGAGTTCAATTTTTAGCGGTAAAGAGTTAACCATAAGACAAGAAAATAAAAAAGATGATATCTCTTCAGGAAGCACGATCACAGAAGATAATTTTTCAAATAAAGAAACTGAGGAATCGTCTTCTGATAGACGCATTATTATTCACAGTAATGTTATTGTAAAACCCTCTACTTCACAGGAAAATGACGACATATTACCGACTGAAAGGAAATCATTTGAAATAATCCGTCCCTTTCCTATAGCCGAACCAAAGGCAAAAAAAAGGAGAAATAATGCTTCCAAGTCAAAAATATATACGTTGACACCTGAACTAGAAGAGTTGGGCAGGATACAGGCAGAAAGTGAAAGAAAGAAAACTTTAAAATTGACTGCTGTGAAAAGTAAAATTAAAAAACCACCAGTTAAAAGATCTATTTTAAAAGAGGACACATCTGACAGTGAAGAAAGTGACAAGTCAATTGAAATGGCTGATACAGATGACGACGACTCCGAGGACTTGACAGCTGAAGAGTTCCCAATGTTAAAAAGTGGAGAATTAGTTCGACAGGGGGATTTTACAATTGTAAAATTTCCGACTAAAACCACAGTCTTATATTACATTGGACAGGTTCTTTCAGTTATCGAAAACAATATCAAAGTGAAATTTCTACGAAGGAAAATAGATCCAACACTTTTGTCTTCCCTGTTATTGAAGATACTTCTGTGGTCGAAAGAGATGATATATTAAAATTCTTCCCAGAGCCAAAATTGAAGGGACTGCAAGAACAGCTAATTTGTACGTTTTTAATTACAACTTTAATGGGTGGAATATTCGCTAGTTAAATAATAAGTTTCTAAATTTGCCCAGAGTTTGTTTTGTTTTGTTTTATTTTGTATAATATACGTTTCTAAAGACTATTTGGTTTCATTTAATTATGTGGCTTAATCCTCCCCATGCGATGGTTGAACTTACCCCAGTAGTAGGGAGGATTCGACCATATGTAGATTTTTAGAAAAAAATGCAAAATTCAATAATCGCAAAAGTTTTTTTCTTGTTTTATTGTTTTATTATGTACCAAATAGTTCTTTCTTATGGCCCACATCTAAAAAAACCTAAATTATTGAATACATTTTTCAATAGAAATCTTTGAATTGCAAACGGTCGAATGCTCCCTACTTTCCCCTACAGGTTTAAAATCAATATATCACAATGGTCTGAAATTATTTAATACATTTCCAAGTACACTTAGAATTACAAATAGTACATCCCTATTTAAAACTAAATTAAAAAAATATATCTTAGACTTAGGTTAATATGTACTTTGGATAAAAAATATATTTAAAAAAATTAATTAAGTTTGTAGAAAAGGGTTTTTTTTTAAATTAAATATGTTGAACAAAAAACTTTTATAAATCATTTTAAATATAGAATTATCAACATTCAACAAAAAGGATAAGCATATATTATATGAAATAACAAGAAAAACTAAAGGAAGAAACTTAAAATGTAAGTTTTTAAGGACACTAATCACCCTGGAATAAAAAACAAGTTCTACTTATTAAATGTTTAATATTATGTCTACTCTTGAAATCTGACACAATGCTTGTATGAAAATGTATTATGTATTTTTTACAATCACTTTCATATTTTTTCCCAATTCAGGAAAAGAATATAGTGTTTTTTTTCTCAGGCAAAATATGGTGTAATCACAAGATAAATTAGTTTCTAAGGTGTTATTTGCTGATAATATATAGTGTATTTTTTTTCTGTAGCTTTAATTCCTAGCATAAGATTTTTTCCTTTCAAAAGTAGATATTTTTAACGAGAATAAAATTATATAAAATCATTTTTTGAGAAAGCCCAAACTTTATGAGTCAATTTAAAAATCAAAATATTTGGAATAAATATTCTGTCATTAAAAATTCATCACTTCTGCAAGTCAACCAAATCAAATTGAGGATAAAAATAGTAAATGGAAATGTCTTTAAACAATAAAGTTGTGGCATGTAAATAATTAATAATTTAGGAGACATATTTTTTTTAAAGTCTCGAGAATATACAATCATTCGAATTTGCGGTTGGTTCCTTGTGAAACATTTTTAAATAGTGGTTTATTTAAAAAAACTTTGGCTTTTTAATGTTTCATTTATTAGAGAGTTACTCTACGTATGTTTCGGCTTTTTAGGCCTTTCTCAAGAGATGCTTCAGTGAATACTAAACTAAAAATGAGCTGTATCTAATGGTGTGCAAAATGCAATTTAGTTTTATTGCCTCTCTATTTAAAATGGGATTTTTTACATTTATATTATAGGTACTTAGAAGGCTGTCTATTATTGGGGTAATTTGGAAATTTTGTTGGTCATTCGTTGTGAGTGAATTCCTTGATAAAGATTTTTTAATTTCAAGTTGTATTAGAAACCAATATTATAAAAAATTTAAAAAACAAGCTAGAATAGAATGAGCTAGTACTTTGTAAAGCAGATAAAGGCAATACTGTCAGCATACTAACTAGAGCTAAATACGATTCAAAAATTCAAGAACTCCTTAACTGTAATGAATTCGTGAAAACTAAACTAATCATAACCCAACCACTAAATATCAGAATAAAGTTACAAGGGCTATTAAAGACAATAATACAGTTCTTTCTGGTATTAAAATCAAGTAAAATCAATGAACCCTTTGCCACCAATATTATACGGCCTTCCGAAAATTCATAAAGAAAATAATTCAGTTAGACCTATTGTATCATATATTAATGCTCCATCCTATAAGCTATGCAAAGAACTAAGTAACATTCTTCCAAAACTAACCAATTTTCATTCAAAATATTCGGTAAAAAATTCTTTTGAGTTTATAAAAAATACAGAATATCTACAGTTACCTAATAACGCTCAACTTGTTTCTTTTGATGTAAAAAGTCTGTTTACATGAATACCCACAAAAGAACTGCTAGATATACTAGAAAAACTTATACAAAAATCGGAAATATCCGTAAAGAAAAAACAGAATTAATAAACCTTTCCCGAATCTGTGTAAATCAAAGTTATTTCCAATTTAAAAATGAAATTTACTTACAAAAAGAAGGACTGCCAATGGGATCACCCATTTCTCCTTTATTAGCGGAAATATTTATGTCACATTTTGAGGAATTAATATTTAATAGCAATAACAATTTAAATTCACATGTTATCTATTGGACTCGTTATGTCGATGATGTTTTCTGTATATAGGATAGTACAGAAAGGAGACTATCCCAATTTTTAGATTTTCTAAATACAATTGATCCAAAAATTCAGTTTACAATGGAATTAGAAGATAACAACGAAATCAACTTTTTAGATATAACTATGAAAAGAATCAATAAACAACTTAAATTTAACATATACAGACAACCAACAACAACAGACACAGTTATTCATAACCATTCTAAACAGTCTTGGAGAATAAAAATGTCACCTTTTCATAGTTTCGTTCATAGGATATTAACCTTTCCCTTAAGTAAAGAAGACTATAAAAACGAGTTAAATGTACTAAGACAAATTGCAAGAAATAACGGTTATAATGAATCTCTAATAGATAACATGATAAAGAATAAAAAACGCAAAATTCTTAGAAGACAGTTTTATAGTGCCACGCCTCAATTAACCAAAAATTTTAGGTTTTTAAATTATATTCCCAATTATAGTGACAAAATATCAAATAAGCTTAATAGATTAGGTTGCAACACAATTTCTGTAAATAAACTAAATTTAGGTAGTGTTTTAATAAATAATAAGGAAAAAATTTGTCAGTCTAATAAATCAGGTGTGTACAAAGTTAAATGTAAGGACTGTGAAGCTGTCTTTATTGGGCAAACGGGTAGAAATATCCAAACAAGAGTAAAAGAACATCGTAACTCTATTTTATATAATGTTAAAAATTCAGGATTATCTGCTCAGTGCATAGAAAACAACCATTTTATTGACACCGATAATGTAGCGTTATTACATCAAGAAAATAAAGGTAAACGTTTGGATCTTTTAGAACAACTTGAAATTACAAAATCTTTATCAAGGAATTCACTCACGACGAATGACCAACAAAATTTCCAAATTACCCCGATAATAGACAGCCTTCTAAGTACCTATAATATAAATGTAAAAAATCCCATTTTAAATAGATAGGCAATAAAACTAAATTGCATTATGCACACCATTAGATATAGCTCATTTTTAGTTTAGTATTCACTGAAGCATCTCTTGAGAAAGGCCTAAAAGAGTAGAGTAACTCTCTAATAAATGAAACATTAAAAAGCTTAATTTTTTAAAAATAAACCTCTATCATGAGAATATGTTTAAGCCCTTAAACCACAGATTGTGTTTGAATTAATTTTTCTCAGGCAGCAAGTATGTAATGAAGGTAAAAAAAATATTTATTTTTCAGGGAATCGTGTCTTTTGGAGCGAGATCTTGCGACAACATCGAATATCCCAGCGTGTATACAGCAGTAAAGTATTACATGGACTGGATACTGGATAGCATGAAGGAATAACGATCTCGATTTTTTTTCTTAATATGGCAGGGAAAAAAAATATAGTATTAGAGTACGTGTAGGAGATAACTATATGTTACGGACAAGACATACATTAATAAAATTCGCCAATGCCCGATCATTAGTATCAACATTGTTTTTGATAAGCATTTAATAATGATCGGTAATTTTTTCACGAAAATGTAAATTATATTGAAACTCGGATTATTTCACTGCCTTTTTTTGTAACATTGACAGGGCATTGAGAATATTATCATGAATAACTGAAATCTATAGATGTTTAGGTCCAGGTCCCATAGACGCAAATATCCAACCACTTGAGGCATTCATGTCTATGGCAGGTCATTAACGTAAATGTCTCATTTCGCATCTTTGACCGTAACATATATATTTATGTGAATATTTGAAATTGTGGTTAAGACTGATAAATAAAGTGTCATTTTTTACAGAGAAAAACATTGTTATTTTTTATCCATAATATGCAATCTTTCGAATCAACTTATGTCTTTAATTTGTCATAAAACGTGCCTACATCTCACGCATTAAAAAAATAAGAGGCTGGCAATGCGCAAGTAAAATATAACTATTAATAGTTAAATCGTTGCTCTATATAAAATTACTTTTAATTAAGTTTAACACGGAAAATCACGTTTGTATGTAAGTACGGTAAGCATCTAAGCATTCCGTATATGTATTTGGCACCCAGGTTTTTTCTATTGGTTCGTTGCACCATGCGGTCGTATTTAAACCAATAAGCGGCGAGGTGCCAAACTCATATACGGAATGTAATTTGGCGCGAAATTCATATATGGAATGTTGCACGTTCATACATACGCATTTACGATTTTGAGTTTTATGTAAGTCTGACAAAACTTGATATGAGTTTTATTAATGTTGGAAAAACATAAAAACATTTCATATGAAATCAAAAATATATTTCAAGCAAGGAAATAAATTTAAAAAAATAATAAGAAACTAATAAGTGCATTAATGTCCTTCACCATGTTTTGATGCATTTGGTTGGTTTAAAGCTACGTTGGCTAAAAGATTGTGGCTCCTTTTTAATCTTTTTTTGGCAGGCTCGTCTTTGAAAGGTCTCCCAAATGGCAATTTTTTTGAACCTCTTGTAATGCCCACCTTTCGTCGACTGATGGAAGTTGGTTGCACTCTGATGCTCGTTCTGTGTCCAAATCGTCTGGCAGAAGAGTTTCCCCTTGTGTTTAAAAAACTTTCCCAAGCTGTTTTAGTTTTAATTTTGGATAATCGTTCTTGCAAAACCTTTAAAGTAGATGAATCAGTTCCAAATTTATCATTTTTGTCCTTTAAGGTATTAACAAAATCTTCAAAATAATCGTCCTTTTGTTCAAGGGACTCGTTTCTATTTATAGGATCATTAGGCATATCTCCCTCAATATTATTTTCATTCATAATAGAATTATTTATAATTTTGTTTGAAGTAATTGTCGTAGGTTCTAAAAGTCCGCTATAGAATGACAAGGGTTGAACCTTCTCGCCAAAAGCTAATTTGGCTATTTCATATCAATCTTCTATATTAATGGCTGGCATGTTACAGAAAGATATATTAAAAAAGTGTACAATAGCAGCTTGGTGTTTGCAAAATGCACCTAATTTTCCAACTTCACAGCTACAAAATCCTATTTCTATGTCGACTATATAAAAAACTTCATGATTTTGTTCACTAGGGACTTTGTATAGGTTTTCTGATAGCTTTACTAAATCATTTTTTTGTAGATATTTTATTTTTTCTAATTGCCTTTTAAAGAATAATCTAGAGGTGTCATTTCTATTGTTGGCAAAATTTCGAAGACGTCTTTTATAGTACTCTTCTAAGGCAGTGCAACTGAAGTCTATTAAAGATATGGCATTATAAGCTTTGTTCCTGTGTAAGACTATATCCTTAAAAAGTCTTACTGTTATTTCACTAAAATTGTTGGTTTGGTGGCCATGGGTTGATGCATCTCTGTAAGCCATGCACCAATCTTCCCTTCTTTTCCAGTATTCATTTATATATTTTCTCCATTGCGGATATTGTGCTTTTTCAAATGCAACCCTAAATTCCTGTTCAGCTTTCTCTATACTTGTAGCTAACATTATATTTTGGAACGTCTTGTATAAAAGTTGTCGTTCGTCTTGTGGTATGCCATTCTTTTTTTCACACAGCCAACGCCAAATAGATTGACATATGTGAAAACAGCACAAAAGTGTTTTTGATGCTGGCCAAACCTTTTTTAGAGCTTTTCTTTCTGCATCACTATCGTCTGTGATAAATATTTTGGGATAACCAATCCCACCAAATGCGTTTGGTATTGTGTCCTTAACTAGTTGATATCCTGCAGCATAATCTTCAATTGTTTGGCCCTTCGTGATAATAACTGCCAATGGAACTACTCCAATTCCACATGGAGTTAACATAAATGAAACAGTATGGCTTAATGCATCACAGGAAGCAGTACTATCTGTAAAAACGATATCTTTTGCGAATGGAAGATTATGTGCCCGCTGCATAATTGGAGTTACGATAATGACGACAAATGGTTCTTCACTGTATTTTACTATAATACCTTCTCCTTTGTATATTTCAACTTTTTGTTGTACTTTCTAAAAGAAATTTAATAAAAATCTGTAACTTGAAAGTCTTAAAAAAATACCTCTAGAACTCCATTACCATCACGCGGCCCCAAATTTTCAGTTCTCCATACATTGTGCCAGTGTTGTATAGTGCGATACTTCGGATTTATCTCTGCATTTGCAAGAACTTTACTGTCAAAGCCAAATTCAAATTCTAATTTGGACTCATGATAATCCAGAGCCTCTTTAATACCCATTCCACTATCAAAGTAAGAACTATATTGGGCTCTGGTATCAGACAATGGGCGCAGAAATGAAAGGCTTTCAGCTGATTCCAAACTGTGATTATGATCTTTGATTATGCTTATTGTACCTGGCATTCCATTCTTAAAATAAAATGAACCAAGTTAAATTTATTTTTTACATGACTAATAATATCTAAATGATAGGTATTTGGGAATTTCTGGGTATGCGGAAATGATCAAAAATGATATTGACAATGTTGCCATATTGTCTAGACACGACCAATTTATTGCAATAAATAAAAGTAGGATATGACATTTAAAATTACCATATGTAGTGCAAAACTGGGAAATCTGGCAACATTGTCGACCTTACTATTGATTTACGCATACCAAAAAACTCTCAGATATCATTTTTTTTAAGCGTAGCTTTAACGGTTCTAAAGATAATAAAGCGGTACTTCAAAAATGCAATGTTGTCACAGTTCATTAACCAGTAAAGACACGATTTTAAAAATGTATGACCTCACTAAATTTAACACGCTCAATTTATTGCAGTAAAAATAAATGGATTATTACATTTAAAATAACAAAATTACTATGTGCACCGCAAAAATAGAAAATCTAGCAACAACGCTGATATTATTATTCAAATCCGCATGCCCCAAACTCTGATATATTCAATTTTATAAATATAAATTCTACGGTTTTATTAATATTGAATTTTCCCGGGCCCACCCTGTATTTTTAGGTTATTCCCACATATTTTTTATTTTCAAACATCCGTAAATCTCTTAATATCGTTACTCAAACCCAAAATGCGCCTTCGTTTAATTTGCACTAATTGTCACTGTCAAAATTTTTCCCATATGGCCGACAATTGACAAACACATTTCACAATAAATAGTTTCACAATAACGTTTGAAAATAAAATAACATGTTTTATTCGCAGCTAAAGTAATTTTTTGTGGCGCGCCTGTCTGTAATTAACAAAACAATAGGCTTGCCATATAGAATGACATTTTAAAAATAACATGTGGCCTACCTTAACGAATTTATCTTTCTTAATAGTATCCTTAGTGGTATGTTTAACGGATATTTTTATTTTTGCCATACAATTACAATTTTTCGACTTCCCTTTTTTATTTGTACTTGAAGGAATTCTTTGATAGCCTGAGTGGTGACAAATAAAAGTAATACTGAAAAAATTAAATAATACTATAATAAAGCATAATTACAGTAAAATAACATTTTTAAAAATATCCTTTCAATCGAAACTTTACCGGCATAAATAGTGAGGGCTATTTCTTTTCACATTTGTAGCTCTCCAGCTTGAAGAATAAATGCTTTTATATTCATTTAACCATTCATATATATCATTTTCATCCTTAATATCAACTCTGTATTTATTTGTATCAATAACACTGTATTTAAAACTATTTGGCAATGCCATAACGATAATATTCTTGAAAAATCGTCTAAAAAATGAATGAACACTTACACTACAAGTACGTACTCTATAAAAGAATTATATCATCTGGTAGCACGCGTCTTTCTCAGCCGATTCTTTCTTGGCCAATCGTTATTCGTCAATTAGGTCTCGTGATTATTAGAAAAGCCGCGAAAGCATGCAATGCCGACCATAACATTCCATATACGTGTTTCGCACCTCGCCGCTTATTGGTTTAAATACGACCGCATGGCGCAACGAACCAATAGAAAAGGCCTGGGTGCTAAATACATATACGGAATGCTTAGATGCGTACGGTAATGTCTGCTAGCTAACACTGATCTTAATCCAAATTTACTTTATCCTTATTCAAATCTTATTGTATATTAACTGTGTTGTGCCATGTACATTGTGTGTTTTTGTTCTATATACTTAATGTGTTTTAATATCTACCCTGAATTTTTAATGTAGTAAGATACGCTACAAATTTTTTGCGTTTTTTCGTATAAATGTAAAACAATTTATTTATTTCTCTTGTCTAGCACACATTTTCTAAAATTGCCCCTTAAAATTAAAAAAAACAATATTTAACAACAGTTTTTAACTTTTGGAGCCCTGAAGATGACCCCATAGAGGACGACACGTCGACTAATTACAACAATAGATTTTCTATATACGTTTTATCGATCATCGTCCAACCTAAAACACCCCTAAAATTAATTGTGGTCACTAAAAATAAATCAGAACACTAAAGTTGTCTATTTACTTGATTTCGCTTTAAGTAAGAATCTCGCTCAATGGATGCAGTTAATTGGTGTTTTTTGTAGTGTATTTTAATTCAAAAATAAGTGTCTAAGTATAAACGAAAAATATCTGATGAAAATCGATTGTTTCAAGATAAGTAGGAAACGAAATATTTTGTTGTGTCTAACAAAAACAACGCAGCTACTTGTTTAATATGCCGTGAAAGTAACAGAAAACAAATACTGAAATTTAAAAAAATTCAGCTCTCCGATTCAACCTGTGTGAGACGTATTGAAGACATTTCCAAATATATTTGTTTATATCATCTGCTGATGATGCTACCTTGGTTAGCGAAACGCGCGTCCAGAACGTAACAAGTTGTGGTGTAGTGTGGTTAGAACTCTTGTATTTTGAAATATATTCATGATAACATAACATAGAACTTAAGAAACAGCAAATTTTTTTAACTCGGATTTCGATTCCAGCGCATTTCAGCAACATTACAATATAATCGACATACAAAAAAACGTGTGTGTATGTAAGGATGGCTGTCCTTCAATGTCTGGATCCGAGAATGGGGTTATTACATTGGTTAAATAAATATATAATTTAATGTCCTGGAACCTGTGGTAGAAGAGAAATCAAAATACAACAGTTTTAACTACACTACACCACAACTTCGCGTTCTGGGCGCGCGTTTCGCCAACCAAGTTAGCATTATCAGCAGATGATATAAACTAAACTTATCCTAACCCAGTGCACTCGACTGCACCGTTGTCAAGTAAGCAATAGAGGGGACTATAGGGAATAGGCCCTCTGTCTTTATTTAGTGCTTTCTTACCACATTTAACTATTTCTATACTCTCAAATGCATCCAATAATCTATATGAGATACATTTTTAATTAACTTAAGATTATTTATTCCTATTTGGTGATTGTTTTCCAAAGCTTGTTGGGCAACGCTTGATTTTTCTGTACTTCCGTGTCTTAAATGTGCAATGTGTTCTTTAAAACGAATGTTTATGGAGCGTTTAGTTTGCCCAACATATTTTAGATCGCAGTCATTACAGCTAATTTCATATAGATGTCACTTCTCTCCTCAAGTCCACTCTGTCTTTAGGATTTCCAAGGAGATTTTTCAAACTGTTCTCCGTTTTATAGGCTACTCAAAAACCTACGTTTTTAAATACTTTTTCTAGACCTCTCGTATATCTGGGAGCATATGGGATTACTATGAACTTATTGAGAGCCTCAGGTGCTTGAAGAGTAGTGACATCTTTTAACATTTTCTTATGCTTATGTCTATTTACTAATTTATGTATAAAATTATCGTTATATATAATAATAATTTTATTGTCCTAACACTGGAACCTGTGGTGGACGATAGATCAAAATACAAGAGTTCTAATAAACTAAAATTACACATAGTAATCCACAGTTATCTAAACTGTATCGCCTTCCCAAAATCCATAAACCTGGGAAGTCCATGAGAACTATTGTTTCAGCTGTTGGATCACCAACGTACAATATTTCAAAATGGTTAGTAGAAGAATTCAGCAGATTAAATATCTCGTTCGATAACTTTGAGGTTACTAACTCGTTAGAATTCTTAGATAAAATTAAGAATGTTCACTTAAAAGACGGTGAAATTTTAATATCTTTTGATGTAAGCTCATTGTTTTCTAGTGTACCCATGCCACTAGCTTTAGAGTACCTAAAGGAACTACTTGAAATCAATAATTTGAAGAAAGAAATTATTGATTATTATTTACTTCTTACAAAATTATGTATGAATCAACATTTTTTACAGTTCAACAATAAATATTATAAACAACTTGAGGGAACTGCGATGGGCAATTGCTTATCCCCGTTCCTTGCAAATTTGTTTATGGGTAGATTAGAAACCCAGTTCAAAAAAGAACTCAAGTATTTCCCAAGGGTTTGGTATAGATACGTAGACGATATATTTGCTATTTTTGATACAAAAACAGAAAATTTGGACACTTAGAAACATTAAACCATAAATATCCTTCTATTAATTTTACGTACGAAAAGGAGGACAATAGGCAATTACCTTTTCTCGACACGTTAGTTATTAGAAATAACGATAAATTAGAATTTGATATTTATAGGAAATTTACTAATACTGATAGGTATATAACATCCCACTTATTTCATTGCCGTCAACACAAAATGGCCGCATTTCATTTCTTAACTCACAGATTAGTCAATTTTCCATTAAGAAAATAACGTTTTAACAAAGAAATAAATCGAATTAAAAATATAGCCGAAAGTAATGGATATAATGGTAATTTTGTACATAAATTAGTAAATAGACATAAGCATAAGAAAATGTTAAAAGATGCCACTACTCCTCAAGCACCTGAGGCTCCCAATAAGTCAGTGGCGGCTCGTCAGGGTAAGCCTCTAAGGCCGCGCCTCACCCCCAAAATAAAGGAAAAGAGAATTTTTTTATATAACTTTTTATCTATTACCAATTAGAAATATACTTTTTAACAGTTTTACAACATAATAACATTAAAAAAAAAACAAAATATAATCCCATAATAAATATTTTAGAAAATAAATTCTGACCACATCAAAAAACCGACCGTGCAATCCGTGCAAACCCATTCCTAAAGAAAGTGCTCTCGAACGAGGCGAAATAATTTTAGCTTGGAAAGTTTCGACTTCTGACCTATTTATCAACGGCCGGTGCCGATGCCGGCGAGTCACCTGATTACGACAGAGCGGGATGGCGATTGCCGATGCACGCGTTTTCTATTGCATTCTTGAGGCGATAAATCTGTAGCTTGGATATGCTTTTATTGGTTATTGAAATCACATGACTAGCGAGATATTCCAACGGCTTCTTTTTACGTGGTGCGTGCGGCTGAGAAAGAAATAGGAAATAGATTGCGATAATCGCTGATTGAGGGCGTTCTGTCTTTTAAGGTGAATAAATACGCGTGAGTAAGTTTTTGTTTTGTTTTGATTTGGTAAGTTGGACCGTTCCATTTTTTATATTTGCTTTTGAAATGAATCCTATTCACGACATTATTGCTTCATTAATTGAAACGCCTTTTTTAAGAAGAAGCGAAACTGAAAAGAAACAGATATTAGGTAGCCGTCCGACGCCGAAAATTTTAGCAATATTTAACGATAAGAGGCAAGGTAAAAAATATTCAAGAACTTTTCAAATATCTTGGTACGAAACTTATAGGTGGCTATGCGGAAGTATTTATAAAGAAAGCTTATATTGTTGGCCTTGTATTTTATTAGGTTGCGTCAAAATAATTGGAGTTCAGGGGGCGGATATTCGGATTTAAAAAATTTTTCACGAGCAGTAAAATCGCATGAAAGTTCAAGAGAGCATATTAAAAATTCGGTAGCACTTACAAGACTGGAGCAAAATAGGGCGATTATCGCGGATGCACTACAAGAAAATGCAAGTCTTAATAAAATTGTTTATAATGAAAATGTTCGAAAAAACCGTTTATTATTAAATTATTTAATTGATGTTACTATTACTTTGGGTAAACAGGACTTGGCATTTCGAGGACATAATGAAACAACAGATTCTTTTAACCGTGGCAATTTTAAGGAAATATTTGCATGCTTAATAAAAAGAAATGCCGAACTTACTGAACATTGTGCTAAATTTAGTAATATTTTTACGGGACAATCTAAGACTATACAAAATGAACTAATTGGTTGCATACATGACTATATTCAAGAATATATAAAAAAAGAAATCAATGACACCGATTGTTGTTTTTTTGGCGTAATTGCGGATGATAGTACTGATATAACAGAAAAATCACAGTGTTCGATAACAGTTAGGTATGTGGCCAACGGATCTTTAAAAGAAAGATTTTTAGGATTTTTTGACGTTAGCGATAATAGAACAGCAGAGAGCCTTTTTCATTTAATACAGAACAGCTTAGAGCCTTATGACTTTAAAAATAAATTGGTCGCGCAGCGTTACGATGGGGCTAGTGTTATGGCAGGTGAAATAAATGGGCTTCAAACAAAAGTTAGATCTATTGCTCCTTTAGCTATGTTTACTCATTGTTGCGCCCACAGATTAAATCTAGTTTTACAACAGGGAACAAAACTGATTACCCAAAGTCGTATATTTTTTGCCACTTTATTAGGAATACCAAATTATTTCCACCAATCACCAAAACGGTCTTTTGTGCTTAATCAGATAGTAGGTAAAAGAGTTCCGCGAGCTGTAGAAACGCGATGGTATACACGGTCTAAAATTTTAAACTTAGTGGCTAATGAATGGGACAATTTAATTATAGTATTTGAAACTATTATTAATGACTTAAGTTCTGAAACAGAATATATTAATGGTGCAAAAGGATTTCTAAAGCATTTTAATGATTTCGAATTTTGCCTTTTAACGCATATTTATAAACAAATTTTTAGTTGCACTGATGTACTGTTTCAAATATTACAGTTAAAGCATTTAGATATAAATTACTGCATTTCGCAAAGAAACCTTGCCAAGCAACGAATTATTGAATTTAGAAACGAGAACCATTTCAAAGAACTTTTCAATATTGCTAAAAAAGCCACTATTCTGCCAACTAACACACGTCCAGGGCAATGTTCTAGCGACTTTGATATTTTTACTAAATATAAAATATTATATTTCGAAATAATAGATTGTATAATTCTTCAATTAGGGACGCGGTTTGAAAATTTAAATAATTTAAATTTCTTTGCTTTAGTCGATTGCACAAAATATTGGGAATATGTTAAATGCTTTCCAGACGACTTATTAAATAATTTATTAAAAAATTATCCAAACATTTTTGACAGAGATAGATTAAAGAATGAGCTTTCTGTATTGTATAGGGATGAACAATTTTCAAATTTAGATGTCGAAAAAAGTCTAGCTTTGTTATTTAAAGATTTTAAAGCAATTTTTGCGGAAGCATATAAGCTTTTTAATTTAGTTTTAACTATTCCCGCAACAAGTGTATCGGCCGAACGAAATTTTTCATGTCTTAAACGGATCAAAACCTACCTAAGAAACACAATGACACAAGAACGGCTTTCGGGTTTAGCAATGATGTCAATAGAGCAGGATTTACTGTCAGAACTTAGTGAAGACCAAAACTTTTACGACCAAATTATATCTAAATTTTCAACCTTAAAAGACATACGTATAAATTTAATGTACAAACAGTAGTTTTTTTATCTTATTTCATTCAACTATTTATTTTAAGTTTTAATAAACTAAATTATGTTTTTATTATCGCAGTCACCGCTATATTTTAGTGATAGGTGTACATATTTTACTTGTTTTGTTTACTTTTTATTTACTTTTTTTAGAGTTTATTTTTTTAGTTTTTAATGGTTTAGTAGAGCTATTGGCGATGACCTCCATTAAAAAAAAAAGGTCAACGCGTCGCAGAATAATACCTCATGGGTGACGTGGAAATTTATTCACATTTAAACAAAATTAACCTCATGTAGCCTTACCCTTCAATATACTCACGAGCCGTCACTGCAATAAGTTCATAGTAATCCCATATGATCCCAGATATACGAGAGGTCTAGAAAAAGTATTTAAAAACGTAGGTTTTAGAGTAGCCTACAAAACGGAAAACAGTTTGAAACATCTCCTTAGAAACCCGAAAGGCAAAGTTGACTTGAAGGAGAGAAGTGGCATCTATGAAATTAGCTGTAATGACTGCGATCTAAAATATGTTGGGCAAACTAAACGCTCCCTAAACATTCGTTTTAAAGAACACATGGCACATTTAAGATACGGAAGAACAGAAAAGTCAAGCGTTGCCCAACATGCTTTGGAGAACAATCACCAAATAGAAATAAATAATCTTAAGTTAATCAAAAATGTATCTAATAATAGATTATTCGATGCATTTAAGAGTATAGAAATAGTTAAACGTGGTAAGAAAGCACTAAATAAAAACAGAGGGCCTATTCCCTATAGTCCCCTCTTTTACATATACCTATATCTCGGTTAGGAGTTACTTTAGTACATCATCTGCTGATGATGCTAACCTGGTTAGCGAAACGCTCGTCCAGAACGTAACAAGTTGTGGTAAAGTTTGGTTAAAATTCTTGTATTTCGATATAATTTAATAGAATTTCTAAAAGCCTGTTGGAAGAAATGGGAACTGAATATAACGACGTTTTGCATACTTCGGTACGTTGGCTTAGCAGAGGAAAATTTGTTTCCTTACGCCATGAAATAATGTTATTTTTACAGTAATAAAGTTTACCCTGATCTACAAAATGATAAATGGTGGTGTCTTTTAGGTTTTCTATGCAATATCACAGAAAAACTAGATAGCCTCAAACGAAGTTTAAAAGGTGAAAATAACATAATTTCACAGATGGTAAATAAGATATCTGCTTTTGAAGAAAAGCTAAGTATTTATCACAAAATTAGGACGGCTCTATAAAAAAGAAAATCCCCTAATACAGCGCCCGTTCAGGGCAGTGAGCATTGTCTTTATTGGAGTAAGTCTAGGGCAAGATAAAATTATTCTCATGGCTCGATTTTGTATTTTTTGAAGACGGCTTAGTTCATTCTGATTTAATAAAAACAAAATTGTAGAACAGTAATTAAAATGGAGTCATATTAATGTATTATAACTAATTTGTTTAGTCCACTAGTTTAAATACTTGCCACATTTACATAAATAAGTTAAACTGAAAAGAAATAGTATTAATTATTAGGTTATTTGCATGACTTTTAAAATTAACCCTCCTCGCATCGAGCCCCGTGATAATTTTCAAAAAATGTATGCACTGGGAAATATTTTCGATAATATTTCAAGCACTAGAGATATTACTAGTGAAAATTTCTGGTAGATCGACTCCACTATAATGTCAGAACTGCATTAAGCAACAGTAAAAATATCATTTAGCACATTTGTAAAATGGGTAAATCCCAACATGAATTGGAAATACCTTTTACACGAGTAAAATAATGGGAAGATTAATAGATTTAAAAGCACGGTTAAGTCACGATTCCAAGTGGAACATAATACTTATCAGTGGCGTACGTTGCATAGGCAAAATCAATACTATCTTCGAAAAAGTTTAGCAATACATGCACGACAGGGTTGAATTTTCAAATGGAAACAATTCTTTATTTTAAAAACGCTTTTTTTTATTTAAAATTAAAATAATGATGATGTGAAAATGTGTGTTGAAAAAGTTTATTATTCAGTGGGTCCACTGTCCAGTTTTCATCATGCATGTATTTGGATCTTAGAAACTATAGGAGATAGAAGGATGGTTAAATGAGGAAAGTTTTAGACAATTTAGTTATTGATTGAATGTCGTCAAGTTGACGGTTGTAGATAACTTCGTTTTAAAAATATTTTAAAAAAAGAACATAGCGCGTTTTCTTAAATCGGTCAATAACTTGTTGGTTTTCGAGCAAAATTAGACTGTGTTATTAGATTTTAAGTCAGACGTTTCAATTTCTTTATAACATAGTCAACTTTATTTTTTCTTATGGGCGTCATATTGCATGCAATGATCTATAACAAGCCTAAGTTTTTGGAATAAAAAGGGCAAAAAAAAAATTAAAAGTTAATTAACCTAAAATAATTAATAAACGTTTTAGACCAATATAATCAAATTATATATTTTTGAAATCAGTAGAGAAAGTCCTTTCGTAAAACTAAACAATATACAGGGTATTTCATAAAAAAAATTATTTCTTACGCCACGTTTTTTGTATCTATACTTTTTCTCTATCTTTGTTAATAAATAACCCTGTAGGTGGGTGTCATAGTATAATAACTCTCCTCGTACATACAAATATCTCAAAAAGCAAAAAATGTTCCTGTATTTGTATAAGTTAATAGGTTTAAAATTGCTTTTTGATTAAAACGTTATTTAGCGTTGTTTCTTTGATTTACTTATTCAGGTTTTTAAAGGAATAAGTTTGTTTTCTTTTAAAACGTATGCTTAATCCTAGAAACTTTATTTCAAAGTAACCTCTATCAAATGTCAACCTTAAGGATTATCAGCCAAATTCAATGTTCCTCTTTTAACTAAAAGATCTCTTCTAATTTTTAGTGATTGGTAACGCCGCGTCTTATTCCCATTCTCGAGTCGAGGGTTACCGCACGAAATAATATAGTTTCGGCGAGCATTGATGTCTCTGGATCGATTCTCTTCGATTCGATTATCTTCAGAAAATGTTGGATCAGTACAAGGCGTCGACTATGACTATCCATTCGAAACTGGAATGTATGTGTAGGATAAATAAACGAATCGATATGAAGTCATTTGTGAAAGTGTATACATTCATGAAGGCAATTAGCAAGAATAACGTAGCCAAGAAGTCATATATATTCAACGAAGCCGATTTGCGGAAGTATTTCATAAATGCACAGGACATTTCGTATTTTTTTTGAAGGTGGTAGCCATTTGCGGTATCTTTGGCTTTTGTAGAAGATGTGAATTGTGCGATTTACGCTTATATGACATCAAGGGATAAGAGAGCGTATTGCTTATTACTATCCTACTGCATCTATGACAGTGAAGACTAGACGTTTTACTATTGCCGACAGGGATGGAATTAGTGCTGTTTGGTAAAGCACTATTTATCACTGCGCCCCAAAAAGTAAGTTCAGACTAAGTTTTCTTACTACATGTTAAGGGGAAGTGCGCAAATTAAGTGGTTATCTTAAATTGAACGATCCTAAGAAATACACGTGACATGCGTTTCGACTTACATCCTCTATTGTTATGGCGAAGAATAGCATGACAATGGATCAAATCCAAAGGCAAGTAGGAAGGAAATTGGCAACTGCGGCAACCAGGAGAGTGCAGTCCATGGAAGTAAGGGAAGCAGTGCTTCCCCAAAAAAATTACCATAACATCTTCTAAAATGTAATTTTTGAAATAAGAAACCATTAATTTAGTTTATATCAAAAATGCTAAAATATTAACTTAATTATCAAGCCCATAATAAATGCGGCCTTGACTCCTACCGAGCTAGAGCTAGTAGCTAGATTTAGTAATTAAAAATCTGTATAGCAAACGAAGTATGCTTGAAATTGAAGCATACGGATTATTTATAAAACTCACTTATAAACTTAGTAATTTAGAAAATGAACAATGGTTAAATTTCCAAAGAAAAATGTTCGTAGTTATTGATGCTAAATTTTCAAAGAAAATGTGTTCAGTCCAAACCAAACTAAGAAAGTTGAAACCACAAAAACGAATTTCTTTGGAAGTCGAGAACATTTTAGAAAACCTTTCTTCTCAGTCCTTTGATAATAGTGAAATCGCCCTTTTGAATAAACGTTTGAATTTTGCAGAGCCTCGAGTAAAAAATAGTTTACCAACTATTATAGCGAATATCGAAAGTTCTATTCAATACGTGCCAGAGTCAATTAAGGGATTCATTAGAGAGGCTTGCAGAAATAAAATCTCAAAAAACGTTGTTAACAACAAGTCAAAATATGTTTTTCGTAAAAATACTGAAGTTATCCAGGGACTGAACAAAAAAGAATGTTTTTATTTAAAAGCTGACAAAGGAAATAATAATAGTGTTATAATATATTATATTATAGTTGTTAATAATGTTATACTAGACAAAACAGATTATCTTGAAAGAGTAGACCATTTGATTCAAACTGGTCCCTACCCCTTAAACGTCTAAAAATTTCGTAAAAAATTCATCGGGGCAGGAGAGACTTTGGCATACATCGCTGTTGTCAATTGAAAATAAACTTCTCCAAAATATATCGGAGCATCGACGTTTTTATGATGACGTCATTGACGAATTTGCAAAAAATGATCGAAGAATCGAATTACATTACAAATAGGTAAGTTTCTAAAAATTGCTTTCCTTTCTTAAAATTTCACCGCAAGGCCCTGGCGGCAACTGGTTACGTTGAAGAAAGTATTAGCAATAAGAAGAATGTTTCAAACATTATTGGGAGTGCTATAAGTGGGATGTTCAACCTTACTGACATTCGATAATGTTAGAGTATCAATTTGAACAGCAGTTCCTCTAAAAAACCGAAGTATTAATGTTTCAAACAATACCAACTGTACTTTTTATATTTATTTAAAAAAATTAAGATTGTTGAATATTTGAATAAAGCTTTTAAAACATTTGTTAGTAATATTTTATTTGCTGTTACAAGGTACTCCTGTCAGATCAATAATTAAAAACTTGGGTTCTTGATGTTGCCATGGTAATGTTAAAAAACGAGAGTGTTTAAAAGTTGGATTTAAACACGCTGAGGCGTACTTTAAAAAAAAACGAAATAGGGTACCAATAAAAAAAGTATTATTACAAAATGCGAGGGTATTCAAAACACGAATCATCTGTAAAAGCGTACAGTGTGTCCCAGATTCGCTTCTCTATACAGGGATCTCGGTTCCTATTTTACCTACAGCAAAGGTTAAATGTAGAAAGTTTTAGAGAAAACTTATTGCATTCGATATCCGGCTTCAGATTTACGACCGATCAATTGTTTTTGGAATTACCGAAAATGGCGGATTTCGTTTTTGGCCAGTATATCCAGAATGGTAAATTTGACAGTTGCCAAAATGTGACATTATTCAGACACATTTTTAAGACATAAGATGGCGTATACGACCCGTCTTCATTATTTTTTGTTAACCCGCAACCCGCCTCAACTTTCATTTTTCTTATGGCCGCCATATTGGATTTTTCGATTTTTGGAAAGAGCCTAAAATTTCCAGTCTAGTGATATCTCCCAAGTGCATTAAAGATTTTAGTATCATCGAAATATTACACTTCGTTAAGTTAGGTTTCAGTTTTTTCTAAGAAAGCCATGATTTAAAGTAATATTAGCTCTCAATGCTTTTTTAAAGGAGCCATGATTTATCTGTAACAAAATTGGATTTTGACTTTGACGTTATGTTAAATAGTTAAAAGTTTCAAAGCTGTGTTTTAATAAGTAGTAGATACGCTTTTATCCCAATAAAATCATAAATCTGACACATAAACTGTCAAACCCTATAGAAAATGGCCGGCATTCCGCATTCAAATGAAGAAAAGGTTAACATGTTAGCTCTGTACTTTCAATCATACAGAAACGCCGACGTTGCCTCAGCAAGGTATTTGGAGATGTACCCCGAACGGCGGCAGCCTCATAGAACCCAATTCAGGAAAATCGTAATTAATTTAATTAACCATGGTGCCTTCGAACAACCTAGAAGTGGATACAATAATAACAATGAAAATCGAGACAGAAACATTTTACAAGCTATCAACGAAAACCCTAGTGCATCGGTAAGAACTGTAGAATAAGAAACTAATGTGCTAAAATCAACAGTACAGAGAGTTTTAAAAAAGAATAAGTACCATACGTACAAATCCATAATAGTACAAGGACTTAAGGAAACTGATTTTCCAAGACGACTACAGTTCTGTGAGTCATATACTAGGAGATGTAGTAATGAAAATCCTGATTTTGTAAATCATGTCTTGTGGTCCGATGAGAGCAGGTTCACGAATTGTGGAATCTTTAATAGGCACAACCGTCATCATTGGGCTGTGCAAAATCCTCAAGAAGTGGCAGAGAGACGTCTACAGATCAGATTTGGAAGTAACGTTGGCTGTGGATCATTGGTAAGTTAATCTAACCAATTTTTTTTAAATAGGCACCAAATGATGGTCAAATAATAATCTTTTTTTTTTCGTTTTGTTCTTTAATGATACTAAAAAAGTATAATCTAATAAAAAAAAAGTAAAACGTTCTACTCTCATTAGTCAACTTACTTTTTTGATATTGTATTACATTTTTATTCAATTATTTTGTATTGTAGTTTCGAAGAACCTATAAAAATAGAATTTTCTATAAATTTATTAACACTTTATCTAAATTTTCTGCAGATTTAGCTAATTCTCTAAAATTATTTTGATTGTCTGAATTTAATGATTTATTATTACCCGGGAAGCCTAGTTCTTGTGTTATGAAAAAAAACCATATTAATCAAATATCGAATTATTTTTCGATTTTCATTATGATTTATAGAAAGGCGTTCAGCTGTATTTCCGAATAATTTAAATTTTAAAGCGCAAGGGGTTTGTTCTTTTGATATTTTATGTTTTATTAAGGCACGCTGTACTTACAAATAAAAATACCAACAAAATAATTTATTACGGCTATTACTTCCCGCTAACCAAATATGTTTTTCTTTTTCATAATAAAGCTGAATAGGTTTCAACTGTATACAAGCTCATTCATTACAGGATGGTTCGATAATTATTTTTGGAAAGACAATATCTGCTTTTTAATAAAGATACTTTTCCCTTTATAATTTATAGTTTCTAGTACCACCCGGTCGACCCTGCAGCCCTTGACTGTTGGGCACCTATTTATAAATTGTTAATCATTTCAGGAAATCGACCTATTGGACCATTTTTGTTTGACTACAATCTAAACTGGCAGAGGTACCTAGAGCTTTTGCGAAACCAGGTTGTACCAGCCTTACGAGCTATTCTAACGGAAGATGAATTAAGAAGAACTTGGTTTCAACAAGACGGATGTCCGGCTCACAATACCATTCAAGTCAGGAACTTCTTAGGAGAGCAGTTTGACTAAAGAATAATTTCTTTAAATGGTCCAATATCTTGGCCTCCTAGATCCCCTGATCTGTCGCCCTGGGATTTCTACCTCTGGGGTCACACGAAGAATGAAATCTATGAATTTGATCCCCCCGTGACCATAGAAATCCTGAGACAAAGAGTTCTGAGCACATTTAGAAATATTAACCGAAATACACTTACCAGGGTTGTACGAAAAACAGTCACCAATTGTCAAAAATATCTCGATGCAAATGGACGTCATTTTGCAGATTTGTAAAATTAATAAAAATTAATGTTACCCACTTACAAAGTAGTTAAAGCTCATTTAGATGTTTTAAGTTGTTATTTACGTTCATGTCGTATCGAAAATTCAATGCGTTCAATACATTACTTACTTATTAATGTAATCTTGTGACAAATAAATCATGGCCTCCTTTAAAAACATTGAAACTTAATTTACGAAGTGTGATATTTTCATGACACTAAAATCTTTAATGCACTTGTGATATATCACTAGACTGGAAATTTTCTCTTTCCAAAAATCGAAAAATCCAATATGACGGTCATTAGAAAAATGAATGTTAAGGCGGGCTGCGGGTTAACAAAAACAGTGAAGTGTCGTATACGCCATCGTATTTGTCTTAAAAATGTGTCCGATATTTCCAAAAACAACTAATCGATCGTAAATCTGAGGCCGGATATCGAATGCAATAAGTTTCCTCTAAAACTTTCCTCATTTAACCTTTGCTGTAGGTATAATAGGAGCCGAGATCCCTATATAGAGAAACGAATCTGGGACACACTGTATATTACATAAATTTTAATATAGGAACATATGTGTAAATATAGATCTGATACTGCCATGTCTTCCGCCGAAATTCAGAGGACGATACGCCACTGCTTTTTCGTATCAGCGTACTTCCTTGTTCCCCTGTTCAATACGTACATGATTTTTTCATTTCTTGTTAACCTCGTGAACCGCAAAAGGTCTTGGTAACGCGCGCGTCATTTACCGAACGCATATGAAAAAATCATTGATATCCGTCTAAACATATTCGAAGAGACGCAATGTAAAGAAATTAATATTTATAAAATGTTTAAGTCAAGTAGCCGGTTAGTCGAGATCAAGTTCTCTTTATTTGTTTTTGGCATCCAATTTGTCAGTCAGTTGTTCGTTTAGTGAATTCGCTTACGACATGATGTGGTGGTGTTCACTAACAGTTTTGTGTTCGTTTGTTTTTTGTTTCGGATACCTTGGAATACCTACTAATGCTCGTAAGTGTTTTTGGTTGATCTTGCATTGATCTATAGCAATTTATAGACCTCCACATGTGCCGTGCGATCAATTTGTCATGCCCTATCTTCTTTACTTTTAAAATTAATCACATAAACCAAAGAATTATTTGTGAAGTTGCTTAACAAGTTTTTTTATAATAATTAAAAAAAAACAAAAGACTTGGGTTTTTTTAGTTCATTTATATATGCATCACTAATTTTAACATTAGTTTCAAATGCATATATTTACGTTATTATTCACCCGAATTTAACAAACTTCTACTTTCTGAACCCCTACGCAGAGTTGAAAATTTTGTTGTATTGTACCGGGAAAACTAAAAATTTCGTAAGAATGTAAATAAAACAAAATTTAATATGACGGCCAAAAAGATGCGGATTTTATTTTTTTCCAGTGCTATCGATACGCAAAGGTTTGCTGTACCACATCACCAAGTTTCAGACTTTAATTTTTAATACAGGGTGAATAAAAATATATACACTTTAAACCATAACTTAGAAATATGCTTAATTAAAAATAGACTTAGCCATTGAGCGTTTTTGAATACATAAAGATGTACTAATTCAAATTTGCTTGAATAGAGTTGATAATTCAATTATTAACAAGATTATTTATTTTTTATTTCGTATTCTGTAGAGAATCTATTGTAGGAATCATTGCATTTTTATACATGTCAAACATTTTTCTTCGATTAACTTTTCAGCTTCTTCAGTACTTTTAGATTTGCCGATGTCTGGCCGTTGTTTCCTTCGTGTAATGGTTTTGGTCGCGATAAAGAAAGTTTAGATAAAAAGCAGGTTTCGCCCAAAATTTCAATTTGATTATAACCTTTCTTTAAAGGAGATTTTACAATTCCCTTGACATCAAGGGATGTTCATGGATGCCTCATTTTTTTTTAAACTTGGTAACACAATAACACAGCTTTAACTTTGAAAAAATAACAGATATTTTACCGATTATTTTACTAACCGCATAGTTTAACAAACATACAAATACTAATATAAAACATATTTTATCGAAAGGGTATCCACTAACAAAAAAATCCGTACACCATTTTTTTATTTTCTGTATTTTCCCAATTTTTCATGTATTTTCTTACAGTTTTTATTTTTGGTCGTATTTTCATTATATTTAAAGTATTTTCTAGTATTTTCTTCTATTTTGACTATTTTCCTTTTGCTGCAATTACTTTCGTGGCATTTCTTGGTGTAGTTTTAATTTTTTTTATTTTACCAATTTTTTTTCTTCGAATTCTCACATACTTTAACCGTTTGGACCTTAGAGAAAGAATAAAAATAGAGTTCATTATTTACATATTTAGCCACTGCCAAGATTACCTCACAATATAAGGTCGATCGTACGACGATGCCAAGCCTAGCCAGGAGCACCAATGTTTATATCAATTTATATTACGGTGAATATGTTTAAATATGATGCAATAAAATTTTCATACAAAAAATAGTAATGTATTTCCAGTATTAGTTTCTAAGCAGTATAAAGAAATTACTTTTATTGCAAAATAGTAAAATACAAACTAAAATACCCAAAGTCTCAGATCAAATTTCACCAGTAACAAGAGTTTTAGTTAGCTATGGCAAACCCAATCGACAACTCCACGTATTAGACCATCCCACTGTGGTATTAGACCATCCCACTTTCATTGACAAGGGATCCTTATAGTAAAAAAGTCTACAGTAAAGATTGTTACAGGGTCACGTGACCGGCGTGGCTTAAAAACCAATAGCGGGTCGTGGAACTACAATAAATTTTAACATTAAAGTAATTAATTTGCTAAAAATTATTAGATACCAAGCTTTTCTTAGCGTCACTACTGCATGTGTTTTAATGTATTATTGTGTATTTGTTGATATGGCTCAAATCTTCTAATTATATGTTGCCTTACTTCAAGAAGCAGCGTTTTAAAGGTGCGGTGACATTAGAAGAACATTAATTTTTTAAATATTTAATAAATAAGTTTTATTTACTTTATCTTGGACATTGCGAAACTAGGAGCTTTAGCTGACCTAACTATGGTGCAGCAATGTGAGTTTGTAAAAAAATGGCCGTTTAAGTTTGGAATTTTTTTCTAATCACTAAGTAAACAACAAGATTTCCTTTTTTCCAGGAGACATGACTAATGGAAGATACCTTATTCACTTATTTTGGGTCACATGACGTATTGACCAATCCGGTTCAGTATAATATAACATTTATTTCGTCGGGGGTCATGTGAGAATCTTCAGAAGCAAAATAATACAAAAAAGACTCTGAGGTGATTTTTTGCCGATTATAATAGTTTTTCCTATCGGAGAATTAAAATAATTATAGAATATACCTATACTATATTAAAATAGTCGAAGGGCGTCTCACGTTCAAATAAACGTACTGCGATTTCGAAAATCACTAGATTTTGGATGAAATCTGGGAAAATAATAAAGTTTCGGATGATTTCGCGCCTTTTTTTAATTTTCAATTGTGTTGGGCCAATTTTTATATAAGGTAGCCTGGGGCAAAACGATTATAAAATTTGAATAGTTCAAATTAAATCATAAAATATGTATTTATTTTCTTATTTTAATAAAACAGTTGATACCATATTAAGTTTACCGCTTCCTGAGATATGGGATTCATTTACTAAACCCGATATTGAATAAAGTATAAAAATAATGTTACATATTTTTTAAAATGTCCACAGTATCTTACATTTGCCCCAGGGCCTGTGGGCAAATGTGATAAACAGTTCTATCGTGGTATTAAAATGGCATAGAAAAACGTCTGGGTCAATTGTGAAAAATATGTTTTTTCCTATAAAATTTGCTATTTAGTTTATTGATTTATCTAAAAAAATAACAGAACTGCATAATATTAAAAAAAAATTGAAAAACAAGTCGTTGTTTAAGACGTAAAATAACTTGTAAAAAATAATAAAATATATTAACATAATAAGTGAGAATCAAATAGTCTTAACTCCAAACATTACATTACGTCGTAAACAAGTAAAAACAGAAATTTCTAAACTAAAATTTTAAAATATTAACAAATATTCATTCCAGCAAATTTAACGTTAAATGTGAATCCGGACCCTCTTCTATCTTCTGTAGGCTGTGGAAGAATGCGTAAAATATCTGCCGTGTCTACCAAAGATTTGTCTTCAATATTGGGCCAAACGAATTTATTTCTTTTTAGTCTAAGAAAATTAATCAGCCATTCTTCCCTTTCTTTATTTTTCTCCAGGAGTTTACCAACAAAATGTACAATTTTCTTTTTTGTTGGGAATTGAACAAGGACCCATTTATCTTTCTCTAGAATTGTGTCTTCAAAGGAGTTCTGATTTTCTTCTGACTGTTGTATCAGTTCTTCTAAAAAATCCCCGTCATTATCTGATTCTTCATAAATAATGGGAAGCTCATCATCAGATTCACTCGAGGAGGTAGATGCCCTCTTTTGATGAGAATGTGCAGATTTCACTTTACGTTTTAAGGTTTCTTTTTCTTTTGACTTCTCTCGTGCAGTAATCACTTCAGCACCAGCTGCCACTCTTCGTTTTGGTACTTTGGGTGAAACTTGATTTTGTTTGACACATTGTAGTAATAGCTTTTCAAAAGAAACACTTTCCAATTGAGACGTAGAGTTACTGTCAATGGCAACGTTACTTGATAATCTACTAGGACCAGGCTCATTATCATCGGAAATATTACTTAATATTGTAGTCGGACCAGGCTCATTATCAGCGGAAAAGCTATTTGATATCAAGCTCGAACTAAGCTCATTGTTAGGGATGACTGTTACATTTTTTGCTTGAACGTTTTGCGGATTAGGGATTTGAATGTTTTGTGATTCCCACCGTTTTAATGCATCAGCGTCGAACTCTTGGTATGACTTTGTCATTGAAAGGTGAAATTCCGGCCTTCCTAAACCCATTTACAATAATACTGGGATTCGTTTTGTTCCACACTTCAGCTATAAATTTAGAAAACATACTTTTTGGTAGCTTCCTACCTATATTATGGCGCTGCCACTTTACTAATTTTTCGTTCCACCTAGCTTTCACCGAACGAAAAACTGCAATATCAAGCGGTTGCAATAAATGAGTAGTGTGAGGCGGTAACTTTAAAATTGTAATGTTTTCTTGAGCTGCTTGTTCAATTACGGATGAGACATGTGAGGAGTGACCGTCATATAACAAAAGTACTGGTCTTTTCTGACCCAACGCAGGACTAACCGTATTTTTAAAGTAATTTAAAAATATTTCACTGTCCATCCAACCATTCTTACTTGACGCATAAGATAGTCCTGGAAAAATTGAATCAGGTGCCTGCCATTGATCCCATACGTAAGACCCTTTAAATATTATCAAGGGGGGTGCCTTTTGTCCATCAGCACTTGTTAGTAGACAAACCGTTGTATTTTCACGGCCTAGGGTACTGATTATGCGAGCGCAAGGTTTTGCTCGCTGTCCTACGACCTTTGTTTTACTTGGGTCTATACTGAAACTACTTTCGTCAAGATTCCAGATCTGTCCGGGTTGATTTTCAAGATTTAATTCTGTTAAAGTTGACTTTAATAGCGAAAAGTAGCCATAAATTACAAATGGATCAGTGGCTTTCTTGCGCGCATATTCCACAGATTGTGGAACTTTTAAACTTAAATTATTTCTCTTCTTGAAATTTAAAAACCAATCAGTTCCCGGAACGCTATCCTTAAAAGGAGTCTTTATTTTGTTTTCCCTCACATAATTAGCAACTTGCTGCAACACCTCTTTTTTTGACAAGCCAAATCCCCACTTCTCCATAGTTTTTAGTGCTGTAGCCAATTGTTTCTCCTGTTCTTGAGTGAAGACAGTCAGTCGACCCCTAGTTTGCTTTTTTACACCACGAAGACCTTTCGCACGGCTGTATATTGTCGAATAAGGTATATTATAGGTTTTGTGTGCTCTGTAAATAGTCATTCGACCAGCCATATATTCCCGCACGGCCACTTTTACGTCTTCTTCCAAATATGAGGGATTTGGGAGCTTTTTCTTGTAGGAACGCACCATCTGTAAAGAAAATAAAAAAAAATAATGGGGCAAATGTGTTATATGGGGCAAAAGTATTTTAGTCATACATTTCAATTGCCCCCTACCATAAAAATATGCGAGGTAAATGTAATATATGGCATTATTAAAAAAACAGTTAATAAAACCACAAATTTAAAAATATTCTATACAAATATAACCCTTCTGTAGCAAAATAGTCAAATATATAAATTACCTACCCTAATAATGCAGATTTAAACGATTTTTATATAGACACGTGGCAAATTAAACTTTTGACCTTGACAGCAGCACAACATCGGTCAATAATACTGATCAAACTGAGGCGAGCGGCGAGGGCCCAAATTTACTAAGACATTCGGTGGGAGGTAAATATTGATGAAGAGCGACAAGTTTTGGTTAGAGGAAGGTATTATAGACTACTATTACATTTACCCCATTTTCGCATTTGCCCCGGTTTACCTTACCTAAGTGTTGTCAGGTAAAGGAATTTAAATGGTGATTCTTTGGGTATTAAAATTAAAAATGTGTTCGTAAACGTGTTCTAAACTAGTTAGAATTTAAGATCTAGGATATTGAAAATTAAAAAAAATCTTTTATTTTTTAAATTTTAGCTATTAACATGGAAAAACCATATAACAATTGGCTATTCTATTCGTATCTCATAACACTCGCTTAAAGTTAGCTTTTCTACCTCTAGAACTGTTTATTTTGCTCTTGTTGAGTCGCACCTCAGATATGCTATTCCATTCTGGGGTACATGTTGTGCGACTCAATTGGATCGAATTTTTATACTACAAAAAAGAGCTGTTCGTTACCTACTGAGACTTAACAGTAGAACTCACTGCCGAGATTTCTTTAAAAGATATAAAATACTAACCCTTCCTTGCTTATTCATTTTGGAATCGGTGTGCTTAATTCGTAAGCATGCACCTGCTCTATTAGAGAGACCTTCTCACAACTACCCTCTCAGAAATACTGAGCACGATCTCTATCTTCCAACCCCACACTCAGAGTTAATTAAAAGATCAGTAATCTACAATGCAAAAAAATGCATAATCACCTGCCATTTAAGATCAAATCCATAATATCTCTGACTTCATTTCGCAAGGCTTTGAAGTCATTCTTACTGGAAAGCGCCTTCTACACCGTGAACGAGTTTTACAACACATAAATTTATCCTTATGAACCCCTAGTGTGATAGTTGCCATTACCAACCATTTTTACCGAATTTTGTATATGTATTTTTTTAATTGTTTCGTACTTTTTTATTTTTTATTTTTTACTTTGCTTTTTTATTTTTTTACATTATATTTATGAAAATGTTTATAACATAGTTGACAAAGTACATTTCTAATGTACTTCTTTTAGGATTCTATTATATTAATATTCTAAATTCTTGATTTAAATATTATTTTTCTATAATATTTATGATGTGTTTTTGTTTTGTTTTGTTTGCTAATTTTGATGTTTGTAAACTATTTTTTTTTTACAACAGCTTTGTCCACAAAATTGTAAAATTTTTTTGACAATAAAGCATTTATTAATTTATTTAAATTTGGCATTAAAATAAAATATAACATGAAATACAAAAAAAAAACAACTCTGATGTTACGAGATAATATTACACCAACTAAAATACAAAATAACAAAATAAGCGAATAACTAGGTAAAATAACAAAAAAAAACAGAAATTAAAGCTAAACTTTGGGTATAAAAAAACAAACTAAATTTGAACTTTTCTCGCTTTTGAAGCCGCAAACTCATCAATGACTTCATTAAAATCAATAGAAAAAGATAATTTTCTTTCTATGCTCAAAATGGCCATATTAGTGAGCCTGTCCTGCCCAATCGATGATCTTAAATAATTTTTTATTAGTTTCAATTTACTAAATGATCTTTCACATGAAGCTGTTGTGACTGGCAAGGTAAGAAACACTCTAAGAGCGATATCAATATTTGGATATACAGATTCCCACTCGTTTTTTCTAATAAAATTTAAATTTTCTAGTATTCTAGTTACAAAAAAACATGTTTTCTCAAACGCGACAAAGTTCAAGAACTGCTTGTCCTATTTGCTTCAAGTTTTGGTTAAAAGTTAAAGGTCATATGATGATTGCGTGGTAACATTTTGGTAAAAATCCAATATGGCTGAACAAAATGGCGGTTTATTGAAATGTGAAAAAAATATTACTAAGACACTGCTTATCCATTTTATCCAAATCTTCCAGAAAAATTAGGTTTGACATGACCATCAACTGATAAGTTTTACTACAAATCCAAAATGGCGGCCTAATAAAATATTGTGTGTCAATGCAGAAAACTACTACATTATTGTGTTCAAATTTTGCTCAAAAATCAAATATTATATAGAGGAGAAAAACGTACTTATCGGATTTATTGATTGATTGATTAATGAAATCCCTATTTTAAATATTTTTTGCTAAAAGTGTATGAAATGCTTACTTAATATCGATTTTTAATCAAATCTGTATAAATATTAAAATTCGCTCGCATCCTAGGCATTCCTACTCTCATTTTTAAAATATTTACTAAAAATGTATGATATATATTTTCGAATACCCCCAGATTCCTACTTTCTTTCAGCGGAATCTACACAAATGTTAAAATTCCGCCGCCATATTGGCATAGCAATCTTGAATTTTTAAAATGTTGACAAAAATTCATAATGTGCAGTTTTAGATACCCCTAAATGCCGAATTTTAATCAAATCTGCAAAAATTTTAAAATTAATCTGCTATGGTGGTGCCGCCATTTTTAATTATCAAATATTGACTAAAATTTCATAACTTTTATTTTTAAATACTTCTAGATACTGATATTTCTGCCGAATCTGTACAAATGACAAAATTCGTTCGCTATATTGGCGCCACATTTTGATTTTTGTTGTGCATTTTTAAATAATCCCCAGAAATGTTAAAATCATCCGTCCGACCTGTTGACATTGTAATTTTGACATCGCTATTTTAAATTTTTAAATGCTGACACTTTTAAATTTTCCTAGGCACTGCTTTTTTAGTTTAATTTTAGCTACACAAGTAACAAAATTCGTCGGCCGTATTAGCGCCGCCATTTTGGATTTCTAAACGTTGACTAAAAAAATTCGGATTTTTTGTATCCGAAAGTGTACGCATGTGAAATTTGAAAATAATCGTGCTGCAAAATCCATTACAAGATTTGAATCAGACATACAAACATACAATCAGACGAGTAGGAAGCCAATAAAAGCACGTTAAAAGCATTGATTATAGTTTAAAACTCTAACAATAGTAAACTTACCTAACTTAATGGTTTGATTTTAGATAGTGAAGTAGAGAACGATTATTTCTTTGAAGTTTGTAAAAATACCTATTTGCCTAATTAAGGAATAGGTAAGAATCCCTCTTTTTATCAACGATAATGAAGCATGGCCCATTTCTTCATTTTCGTACATCAAATAATTTAACAGGTCGTCATTTTGTTTCGCCATATTGAATTCATATTAATATTTTATCAGTTTTTTTTTATATCAGACGTAATTTTTGTGGAAAATTAAATAAAATTAAAGTTAATCGAGTAAGTGGATTTTTAAACTATACCTGAACAGACCTACCGACCGATAGTAATGGAAAAACATGAGTATCTGTAAAAACCTGGAACGATAAATATTAATGATATTTCCTTATGCGGGAAGTGAAAACTCACGCCGTCACTGGCATTCGTCAACAAATGGCCACGGCTTGGGCAAATCTACTTTTCTGCAATAGTGCAAAATAGTAAATTTTTTTGAAAATATACTTACTAATTTTAAATATTTAAAAATATATTGATTTTTTTGTTGTAACACAAATTAGAATAACATAATCTAATAGAATGGACCTATTCAAATCAGTGCCGGAACTAGGAATTTTGCGCCCGCGGCCTGTGTTAGGGCGGCGCCTTTATTATATACATTTTATAACCAGATGAAAACAGCAAATAACTTTTTCAAATAATTTTTATTATTATAATTTTTTTGTTTTTACAGGTACTCAGGTACAAAAGGGCTAAATTTGGCATTAAAATAAAATATAACATGAAATACAAAAAAAAAACAACTCTGATGTTACGAGATAATATTACACCAACTAAAATACAAAATAACAAAATAAGCGAATAACTAGGTAAAATAACAAAAAAAAAACAGAAATTAAAGCTAAACTTTGGGTATAAAAAAACAAACTAAATTTGAACTTTTCTCGCTTTTGAAGCCGCAAACTCATCAATGACTTCATTAAAATCAATAGAAAAAGATAATTTTCTTTCTATGCTCAAAATGGCCATATTAGTGAGCCTGTCCTGCCCAATCGATGATCTTAAATAATTTTTTATTAGTTTCAATTTACTAAATGATCTTTCACATGAAGCTGTTGTGACTGGCAAGGTAAGAAACACTCTAAGAGCGATATCAATATTTGGATATACAGATTCCCACTCGTTTTTTCTAATAAAATTTAAAATTTCTAAATGGCTTAAAGATTGTAAGTCTTCAATATGAGAAGATGCTTGAAACCTAAAACTATCAATTTCATTAACAAATTCAAATGCATCTAAATCTTGGTCATATTTTAGAGCCAAAACAGCAGCATGTCGTTTCATGTCATCTGCAGAAAACATCTTAAGTGATTTACCAGTTAAAAAATTAAAATCATCTGCAACGCTTTGAAGAGCACAAAACCGTGAATTCAGGTTAGTTAGAATGACATCAACAATTTGCAAGCATAAGATTTTAAATTTGTTAATTTCACTTAAATTGCTTGCTTCGTCAGAGCAAGACTCGTCTACCATTTTTTTTACTTTTCTCTTTCTTCTAATTGCAAATTCTGGTTTCATATCTACGGACTCAGAAATTTGATAAGCTTTTTGCAGGACATTTTCAAGCAAATTCTCTCTAAGGGATTGAATTTCCTCAACAAGCCCTTTTATTAAATTAGACCCATCCAATACCGTTACAGATGTTCCCTGCAGAAGTATACTAACTTTATTAATTTTACTTAAAATTGCGTTCCAGAAAACAAGAAGACATACAAATTTATAGTCCAAAAGCAACTTTAAAAATGATTTAGAATCGGCAGTATCAGAATCTGAACTCGAATTAGTACCTCCAACTTGTATTTTATTAAGTAAGTCAATTACTTCTTTAAAGTTAAATACAAGAGCTTTTATAGCTTCACTTCGGGTACACCACCGGGTATCACTGTGACCCTTAAGCCTAGTTTTTAAGGTGGAAACTAAAATTTCCCAGCGAGTTGTTGACCTTACAAAAAAATTAAACAAATTTTGAACAGTCCCAAAAAAAGTTATTATTTCTGGGGAACATTTAGCTGCATGATAAGCTACTAAATTTAAACTATGGGCACAGCATGGGACAAACCGGGCAAACTTATTTAAATTTAATATTTTTGCTTGAACGCCGATATATTTTCCCGCCATACTGGCACCGTTGTCGTAAGCTTGACCCCTGATGTTGTCAATATTAAGTCCGTCATCAACCAGTTTTGAAGTAATTTGATTTGCCATTGCATCTCCAGTTTTGCCCGTAACCTTTATAAAATCGATGAAGCTCTCTTCTATGGAACATTTGGTTTGGCTGCATCGGACATATCTAATAATTTGTGTTATTTGCTCCTGGTGGGATGTGTCTGGTGTGCAATCCAACATTAAACAATAATATTTTGATTCGACTATATTCGAAATAATTGTTTTTCTTACTTTCTGTCCAATCAAATGTATAAATTCATTTTGAATCATAGGCGAAAAATATGATATTTGGTTTTTGTTATGAGATTTAATGTGACTTGCAATTGTGGGATCGTAATGACTTATAAGTTCAATTGTATTTAAAAATTTACCACAATTTGGATGTCCAATAATTTCTGATGATCCCCTCAATGCATCATTGTTTTTAATGCAATGTAAAATGGCGTCCAATATGACACTAAGAATATGGCGCCATTTTTGTTTTTCTGTCAAAAGTAATTTTTCAATTTTATTGTCGATTAATGCGCTCATCCTAATACCTCTATCGAATTCCTTCCATTTCAAGTAGTTCTCTTTGTGAGATAGTGAATTTTCATGCCGAGGAATAGCAGGATTTAAATGTTTCCAGTCTGAAAAACCGATTTCGCAAAAAACACCAAATACCTTTCGGTCAAAAAGTTTACAAGGAAAGCAATATAAGGAATTATTTTTCCTGCAATAAATCAGCCAGGATCTTTGTATTGTCTCTCCATTCACCAGAACTTTATGAAACCATTTTTTGTCAAACTGCCTATTATTTACAACTGGATATACATTCATGTCATCTCCCGGGTCTGGTCCGCGTTCTACACAAACTCTCAAGTTTTCTTTTGTCCAAGTCTGGGGATCATTCAAATCAAGAGTTACTTCTGCACAACTTAAGCTTTCTACTGAATTTAATGGCTTATTATTATTGATAATAATTAAATCATCTTTTTCTTCGGATTCCCGGTCTACATTGGAATTGCTCTCACAAGAAGAGGACGGAGAAGTAACTGATTCTGTTATTGAATTATCATTAACACTATTGGACCTGGGCCTAGGTATTACAGAAAAAAAGTTTTGTATTGGGGTCACGATCTTTTTAACTTCATCTGTTTTCAACTGCCGCAATTTTTTATATTCAGCCCCAGATGGTTTTTTGGGTGGCATTTTCTTCTTTTATGCTCTAAAAAAATACAGGATGTTACTTAACCATAGAAACGTATTTTGAAAAAAAAATACAAAAATAAATAAATATAGTAAATTATTTTTCTGAGCCTTTTACACACGGAAGTATGCCAAGTTTTGCCTAGAGCGAATATAATTTAATGTTTATTAAGAGACTTTTATTTTAAAAACATAACATAAGGAAATGAGAAATGCTTATTTGGTTCTCACCCACCTCTTCTATGAAATACGGAAACATAACCACACAACCTTAAATAAAATTTGAACGATATTTGTAGAAAGAAAAAAACTCTAAATACAATTATTATTGGCCCTAAACAGTCTCAATATAATTAGTAAATAATGCACTCTTAAAATAATATGAATTTACCTGTAATACAGTCACAACACTTCTTGCACAGTCGCAGTAATAATGAATGATGCACTTGCCGCAAAAAACAAAGAACAGTACTCCGTAATTAAAACTCATAACTCGCATCGTGTCAAAATTTGGTAGGATAGAAAAATGTAAGTATTTATAGATAAAAGTTAAAAGAAAAGTTTTTCTGTAAAAAATATGGACTGATTGATAGTGCTGTTTTTTTAAACAGTAATTTAAAACTACACTTATATTTTTTCCTTTATTAAAATAATTATAATTATTGTCTAAATAAATCTTGTTCTTTTATTTTTTTTTATTATGAAAAGCCATTTTTCTATCGAAGGATTTGGCGCCCCCCAAAATCTCGCGCCCGCGGCAAATGCCGCCCTCGCCACGCCCTAGTTACGGCGCTGATTCAAATACACACGTAGGGTTTTCTAGTTAGAGTTATAGAACCATATCGAATGTTACGATACTTAATATCTATAGAAAAAATGTTTTCAGAAAATTCTTAACCCTATTTATTGACTATGTTTACAGTTTTCGCCTATTAAACATACCATACATCTAAGAGAAAAGCAAACGAGAAAAATATTAACTTAAAACACTAATTAAACTTTATCTTTTCCGTTTAAAAAATCAACAGTAGTCACCCATCATGGCTGGATCCCATCGTCCATGGTACCGAATTTCCATTGTTCTGATATCTTGGTGAAACCTTTCACCCTGCTCATCACTAACAGCTCCCAAATTTTTAGGAAAAAATGACAGATGGGAATGAAGTTAGTGAATTATCAATGACATTCTGGCACCAAGCGCTTTATAGGCATCTAAGAGTTCATTAACTAATTGTTTGTGGTATTGTTGCCTAAAAATCCTCTTACGACATTAACAAATGAATTTCATGTTCTGAGTTCCTCCCTTCCGTAAAATTGACATCGTCCAGTAATTTTCTGATTTGTGGCCTAATAAAAATGCCTTCTTTTAATTTGGCATCACTTAACTGGAGAAAGGCTAGGTATTTAAATCCATCACCATCTTTATTCAAAGCCTTCACAAAGTTTTTCATCAGCCCAAGTTTAATGTGAAGAGGAGGCAAAAAGACATTTTTGGGATCAACAAGAGGTAAAAATTTAATATTTTGAGATCCCGGTTGAAATTCGCTTCTTTCTGGCCAAATTTTTGTTACATACTGCTAATTTATTACACGACTGTCTCGTAAACAAAGAAAACAGCAATATTTTGTAACTCCCCTCTGAAGTCCCACTAAAATCGCTATAACTTTTAAGTCCCCACATATCTGCCATTTATACCTATTGTAGTTTATTTTATCCAAAATCGAGCGCATAGTTTCATAATTTTCTTTCATTGCAACTGAATGGGCAACTGGTACAGAGGGTTTTAAATTTCAATTATGCAATAACACAGCTTCTAAGCTACATTTAGATGAGTCTATGAACAAGCACCACTCACGGGGAGAATGTTCAATATCAAGTTCCTGCGTTAAACTGTCTATATCAGTACACGCGCACAACGAATTTTTCCATACTGTAGAATTCCGAAAACATAGCATTTCTTTTTCTGAAATTCGTAATTTTTCTTTCTTTGGCCAATAGGTTCCGTTCCTTAAGACGGGAACCCAGAAGTTCTGACTGTTGCTTGGATAACCCCAAATCACGTACTAAATCGTCTAATTCACTTTGAAAACAATCAAATGTGGCACGCCGGAACTGGGACCTGTGGTAAAAGTGGGATCGAGATCTCCATTATCTCCCAAATCAATAGCTTGCCAATTTAAAGGCGCAATCGGCACTGGCAAATTTGCATTATGAGGAACAGGTCGTATGGCAGATTGCAAATTTGGATATTCTATACTGTGCTTTCCCTTTTTGGAATAACCTTCAGTCTTTGTCAGGCAAAAATAACAATCGTCTGAATGATTGGTGGGTCCTCGCCATACCATTAGAACAGCAAAAGGCATACTTTTTCTCTTTCTCTTCATCCACTGCACCAATGATACACTACTAAATTTTGCAACTTTGGCGCGTTTGACTCGACATTCTCGTCTTCACATACACTTGCTTATCGATACACAGAGAACTCAATTCGAAACTCAACAGCAGATTGATGTTTAACGTTTATTTTATGTCTAATGTTGTAAACAACCCAGTCAATTTTTCCGTTGTAAAATGGACCCATTTTAGCCGCCCCACAAGAAAATTGTTTACCTGCCAATATAAAAGTTTATCATCTGGCTATTAAAAAATGGTAGGTATTAGGGCTTTCCAAATATTTTTTTTTGTTATTGGGAAGGTATTTCCATTGTTAAAATAATGAGCTGGCCTGTGTTAGAAAAATCTTGAGTTAGTAAAATGATTTAAGAACATAAATTTGCTAGAAACCTGCTATAATTTTCAACAAAACAGTAAAAAATATGTAAAACATGTTTTAAAACATTGTTTAATGGCTCTCGTATTATACCTTATAAAATCAATGTTAAGCAATAATAAACACCTGCCTTTTTTATTTGACAGTTTGAATCACCATAGACACAAAATAAAAATATGCTTGTCATTTATTGTCAATCAAAACCAATTTTGCTTTTGCTGTAAACTGTCGTAGTAAAACCTGAGTAAAAGTGTTTTTAATGGATTCTTCAGACGAAAATTTGCCAGAGTCTGTATTGGAAAAGCAGCTAGAATTGCAAACCTCAATCTGCTACCATTAAAATCTCTTTATAGGTATGAGAAACCCGTTTTTTTCACATATTTCGCCGAAGTTTCCAAAACATGTAAGCCAAACACGCTTTGGTCCAGATACTCAATGTTAAAAAGTATGATCAAACTCAATGAAAACATGGATTTAAGCAAGTTTTGCAAAGTTACGGCCTATTTAAAAAAAACAAAATTTTTTTAAAGTAGCTACTATATTTGGTTTGGGGGGGTATGTCGCCGAGAAGAACTAACAAAAATGTCATTGGATCATATTGAAGACAAAGGAAATATTTTATTAATAAATATTCCAGACACAAAAAATTACCGTTCTAGAAGCTTTGTACTATCTGATGAAGCTGAAAGCGGAGAATATTTAAAATTGGTCAGAAAATATACGATTTTAAGAAAGCTAGAAACCCCACATAGGCGTTTTTTTGTAAACTGTAAACATCAGAATAAACACCTTTGGAAAAATGCCATCAAACATTGCAGGTTATCTGGAGCTCCCAAAACCTGAATTATATACAGGCATTACAGACCACAGTTTCCGACGTTCAGCCGCCACAATGCTTGCAGTTTCCGGAGAAGGAATAACAAATATCAAACGCCTCGGAGGTTGGAAATCTTCAACCGTGGCAGAAGGTTATTTAGAAAGCTCAACAAGTCTTCAAAAAAATCTATCCAATAAAGTATTGAACTTCAATGTCATTCCTTTCACTAGTCACCTTACAAAATGCTACAAACTGCACTTTACTATTAATGTTGTTAATAATAATTAATTTGTGATTATGTATTTGATATAAATATACGATTCTTTTTAATTTTTGGGTTTATTTTGAATTTAAAAATGCAAAAATTTTTAAAGTGAAAATATATCTCGAAAAATAAATATGTTAACAGGAAACTGATGATGTTCAGTGCATTCAGCAGCTCGAAATACCCCTATAACCAAGTTTTTTCCGCGATAATCGAAAAAAAAATTTTAACGCAAAAAAAATTAAGTTTAATTAAGTATGCAAAATTTTCGGAAAAATTTAGGGTCTCAGATTTTTGCAAAAACCTGGGTATACACTAATTCGATACCGTAGAACTCAAAAATAACCTCTGTTTACTCCTAAAACTCACTGCTGAACTTTCACAGCCTCAGAAAACTCAAATTTTCCACTTTTTACCCGTATCAAAAACGCGATTTGCAGAGGTTCGGGAAAATCTTCATAACTGTTTTTCAAGAAAAAAATTTGTACCGCGCTCAACGCCATTCGATTCAGAAAGAACCAATCTACTAACGATGAAAATTGCAAACCTTTATCGTAACCGTTCAGGATACAGCAGCAAAGTTGACCTATACTTATTCCTGAGACGCGATTTGCAGAGGTTCGGGAAGGCCGTCACAATTTTTTTTCTAGAAAAAAATTTTTCTCGCATTTAACGCTATTCGATTCAGAAAGAGTCAATCTACTAACGATGAAAATTTCAAACCTCTATCATTATCGTACCATTCAGGATAGAGCAACAAATTCGACCTATATTTGGCCTTCATGCAAAGTCCCAGAAAATCGCCGATATCTCGCGAATCAAAAGTCCTAGAGTCATTCGTGGTAAATTCTGAATCTACGGAAAATTCTTTATCAGACATGGAAATATTCGTAGAAATACGCTCCCTTTGCCCATTTTTCACGCGACGAAGTTGACGTACTTTTGATACGGAAAAAAATTAATATTTCGAAAACTAAAAAAGATAACAGGATTCGGTTTGCGTTGTTTTATTAAAAAATGATGAGTTTATAACATACTATAACGAGAACGCGCTAACGACTTCAAAAATGTAAAAAAAAATAAATTTAAAAGAAAATTTTGTCATATCTTGAAAAATAAAAAATGTTAACAGGAAACTGATGTGTTCAGTGCATTCAGCAGTTCGAAATACCCTTATAACCAAGTTCTTTCCGCGATAATCGAAAAAAAATTTTTAACCCAAAAAAAATGCATACATATGCAAAATTTTCGGAAAATTTTTGGGTCTCAGATTTTCGCAAAAACCTGGGTATATACTAATTCGATACCGTAGAATTCGAAAATAACCTCTGTTAACTCCTAAAACTCACTGCTGAATTTTCACAGCCTCAGAAAACTCAAATTTTCCACTTTTTACCCGTATCAAAAACGCGATTTGTAGAGGTTCGGGAAGGCACGTCACAACTTTTTTCTAGAAAAAATTTTTTATCGCGCTTAACGCCATTCGATTCAGAAAGAGTCAATCAACTAACGATGAAAATTTCAAACCTCTATCATTACCGTACCGTTCAGGATACAGCAGCAAATTCGACCGATATTTGGACTTCATGGAAAGTCCCAGAAAATCGCCGATATCTCGAGAACCAAAAGTCCTAGAATCATTCGTGGCAAATTCTAAATCTACAGAAAATTCTCTATCAGACATGGATATACTCGCGGGAAATACTCTGCCTTTGCCCATTTTCCAGGCGACGAAGGAATATATCAATTCAAGGATATATAACTAAAGTTGACATAGTTTGGATGTGCATCGATCCGGAAAAAAAATAATATTTCGAAAACTAAAAGAGATAGCAGGATGCGGTTTGCGTTCTTTTATTAAAAAATGATGAGTTTATGACGTACTATAACGAGAACGCGCTAACGAATTTATAAATGTGAAAAAAAAATTTTAAAGTGAAAATTTTTTCATATTTCGAAAAATAAAAATTTTAGCAGGAAACCGATATGTTCAGTGCATTCAGCAGCTCGAAATACCTCTATAACCAAGTTTTTTCTGCGATAATCGAAAAAAAAATTTTAACCCAAAAAAAATGCATACATATATGTATGCAAAATGTTCGGAAAATTTTTGGGTCTCAAATTTTCGCAAAAACCTGGGTATACACTAATTCGATACCGTAGAACTCAAAAATAACCTCTGTTTACTCCTAAAACTCACTGCTGAATTTTGACAGCCTCAGAAAACTGAAATTTTCCACTTTTTACCCGTATCAAAAACGCGATTTGCAGAGATTCGGGAAAACCTTCATAACTGTTTTTCCAGAAAACATTTTGTATTGCGCTCAACGCCATTCGATTCAGAAAGAACCAATCTACTAACGATGAAAATTTTAAACTTGTATCATAACCGTTTAGGATACAGCAGCAAAGTTGACCTATACTTAAGCCCGAGACGCGATTTGCAGAGGTTCGGGAAGGCCGTCACAATTTTTTTTCTTCTCGAAAAAATTTTTTGTCGCATTTAACGCTATTCGATTCAGAAAGAGTCAATCTACTAACGATGAAAATTTCAAACCTCTATCATTACCGTACCGTTCAGGATACAGCAACATATTCGACCTATATTTGGCCTTCATGGAAAGTCCCAGAAAATCACCGATATCTCGAGAACCAAAAGTCCTAGAATCATTCGTGGCAAATTCTGAATCTACAGAAAATTCTCTATCAGACAAGGAAATATTCGCGGGAATACGCTCGCTTTGCTCATTTTCCACGCGATGATAAAATATATCAATTCCAGGATATACAGGGTGATTCATGAGGAAATGCCAATACTTCAGGTACATATTCAGGACCAAAAAATTAACATAAAAGTCTATACAAATAAGTGTCCGCAAGGCCTTAGTTCTCGAGATACAGGATGTAAAAGTTTTTATTTAATTTTCCTATTTTTTAAATAAAATCTATGATAATGTAAATAATGAAGTGAAAATTGATATACTGGGGTTTTTTGGTATGACAAATTCGAATCTAATATTAGTCTCTTACTTGCAGGGGGCGCCACCTACATGTCTTTCTACTCCTTCGAACAATCACAACTTTTTGGTACAGTCTTGTATTACATTTTTGAGTAAAACAAGTTATTCCCTTGCCATTTCTACGTCAAAAGAGTATACCTGTGTAAAGTGGATACACAACACATTTTTTTGAGGTGTGTATTCAGTGCCTCAGACATAAACTAAACAAAAGGTATTTAATTTTTATTAAAATTGTTATTATTAAGTTGTTTTTAATAAAATCTAGGTTACGTTTTATAATTTTCAAAAATTCCACCATTTGCTTCTAAGCACAGGTCAGCTCTATGGTATATAGCTCGGGTTGCTCTGTGGATACATTCGGGCGTATTTCTTAGTGTTTGTGCTGCGTTTGTTATCCGATCCAATAATGCTTCTCTTGAATTTACTTTAGTGGAATATACCAGTGATTTGAACCATCCCCAAAGACAATAATCCAAAGGATTAAGGTCTGGCGATCTAGGTGGCCAATTAAACGGACCTCCCCGACCAATCCATCGGTTTGGAAAGTTTTGGTTTAAAAAATCTCTTACAAGTAAACTGTAGTGTGCAGGGGCTCCATCATGCTGCAAATACATGTTTTGTCTTACATTAAGGGGAACATCTTCTAATAGATTTCGCAAGTGATTTTCAAGAAAGTTTAAATATTTTTCTCCTGCAAGACTACCGTCGATTATAAATGGACCAATTAAATGACCATTTAACATTCGACACCACACATTAATGCTAAATTTATGTTGGAAATTATGTTCTACTGCAGCGTAAGGATTTTCATAGGACCACCGGTGTTCATTGTGAAGATTATTTATACCATCACGCGTGAACTGTGCTTCATCAGTGAACAAAGCATACCTATACAACCTTCGATCATCATTAATCCAGTTACAGAATTGCATTCTCAACTCAAAATCACCCTCCTGCAAATGTTGAACCTGTTGTTAATGAAATGGGTATAAACAATTAACGTGAAGATTTCTCCAAGCAGACGATTGTGTAATTTGATAAGTATCTGCAATCCGTCTAGTGCTTATGCTTGGATCATTTTCGACGGCGCGGCATTGAGTATAGCCTCTTCTACTTCAACGTTGGGTCCCGATTCCCTTTCATATACAATTTTCGCACATGGAAACATCCCAGATTCTCCAGCAGTAGTTAAAACTTGTTGAAAAATTCTTCTATCTGGCACCCGTCTATCTGGAAAACGACGCCGGTACTCCGCGACTGCTTGAATTGCGACCCCATTGCAGAAGCCATAGACGAATATCATATCTGCATATTCACGATGTGAGAATATCACAGGTATAATGACGTATTTAGATCTAAAGTTTCTTAAGTGATTATTGTCAGATAATAAAAGTTATGAACAGAAATTGACAGTGACAAAATTTGATCTTATTATTAACTGATATATTACTATTGCTAAGTAACAGGAAAAACGATGAGAACACCAACCAGCAGTTGTTCTGTCAGGCAAGGCACACTTCTATTTTTTTACAATACATGCATACTTTATGTGAATTTGATAAAAAAAATCACATGCGTCGAAACTGTTTTAAATCCAAATATCTCGAAAACGGTTGCTGGTATCAATCAAATCAAAAATGTAATACCAAAAAGTTGTGATTGTTCGAAGAAGTAGAAAGACATGTAGGTGGCGCCCCCTACAAGTAAGAGCAATACTAATATTAGATTCGAATTTGACATACCAAAAAACCCCCGTATATAAATTTTCACTCCATTATTTACATTATCATAGATTTTATTTAAAAAATAGGAAAATTAAATAAAAACTTTAACACCCTGTATCTCGAGAACTAAGGCCTTGCGGATACTTATTTATATAGACTTTTATGTTTATTTTTTGGTCCTCAATATGTACTTGAGGTATTGACATTTCCTCATGAATCACCCTGTATAGTTAAAGTTAACGTACTTTTGATATGCATCGATCCAGAAAAAAATTAATATTTCGAAAACTAAAAGAGATAACAGGATTCGGTTTGTGTTGTTTTATAAAGAAATGATGGGTTTATAACATACTATAACGAGAACGCGGTAACGAATTTAAAAATGTGAAAAACAAATTTTTAAATGAAAATTGTCATATCGAAAAATAAAAATGTTAGCAGGAAACTGATATGTTCAGTGCATTCAGCAGCGAAATACCCCTATAACCAAGTTTTTTTCCGCGATAATCGAAAAAAAAAAAATTAACCCAAAAAAAAATGCAAATTTTCAGAAAAATTTTGAGGCTCAGATTTTCGCAAAAACCTGGGTATACACTAATTCGATACCGTAGAACTCAAAAATAACCTCTGTTTACTCCTAAAACTCACTGCTGAATTTTCACAGTCTCAGAAAACTCAAATTTTCCACTTTTTACCCGTGTCAAAAAGCTGTCACAACTTTTTTTCTCGGGTGGAAAAAATATATCAATTCCAGGATATATAGCTAAAATTGACATACTTTTAATATGCATCGATCCCCAAAAAATTAATATTTCGAAAACTTGCGTTGTTTTATTAAGAAATGATGAGTTTATAACATACTATGACGAGAACGCGCCAACGAATTAAAAATGTCAAAATTTTGTCATATCTCTGAAAATAAAAATGTTAGCAGGAAACTGATGTGCATTCAACAGCTCGAAATACTCCTATAACCTCTATAATATAGTTGATAACTATATTATTTTATTAGTTTTTTTTAATTTTTGACTGCTGTCACAATGACATTTATATATTTTCAGTTTTTAGTTTTTGTTTTGACAGCTGTCAAAGTGACAAATACCAATTTTTTGGTTTTCTTACAAAGAATCTCGCTTTAAACTTTGGAACATGTTTATTTGTATATTAAATGAAAAATTTGAAACTGTAAAAAAAGCGAACAATGAAATTTTAAAAATGTTTATATAAACTAAGTTGTTATTCTTAAAAATTTTATTTATTTACAATATTTGAAGGGTGTCAAAATATTTCCCACACACCGGATTCGATAACCCTTGTGGGGGCCCTGGTCAAATTAATATGTCACTTACTAAGGCAATTTTACCGACACCTGGTGTAAACAAACTGTTTGTGTAATTCTTTTTTACCATTTAGAATGGGTTGTAGAGGACGATGGGTGTCGGACTCCAGACAGAGGAACTGGGAACTGTATACCATTAAGAGATTGCGACCCGATGCTTAAAGTGCTGCAAACCGTAACGAGACCGGTTTCTGATGTCGTTCTTAAGAGGCTGCAAGCTTATACCTGTGGAGCATTTGGTTCTAGCGTAAAAGTAAGTAAACTATTATCTAGCTCCCATAAGTACCACCAAAGACCGTTTGTGGTTCGAATAGACGCACTATCGGATACAAATAAATTAATCACATCAACTATTCGTGTCGCAGTTTATTTAATATATGGTTCGGTGTTGCGTCAGAAGCGTCTAATAAATAGTTCTTTAGTCATGATCGATATTACACCATACATGATAACAATAACAATAAGAACATCATACATACATACATAAATATGTATGTATGTTATATATGTACATATATATATATATATATATATATATATATATATATATATATATATATATATATATATATATATATATATATATATATATATATATATATATATATAGTGTGTCCCAGATTCGCGTCTCTATATAGGGATCTCGGCTCCTATTATACCTACAGCAAAGGTTAAATAGGGAAAGTTTTAGAGGAAACTTATTGCATTCGATATCTATTTTCAGATTTACGATCGATCAATAAGTTTGGGACATATCGGCGAAAAGCCGAAAATGGCGGATTTCGTTTTTCACCAGTATATTTAGAACGGTAAATGTGACAGCTGTCAAAATGTGACATTATTCGGACATATTTTTAAGACGAATCAGATGGCGTATACGACACGTCTTCATTGTTTCTTGTTAACCCGCAACCCGCCTCAATTTTCATTTTTCTTATGACCGCCATATTGGATTTTTCGATTTTTGGAAAGAGCCTAAAATTTCCAGTCTAGTGATATCTCACAAGTGCATTAAAGATTTTAGTGTCATCAAAATATCACACTTCGTAAAGGTTTCAATGTTTTTAAAGGAGACCATGATTTATTTGTCACAAGATTTAATAAGTAATGTATTGAACGCATCGAATTTTCAATACAACATAAACGTAAATAACGACTTAAAAAATTTAATGAGCTTTAACTACTTTGTAAGTGGGTAACATTAATTTACAAATCTGCAAAATGACGTCCATTTGCATTGAGGCATTTTTGACAATTGGTGACTGTTTTTCGTACAACCCTGGTAAGTGTATTTCGGTTAATATTTCTAAATGTGTTCAGAACTCTTTGTCTCAGGATTTCTATGGTCACGGGGGGATCAAATTCATAGATTTCATTCTTCGTGTGATCCCAGAGGTAGAAATCAAAGGGCGACAGGTCAGGGGATCTAGGAGGCCAAGATATTGGACCATTTAAAGAAATTATTCTTTCGTCAAACTGCTCTCTAAAGAAGTTCCTGACTTGAATGGTATTGTGAGCCGGACATCCGTCTTGTTGAAACCAAGTTCTTTTTAATTCATCTTCCGTTAGAATAGCTCGTAAGGCTGGTACAACCTAGTTTCGCAAAAGCTCTAGGTACCTCTGCCCGTTTAGGTTGTATTGAAACAAAAAATGGTCCAATAAGTCGATTTCCTGAAATGATTAATAATTTATAAATAGGTGCCCAACAGTCAAGGGCGGCAGGGTCGGTCGGGTGGTACTAGAAACTATAAATTATCTTTATTTAAAAATAGCTATTTTTTTCCAAAAATAATTATCGAAACATCCCGTAATGAATGAGCTTGTGTACAGTTGAAACCTATTCAGCTTTATTATGAAAAAGAAAAACATATTTGGTTAGCGGGAAGTAATAGCCGTAATAAATTATTATGTTGGTATTGCATATTAATTTCGGAAATACTAAATCAATGTGTTTCAGTGATATAATAATCTTAAACAAGTACACCCTGCCTTAATAAAACATAAAATATCAAAAGAACAAACCCCTTGCGCTTTAAAATTTAAATTATTCGGAAATACAGCTGAACGCCTTTCTATAAATCATAATGAAAATCTAGGTTTCCCGGGTAATAATAAATCATTAAATTCAGACAATCAAAATAATTTTAGAGAATTAGCTAAATCTGCAAAAAATTTAGATAAAGTGTTAATAAATGTATAGAACCCAATTCTATTTTTATAGGTTCTTCGAAACTACAATACAAAATGATTGAATAAAAATGTAATACAATATCAAAAAAGTAAGTTGACTGACTAGAGTAGAACGTTTGCTGTTTTTTATTAGATTATACTCTTTTAGTATCATTAAAGAACTAAACGAAAAAAGAAAAATTATTATTTGACCATCCTTTGGTGCCTATTTAAAAAAGATTGGTTAAATTAACTTACCAATGATCCCACACCAAACCTTACTTCCAAATCTGATCTGTAGAGGTCTCTCTGCCACTTCGTGAGGATTTTGCGCAGCCCAATGATGACGGTTGTGCCTATTAAAGACTCCAAAATTCGTGAACCTGCTCTCATCGGACCACAAGACATGATTTACAAAATCAGGATTTTCATTACATCTTCTAGTATACCACTCACAAACACTGTAGTCGTCTTGGAAAATCAGTTAGTTAAGTTCTTGTACTATTATGGGTTTGTATGGATGGTACTTATTCTTTTTTAAAACTCTCTGTACTGTTGATTTTGGCACATTAGTTTCCTGTTTTACAGTTCATACCGATGCACTAGGGTTTTCGTTGATAGCTTGTAAAATGTTTCTGTCTCGATTTTCATTGTTATTATTGTATCCGCTTCTAGGTTGTTCGAACGCACCATGGTTAATTAAATTAACTACGATTTTCCCAAATTGGGTTTTCTGAGGCTGCTGTCGTTCGAGGTACATCTCCAAATACCTTGCTGAGGTAACGTCGGCGTTTATGTATGATTGAAAGTACAGAGCTAACATGTTAACCTTTTCTTCATTCGAATATGGAATGCCGGCCATTTTCTATAGGTTTTGACAATCTATGTGTCAGATTTATGATTTTATTAGGATAAAAGCGTACCTACTACTTATTAAAACACAGATAAATCATGGCCTCGTTAGAAAAGCATTGAGAGCTAATATTACTTTAAATCATAGCCTCCTTGTAATATTTCGATGGTACTAAAATCTTTAATGCACTTGTGAGATATCACTAGTGTGGAAATTTTAGGCTCTTTCCAAAAATCAAAAAATTCAATATAGCCGCCATAAGAAAAATGAAAGTTGAGGCGGGTTGCGGGTTAACAAAAAACAATGAAGACGTGTCGTGTACGCCATCTTATTTGTCTTAAAAATGTGTCCCAATAATGTCAGATTTTGGCAGCTCTTAAATTTACCGGTCTGGATATACTGGCCAAAAACGAAATCCGCCATTATCGGTTTTCTCCGATATTTCCAAAAACAATTGATCGATCGTAAATCTGAAGCCGGATATCGAATGCAATAAGTTTCCTCTAAAACTTTCCCCATTTAATATTTGCTGTAGGTATAATAGGAGCCGAGATCCCTATATAGATAATAGATATGGGACACACTATATATATATATATATATATATATATATATATATATATATATATATATATATATATGTATACATATATACATATATAGACATCCCACCCCCTAAATTAACAGACCTATATTACGTAACCATTTTTGGCAGTTTGACAGCTGTCAATTCATGTCAAAACGTATATCTCAAGTAAGTATATCAAAAATACTACGCAAAAAAGCTAATCTAATAATAAGAATCCAAATCGATATGCAAAAAATATGATAAAATAATTGTGTCTTATTGCGTCTTGAAACCTTACTAGTTTCTGAAATAAAAAATATATTTTCACTTTTAAAGGGATGTTTAGTCTCTTAGAATCACCCTGTAGTCGAAATAAAATTTATAATCAAACCTGTTTCATGGTTTGACGTTTTCCACCCCTTAACATACAAAGCTAAAATTTTAATTTTATTTTTAGAGAGCTTTTTCACCCCCTTAGTGTAAACCTATACCGGGTGTCAACGAATCTATTAGACAGGCCATAACTTTTAAAGTATTTGATGTATCAAAACGAAATTTCGTGTAGGTAAATGGTACATAAAGAGGAGAGTTTTTGCATATTTTTCACTTTCCGGTCACTTCCGGTTTCACCGGAAATGCCTCCAGTTTCGATTTTTTAAATGGAACACTCCATATATGTTTACATTTTTGGATCCTTGAGACAATTCTGAATCAAAATGTGACATTTTAATTTTTAAAATTGCATCTAGGTGGCCATGACCGGACGCAAATTAATCTAAGGACATGAAATGATGACAGAATAATACAATCGCTAAATTTTAGTGATTAGTCTGATAGCTAGGAACAAGAGAAGCTGATAAAATCAAATTTTTGTGTCTAACTATTTTATTTTTCATATGACGAACCTTTTTAAACGAGCACTTTTTGAAAAGAGGATTTTTCTGCGAATCTAGCGGTACTTACTTTTTTGCGACTGGATTAAAAATAAGCTCAAAAATTAAATATTACTAGAAAAATACTCGATAATCAATTATTTACTTTTATCAAGTCTGCCATGGATATCCATGCCGGATATTAAGTAGGATTTTTAATTGCGACAGTTGGTTGATCAAGATTACTTACGTTGGATCTATCTTTGCGTCTTGTCACGTAAAGTATGACGTCAACAAATTTAGACGTGCAAATAAAGTATCTTTGAAAAAAAAATAGTTTAGACTATTAAACAAAAATATAACTTCAACTAACTTCAATAACGCTGTAAAATGTAAAAGCACAATATTCGAGTTCTCTGTAGTTGATCAAAGTGCATTCCTTCTTATTGTCCGACACATTTCCGCTCGTTCAATTGCTTCTCTCAACACGTGGTGCAGCATTTGAGGCGTAATACTTCTAAATACACGTACAATCCTTTCTTCAAAGATTTCAAGAATGGCTGGGGCTGTTTCATACACTCTTTTTTTAACATATCCCCAAATAAAGAAATCGAGAACAGTGAGATGGCGTTGTGAGGCGCTGCTCCATGGAAGTAAGTTCAGCGTAAAATTTCTAAAGGTATAGAACATTAAGATGTTGCTCAATTTCATTTTGGAGAAAGCTTAAGTACCTAACCCCTATTAATTGGCCCATTTATTCTGTTACCAACGACACCAGCCCAAACAATAACACCAAACCTTTCTTCAAAATTTCCTGCTCTCATTTCATGTTGATTTTGTTGGGCCCAGTAACGAGTGTTTTGCTTGTTAAACATACCATTATTAGTAAATCTGATAAAGTTGATACATTTAGGTCAATTCTACAATTTTGGAGCAACCAATCACAAAACAATATCCGTCTATCGCCATCGTCAGGATACAAATGTTGCTGTAACTGGTACTTATAAGCTCGATATCCGTGTTTCTTTAGTATTTTTCTAGCTGATTCAACTTCAACCCTAGCAAGAACGTTAATCTCCGTTTATTAATTGTTAATAAATCTGCCTTCCGCCACTTGATTTCCTTCTTGATGCCTAAAACGATTCTCGAGATATGGAAAATACTGACGCACTGGATATTGCCGGTTTTTATGACATTCTCCAAATATTAATAACATATCGACTTTTTCACTTTGAGTATACATTATTTTAACTTTAGAAAACAAAAATAATACTGAAAATCAAGAAAAATAAGGAAATCTTAAGTCTACTCAGAAAGAATAGTTAAGTGTCACTGTCAAAACAAAAAATCCTACTTAATATCCAGCATGGCTATCCATGATATACTTGATAAAAGTAAATAATTGATTATCGAGTATTTTTCTTGGTAATATTTAATTTTTGAGCTTTGTTTTAATCCAATCGCAAAAAAATTAGTACCTTTAGATTGGCAAAAAATTCTTCATTCCTTCTCCCATTTATTCTACGATCGACCCTATAGAAGCGTATTTCCCCGACGTACCGTTACCGAGCTGAAGCATTTCGAAGCTTAACAAAATGTTTTATTTCACTTTTTTGATCCTAAATTACATTTGTTAGGTTTTATAAAATTTTTAAATTTCTTTCACAATTTTTATCTGGAGATTTTTTTTGTATACCTTCAGTATACAAAACACTGTAAAGCAGCATTTTAAAAGCGTAATTCTTTTTATTTTATTTAAGGAAATATCAATATTAAAAACTGCAAAGCACTTAATTTGATAAATTCATTGACGTATATATACAGGGTTATTCGCGCAACCCGTTCATTAAAAGTTTTTGATGATGCCATTTAGATAAAAATTTCAAATTTTGGGATTAAGGTAAGGTCAAGGGGTACTTCTTTTTTGAAATATTTTCAACTTCCTGTCACATGCGGTTTAACCGGAAGTTGGTATTAACTTGCTTATTTTAAATGGAACAACCTGTATTTTATGATATTTTTGGATTCTACGGATGCTATTTTATGTAGCATGTCCTATACCTAAGTTCAAGCGTTCTTAAGATATTTGACCTTGAACCAAAAATGAGCCTTCGGGGTACCAAATTTTAGAATCTCATATTTTTGTAAGTTTTGAAGATATATTCTTCATATTTTGCAGACGATCGGTAAATAATCTTAGGTTTCAATTTTTTTTATTGAATTTGTCTATTTTTATACAGGGTGTCCTAAATTCAGCGGCAAACATTCACATTTTCAAAGCCGCTAAAGTCCGTTTTTTTAAATGGGACACCCTATAACTTTATGCTCTCTCAAATGTAGAATTTCATTTTCTATCGAACTGTATTAAGGTTCCCTATACCTATTTGTAACCTTTTTCGAAATAATCAGGTTTTTATTAAACTATCATATGTATTTGCTAAATGCTTACACCTTCCCGTAGTAAGCCATGGAAAAACAATTACTGTGCTTTTCTATTCAACATGACAGCTGATTTGAAACTTTTAAATTAAAATAAAATAACACTCAAAAGCTGATATTCTCAATTTATTTTATAATTGCGGAGAATGTTACAAAATATTGGAGAGAACGTGCCATGCTTTTAATGAAAAACATCCTCATTTATCGCCAATGAACAAGAGAAAATTGAAGAGGATTGAAACGAAATTTTTTCGTTTCGGAAAAGTTAAAGTTATAAAAAATGTAATAAATTGTTTACATTATTTTTAACCATATCTACTGTTCTAAACTTGTTTTAGTGAACTTAAAAATTATAGCAATCTAACAATCAACAATAAATAAATAAAATAATAAAATTGAATTATAACAAATGTTCTATATGCTGTCCGTTCATTTGAAGACACATTTCAATTCTTCTTTGTACAGTTGCTGTGGCCCGTTGAATTTGTCCGTTTTCTAATTCGGCAAAAGCTGTTCGTATCCTGTCCAGTAAATCTTGTTGATTATTTACTGGGGAAGCATAGACTTTACCTTTGATAAATCCCCATAAATAAAAGTCTAGGGGTGTTAAATCAGGCGATCGCGGGGGCATATCCAAGGGCCATTGGGACCAATCCAGCGATCTTCAAAAATTCGAGATAATTGGAGATAAACTGCAGCGGAATTATATGCTGGTGCCCCATCTAATTGATACCAATAATTTTGCAGCTCACCAATAGGAAGTTCTTCTATAAATTCAGAAACCGTCCATCGTTGAATTTCCAAATACTTATCACTATTTAAATTGTCTTCATAAATACAGTACCGCACGTGATCATTTAATACTATACCGAAAACATTGAAGCTAAACCTCTCTTGAGAACGCGTTTCGCGTAAAGCGTGCGGATTTTCTGCTGCCCAGAAATGTTCGTTTCTTCTATTTGTTATTCCTTCTCTAGAAAATTTCGCTTCATCGGTCCAAAATACTTTTGAAAGAAATTGAGGGTCCTCTTGAATTTTCAAAAACATGAATTCGCAAAATTCTACTCGTCGGACGTCATCACCAGGTCTCAAGGCTTGCACGTTTTGGAAGGAATAAGGGTGCATATGATGTTCGTTCAAGATTCTTTGGACAGATGAAGAAGAAATTCCCAAATCGTTTTCTGCAGACGGTATTGAACTTTGCGGGTTTGCGTGGAAATAAGCTAATGTGTTTATTACGTTATCCTCGGCATTTGTCACTGGTTTCGGAACATTTTTTGTAACTTTAACCTTGCCAAAACGCAAAAAGTTCGTTTCAATCCTCTTGAATTTTGACTTGTTCATTGGCGGCAAATCAGGGTGGCGTTCATTAAACACACGACACGTTCTCTCCAAAATTTTATAATATTCTCCATGAATATAAAATGGATTGAGAATATCAGCGTTTGAGTATTCTTCCATTTCGGTTTAGAAGATTTAGTTTATCACTGACAGCTTTCGATAAATAACGCATACTAATCATCTGTAATATTGGATATTGGATCTCAATTGTTTTTCCATGGCTCAGCATTGGAACATTAAAACATTTAAGCAAATACATACGATATTTTTATTTAGATTTTAAAATTTGGTACCCCGAAGGCTCATTTTCGGTTCAAGGTCAAACATCTTAAGAACGCTTGAACCTAGGTATAGGACATGCTACATAAAATAGCATTAAAATTCTCCGTAGAATCCAAAAATATCATAAAACACAGGGTGTTCTATTTAAAATAGGCAAGTTGATACCAACTTCCGGTTAAACCGGAAGTGACAGGAAGTTGAAAATATTTCAAAAAAGAAGTACCCCTTGACCTTACCTTAATCCCAAAATTTGAAATTTTTATCTAAATGGCATCATCAAAAACTTTTAATGAACGGGTTGCGTGAATAACCCTGTATATTCGTTCGTAATTTCGTTACAGTGGGGAAGAACTATGTTTACAAAAACGCATTTTTTTAGATAACTATGAAGAAATTCATATTACTACAACATATGGAAGATGCACTTTACACAAGCATTTCGTCGATACCTAAACGAAACAATTCTAGTATTCAATACTTATAGCCGAATAATATGGTATAATAATATTTGAAATTATTTTTTTATGGTATATTAAAATATTCAAATTGTGTACATTTGAATTTCTTTGTCTTTTGGCAAGAGAACAAAATCAATCTGAACGTATCGGAAACTGTAAGGTCAACGAGTCAATTACGATTATGGTTCATTAATATAAACAATACATTTTAATCTACTGGGATTCCCAGTTTACTGAAGAATTTAGGTTTAAGAAACTTCAGGCAATGCACTCATCGATGAGTAAATGAATAATGACATTTCCGCCTTGCGCGGGTTATTGAAAAAAAATCAGCAAATTTCCTATACCCGGTACTTTCCTTTATGAATCTTTTATTTTATTAGGAATAGTGACCTAATTTAGTTCTGCACTAGTCGTTTAGTAACACATACACATATATTGTTTTCATGTTTGATAACTACAAAAACCATTTGATAACATATCTTAACATATTACATATAATTTCAACAGTACCTTTGATTAAAATATTTGAATAAATCCAAAAATACCTACTTTATTCAATTTTTAATTATTACCTTCCCTCCTTATGCCTATTTCACTTTCCCCAGAACTTATTTGAATTAATTTGAATGATAATAAGTGCCATTCCTGCAACAAAATGGACTTTTAAGAGCATAAAATGTAAAACAAACAAATGTTCAAAGCCTGCTGAGAGTCAAATTGACTATGGACCTCGCGCTAAATTAAACTTATTTATATTGGGCAGGCTTTGGAAACAATTGTTTGACGCCGTTTTTCCAATATTTTGACAATTAAAAGTTTGACCCAAGTAGCACAGCAAATAACTACTACCCACCTGATTAAGCCCCAAAATATCGCCCTCAGCTAAGCAAAATTGCCTATACTAGGTATACGGGGTTGTACTATATTTGCGAAAACAGATACAATTTTTAATTTTATATATACTAGCTCATATCAACCTATACAGTGTGTCCCAGATTCGCTTCTCTATACAGGAATCTCGGCTCCTATTATACCTACAGCAAAGGTTAAATGGGGAAAGTTTTAGAGGAAACTTATTGCATTCGATATCCGGCTTCAGATCGATCAATTGTTTTTGGAAATATCGGGGAAAAACCGAAAATGGTGGATTTCGTTTTTGGCCAGTATATCCAGAACGGCAAATTTGACAGCTGCCAAAATCTGGCATTATTGGGACACATTTTTAAGACAAATAAGATGGCGTATACGACACGTCTTCATTGTTTTTTGTTAACCCGCAACCCGCCTCAACTTTCATTTTTCTTATGGCCGCCATATTGGATTTTTCGATTTTTGGAAAGAGCCTAAAATTTCCAGTCTAGTTATATCTCACAAGTGCATTAAAAATTTTAATATCATCGAAATATTACACTTCGTAAAGTTAGGTTTCAGTTTTTTATAAGGAGGCCATGATTTAAAGTAATGTTAGCTCTCAATGGTTTTCTAAGGAGGCCATGATTTATCTGTAACAAAATTTTTTGACGTTAAGTTAAATAGTTAAATAGTTGAAAGTATCAAAGCTGTGTTTTAATAAGTAGTAGATACGCTTTTAAATCATAAAACTGACACATAAATTGTCAAGACCTATAACCGGCATTCCGTATTCAAATGAAGAAAAGGTTGACATGTTAGCTCTGTACTTTCAATCATACAGAAACGCTGACGTTACCTCAGCAAGGTATTTGGAGATGTACCCCGAACGACGGCAGCCTAATAAAACCCAATTCAGGAAAATCGTAGTTAATTTAATTAATCATGGTGCCTTCGAACAACCTAGAAGCGGATACAATAATAACAATGAAAATCGAGACAGAAACATTTTACAAGCTATCAACGAAAACCCTAGTGCATCGGAAGAACTGTAGAACAGGAAACTAATGTGCCAAAATCAACAGTACAGAGAGATTTAAAAAAGAATAAGTACTATCCATACAAACCCATAATAGTACAAGGACTTAAGGAAACTGATTTTCCAAAACGACTACAGTTCTGTGAGTGGTATACCATAAAAACCCATAATAGTACGAGCTATTCTAACGGAAGATGAATTAAGAAGAACTTGGTTTCAATAAGAGGGATGTTCGGCTCACAATACCATTCAAGTCAGGAACTTCTTAAGAGAGCAATTTGACGAAAGAATAATTTCTTTAAATGGTCCAATATCTTGGCCTCCTAGATCCCCTGACCTGTCGCCCTTGGATTTATACCTCTGAGGTCACACGTAGAATAAAATCTATGAATTTGATCCCCCCGTGACCATAGAAATCCTGAGACAAAGAGTTCTGGACACATTTAGAAATATTAACCGAAATACACTTACCAGGGTTGTATGAAAAACAGTCACCAATTGTCAAAAATGTCTCGATGCAAATGGACGTCATTTTAAAGATTTGTAAATTAATGTTACCCACTTACAAAGTAGTTAAAGCTCATTTAGATTTTTTAAGTCGTTATTTACGTTCATGTTATATTGAAAATTCAATGCGTTCATTACATTACTTATTAATGTAATCTTCTGACAAATAAGTCATGGCCTCCTTTAAAAACATTGAAACCTAATTTACGAAGTGTGATATTTTGATGACACTAATATCTTTAATGCCCTTGTGAGATATCACTAGACTGGAAATTTTAGGCTCTTTCCAAAAATCGAAAAATCCAATATGGCGGTCGTCAGAAAAATGAACATGGAGGCGGGTTGCGGGTTAACAAAAAAACAATGAAGACGTGTCGTATACGCCATCTTATTTGTCTTAAAAATGTGTCCGAATAATGTCATACTTTGACAGCTGTCAAATTTACCGTTCTGGATATATATTTCCCAAACTTATTGATCGATCGTAAATCTGAAGCCAGATATCGAATGCAATAAGTTTCCTCTAAAACTTTCCCTATTTAACCTTTGCTGTAGGTATAATAGGAGCCGAGATCCCTATATAGAGAAGCGAATCTGGGACACAGTGTATATAAACCACTGCGGTTTTGAAACATGTGATGTTTTGCCTGTCCATAGACAAGGAAAATAAAAAACTGTAAAAAATATTGTATTTCTTATTTGGTTTTTTTAGGTATGTTGTCCTCCAGGTCCTATAATTTTGGAGGCGAGTGGAGAGGAACCTCCAGACGTGTCTCGACATCGAAATTTGTATCTGCTCCCGCCAGACTGCGGATACTTGAACAGTGACAACAGGATCATAAACGGGGAAGACGCTAACCTAAATGAGTTCCCCTGGATGGCGCTTCTCCGTTATAGAGGAAGTAAGATAATTTTTAACAAAAACATAAACATTTTATTAATTCCTAATTGGGTTGTGGGATTTCTACTCTTCCTTCCCTTGGAATGAGGTTTGTTTTTCTTCCAGCGATCTTTCCGAAATTTGTTTATACCAAATTCAAAAAAATTATGAAATGTTTATACGAAGTCAGTTGAAATTGCTCAAAAATCGGGGTACGATCATTTACCACAAAACACATTTAAAGACAATAGCATTATTTTTATTGACAGCTCCTCATATTCGTCCTCCTCGGGTCAACGTGGACTTGATGTGTTTCTAGGATGCATTTATTTTCTGCGGTATGGGCGATAACTGATAAAATTTAACACGATATTTTCATAGGCGCGTAAATTTTTGTATTCTTAAATTGCAAAAGGGTAAAGAGGATTAAATCTCGCTAATTTATTTCGTTCCATGGTGCCAGTTTTTTATTCGGTATTGGTTAAGAAATGCCATTTGCAGGCTCCGGGCGTAGATTTGAAATATTGTCAAAAATTAACTTTGGTTTAATGTTAATATTTTTATTATCTATCTATACTAATATATAAAATCCTAATTGACTCACGGATTAAACACGCTTCTGCTCAAACCGCTTTACATAAGAAGCTGAATTTTGGCACACAGATTGAATTCCCGATGTAGAAGTTTTATAACAGAGGTGCTTGAACTGCTGGCGATCTACCTCAATATTTTTAGACTACTTACGATCGACTCCGAGAGGCTGCAAGTATGTGTGATGCAAGGTTGTCGTACATACACAATACATACACCCTACCTACCTAGGACATTATTTTAGTCAAGGTTTGGGTTAGCTTTAGTTAGGTTCTTCTCTACAATATCAATGAAAAAACTCATAGTTATTCAAAATTGCGAGTTTATTAGTTGTTAAACTTAACTAAGGAGTGACTTTGGATGTTGAAGCGTGGCACTTCATGTCCTCAGCATACTTTTCATAAGATGGTATGTAACCACTGAGTGCTAATCACAAGCATGATGACATATGATCGTCAGTTAGTCGATTGCGATATTTTGACCTAATTATTTTCATTTCCATTTCAGAAAATGCAGACTCGCACAAGTAAGTTGACCCAAACATTGCTGTCAGTTGAAGGGCGATTTGCCTTAGATTCGGATATTTATCTTCAGATATAAAACACCAGAAATTTGTATCAGATGCTGTAGCTTTGAGATGTATATCTGATATAATCTGCACCAACTCATTTTCAACAGAACATGAGTTCATATTAAACTGACAAGCTATTTCAGTAGCTAATTCCTCAATGTTTTTACATGAAAAAGGATAACTCATAAATGATGCTAAGTTTGCCAATTTACTACAATCATAAAAACGCATTTCGAATTATCCCAAAATATTTGATAATTCAGCCTCATACGTACCATAATTCAACTGAGGAGTCCTTGCTTTCAAAGACGGAAAATGTTTCAGATCCTTTCTTTTGAGTTGATCTATTTACTTGCAATTTACTTTTGAATGCGTTTACTGCGCTAATCATCTCAATAACAGTTTTTCCTTTACCTTGAAGCTCTAAGTTAATGGTGTTTAAGTGCATTGTGATGTCAGTCAAAAATGCCAAATCAGTCAGCCATTTTTCGTTTTCAACATCTGAGTGTCATCACCTCTTTCGTCTAGAAAAACTGTTATTTCGGGCAATAATTCTTGAAACCTTTCTAGGAATTTTCCGCGACCGAACCACCTGATGTCGGTGTGAAGAATTAAATCAGTGTGTTCAGCTGACTCCCTATCTTCCAACTGCAACTTAAAGAGCCGCCGTTGCAAGCTACGTGCACGGATGGAATTCTCAATTTTTGTTGCAATGCCCATAATTTCCTCCGTGTTTAAAACTTTTGAACACAAAACTTGGATGAAATTGAAATGGATTGAAAAAAATGAAGGGAAATCTTCATTAGCTCGACACAATGCCAAAAAACCGTTTTTGTTTCCAGTCATTGCTAGTGCTCCATCGGTTGTAATGCACACTAATTTATATATTGGTAGCTTGTAGTTTTTTACAAAATTGAAGAAAACGTCATATATATCTTCGCCACGGGTCTTCCCCTTCAGAGGAATAATTGTCAAAAATTCTTCCTTAGCCAACATGTCATTGAATACCATCCGAATAAAAATACACAGCTGGGCAGTGTCTGTCATATCGGTGGATTCGTCACACTGTAAAGAAAAGTATGTACATTCCATGATATCATTTTTTAGTTTATCTGCCACGTCCTGACTCATGACTTCAATACGCCTTGTGACAGTCGGCCGAGATAACTGAAGTTCTCTAATAGCAGACATGATTTCTGTTTTATTTTTAAAATCTCCAAATCTCCAAAAGTCTCACCCGCTTCAATAAATGCTTCTTTCACAACCGATCCATCTTCGAATGGTTTCTTGTGTTTCGCCAATATATGAGATATTTTAAATGACGCGATCGTAGCAGCTTTTGATTGTTTGGCTGGTCTTGTGAACATGGTTTGTTCTTTTTTCAAACAAGATATCAAATCACGTACTTTTCGTTTTCTTAATTCACTCTGTGGCGGAAAATCCTTTTCATAGTTTTTATGAACCGTTTTATGATGCCTCTCTAAGTTACTACGCTTAGGTATTGCAACTGACGCAAGACAAATAAGACAAATGCACTTATCCTTCACCATACAAAACAAAAATTCTTCCTCCCAATCGTTATTAAAATGATACGTTTTAGATTTCTTCGTTGCACTCATTTTGTACTATTTAATAATAAACTTTGTATCGACGTAGTATTGCCTTCAAGTTGCAATTCAGAATGACTCCAATTCCTGCAGGCGCAACATTTATATCGGTGTGAACGAAAGTCTCGAATGTTCATGTGAGTCAGAAATTTTTCGAGCTCTGCATGACCATGTTGCCATATAATAAATATGTCATCCACATAACGAATCCATAATTTTGGTTTTAAACTTGCTTTCTCAAGAGCTTCTTTCTTGAAGTATATCATAAATAAATTCGCGACTACTGGTGATAACGAGGACCCCATTGGAGCACCATCCATTTGTTTATACATTTGCCCGTTGAAAGAAAAATAAGTATTTTTGAGGCAATGCTCCGAGAGTTCTATTATTGTGCCTGGAAATCCTCGTTCATAGCAATCTTGTCCAATGCTTCGTCGATGGGAATACTGGGATATAACGATTTGACATCTAGGCTTGCTATGATATCGTTTTTTTTTTCTGACTCACGTAAATTCAATCCACCCCAGAATACAACTTACTCTAGAGTTAGAGGAAAACAACAAACTACCATTTTTAGATGTTTTGGTCACAAAACTGCATAACGGACATTTCGAATACACCGTGTATAGAAAACCAACACATACAGACAGATATTTAAATGCAAAATCACATCATCACCCAGCACAAATTCAAGCTGTGGCAAATACTCTAATTTCCCGATCCGTGCGACTAACTGAAACACAGACGAGACAAAACGAACTTAGGTAATATCTAGTGCTTTAAAGAAAAATGGCTACACAAATCGCACCATAGAGAAAGCTATTAATGCACAGGTTTCCCGAACAACAAACAACTAAAATTATGAACCGGGAAAGCAACGAGTAGTCTTACCATATGTAAAAGGCGCAATAGACAGAATCGGAAGAATTCTTAGGAAACACAACATACAAACAATACACAAGCCACAAACAACTATAGGTAAACTACTCGGAAACCCAAAAGATAAAATCAAACTGGAAAACCACGGAGTGTCCAGTATTCCGTGCCAGGACTGTGAAAAGTTGTACGTAGGGCAAACTAACAGGTGAATATCAGCAAGAGTGGAAGAGCATAAACTCAGCATCAGAAATAAACAAACAACCTCAGCTTTATTCCTACATCATCATGAAACCGGCCATAAAATAAATTTCGATGGGTGTAGGGAGATTGCCAATATAGAACATTATAAGAGCAGAATAATCCGAGAATTCATAGAAATTGAAAAACAAGGTGATTTGAATAAAAGGGACGAATCATCAAAACTACCAACAGTATGGAAGACAATAATCGACAAATCTAAAATCGCAAAAACTCAAGCGCAATTAGCGCAACAACAACAGCACCATCCGAAAAACATAAATATCGACCAACGCCTGCGCAGATATAACCTTCGGCCCCGAGTGGGGGTATAAAAGGAAGCGTCGCGGTCACCAACAATTCAGTCTCTATTCGAACACGAGAAAGAAAGCTTCGAAAATGCCAAATGTGATTTTGGCAAAACGTCAGCAAAACTGTTCTTTTCAGAACGACAGTAGTGAACGGATGTACACCCGGAATGAAAACACATTGTATTTTTCCATCCGTGAAGGAGTAAAAATCAACAAACGTATATATATATATATATATATATATATATATATATATATATATATATATATATATACTAAATAACTATTTATTGATCTAAATTGGACTATTCCTATTAAAAAGGAAGATTCATAACAAAGGAAATTCGGGGTAATGGAAATTTACTGATTTTTTTTTAATGCTAATACTTTCCTTTTACAAAGGAAGAAAAAATATGTGCTACATTAAAATTTTCTAAGTGTAATTATTTTTTTCAGGGAAAGGTCTAGGCTTCAATTGCGGCGGAACCGTTATCAGCAAGAACTATATTCTGACAGCAGCTCATTGTATCTCTGGACTGGTTAATTCCGAACTGTGAGTACATTTCCGTCTTAATTTAAATATACGTTTCCAAATAAATTTGGTATGGGCTAATATCTCGTGTACTATTAATAAATCACAGCTCTCGGGTTTAGACCGTGTCAAAGTGAAATCACTCTCCGACGTTTCGCCTTCGATTGCACGAGGCATCTTCAGGCATCTTCTCTACACAATATCAGTTTATAATAACCCGATACTAATGCCAGCACATTAGTATGGAATTAGAACATTAATCATGGATCCTGTTGTTTGCTGATGTTCAGCGACAGCGGATTGAACAATTTGTTTCTTACTTCTACATCTTTATGTTCTTTTTTATGTGGTACATTTCTAAGAATAACATGTTAAAATTTTAGAGATAAAATCGAATTACAAAAAAAGGTTATTCTTAGAAATGTACCACATAAAAAAGAAGAAAAATTGCATTAGTTATAAATCAGATACCAATCAGCTGAGCAATATTTATTGCAATCTTTTAAATTTTATGTAACAATACTTTTTAAATGCACACCGTAGAATAGTTCACCTCGTACAATTTATTAACATCTAGATAAGGCTTGTGTAGCTAATATGTTTTGTTCTCCTTTTTTGCAATTCAACTGCTGGGACATGAATATTATCATTAAAAACGCCACATTATTTGAGCTGTTGATTGTCATTTTAATGTTAAATTACAATTCTAATTGGACCTATTCTTTATAATTTTTGTAGTTGCTCCTGATGAAGCTAATAAACATTGGCGAAATATTGAGCACTTAAGATAAAAAGAGTTTCTTCTTTTTTTTCCCACGGACCACTAGACCCGAAATAAAACCTCTATACGGTCGAAAATACTTGCATTTTTTTTATTTTCAAACGTTTAGGCAAGTTTTTGCCGTCATCGGCGTTTCTAAGAAGGTAATTTCCCGCATCATAATAAAATATTCATAAACAAACTTCCTGGCACAGTATACGACATTTAGTTTTGAAACATCACATACATTAAAACATTCAAAAGTTAAAATTCGACTAATATTATCGACGGCGTTAGAAGATCCATATAAATGTGCCTCTTTTCTTTTCTTGTTATCAATTTTTTATTTATTTCTTTATTTTGAGTAATTGGGAATGTTAGTAAGGTGCTCTGTGGTCCCCTTATCGATACCAGTGATTTTCTCCTATATTACTATCGAGTTTTTTGTATATTTTTTTAAACAATTTTTACTTGTTTCACACTAAGGTTTTTTATTAACTTATTAGTCTTCATTTTATTTTTAGGGTATCTGTTCGGGTTGGAGAGCACAGCATAAAGAACGACACCGATTGCGAGAGTGTGAACAGAACTTTAAAGTGCAACCCCCCCGTACAAGACGTGAGAATTGAAGAATTGATACCCCATCCTGAGTTTGGTCTTAGGACGTTCTTGAACGACATTGGCCTGATTCGGGTTTCAACTATGAACCTCAATGTTGGTGTGTATTTAATAATAATAACAGTAATAATAATAATAATAATAATAATAATAATAATAATAAATAAGTCTGATCGTCTGGGTACTGCATCCAGCAGTATTGAGGACGCTACGGTAATTTCGTAGTCCGTACTGTCAGCGGCGTCCAGTTCTCCGCTGTCCTAAATACTTAGTATCCCTGCCCTCCCCACACCCTAGCCACCCTAAACTTCTCCTAACCTTTGAAACCGCACGGAGCAACTAACCCCGGTTAAGTTGCTTGGGGAGTGACGCCTCCACGAGTTACCTGGACCACCAGGGTCAAATGGTGGCACACTCACGAAAATGGAGAAAGCATCGAGCCTCGGAAAAGAGCCGCTGTCTGGGGATCGCCAGGGCACCTTTGGAGCCACGGCTGAAGGTGACAGCATGCGGGACGGTGGCAGCGAAAGGCTGAACAGGCGGGCCGAACCTATTCCAGGGAATTTCATCAGAGCCGACCTTGTTGGAGAAGGAAGTTGTCTGTTCCGATCAGTCAGCTTGCACATATACGGCCATCAAAAGAATCATGCCAAACTTCGAGAAGACGCATTGAAATACCTACGACAAAACTGGTCGGAACTTCAGATATTTTCGTTATTTCCTGACGACGACATGGACGATTTTGACAACTATCATAAGTTATAATATTTGCTCTCTCGGAAACCCAGACGCACATCTTCCCTATTTTCTCAAAACCGAGAACAACAGGAACAAAACAGATGTGCATTAAAGAGAGACCAACAATAATAGGCAAACAATCACAAGATAAAAGGATCTACCTTCTACTAACACGCGGTTCAATGTCGGGACACTTTGAGATTCTAACACCACAAAACATCTATCCAAACAACAAAGCATCGGGTGAGCAGCGTAACGGTCGAAGACGCTGCGGGAAAGAACAGCTCAACCGAAACGATCAGGACAAGGCAAAGGAAAATAGACTCACCGAAAGTGTTTTGTCGACTAAGCTGGCACCCACCAAGGTGGGAAAGGCAGGGCAACGCATGAGCCGCATTACAGAATCGAGCGAACCGATCATGCGCTGCCCGAATGGATACACAAATAAATCTGACACAGATGCTAACCAACACAACTACTTGAGCCTATTACAACAACCTGCAACTACCAAGGTAGGAAACCAAGGAAGAGCTTAAAATGGACAGATGAAATGAATCGAACGGTGATTCCTACTACACCAAACTGGAGACAATTTCATCAGGATACGGACATAAACTGCATACACTTTTCATAGCAGAATATCTAGAATACAAATCACTTATCACAGAACTTGTACATGGATGCCATAAAAGTGTATGCAAGCACAAAGGCACAGCTAAACGAACTCCTTAAAATCACAGAAGCGTCTACCCTGGACATTAACATGGGATTTGGTACAAGCAAATGCAAGCTACTTCATATCAACAAGGGACAGGGGAAATACCACCCTACGAGGAAAGCAATCAACAATGAAACTATAGATAATATGCTCAAAGAAGAAACATACAGATACCTAGGCTTCCATCAAAGCACCAAAATTAACCACACTCATATCAAATCAGAGCTCAAGACGGAATTTAAAACCAGACTCACAAAGCTACTAAAAACAAAACTGAATTCCAGAAATCTAACGAAAGCTATTAACACCTTCGCCATATCTATTCTTACGTATTCGTTTGGTATCATTAAATGGTCACACATAGACATAGAAAACATTCACATTCTCATACACTCTGAATTCACTAAACACAGGAAGTTACATCCCAACGCATCCCCAAAGACTCACCATCGAAAGAAGGAGGGAGGGGAATTATAGATATACAATCGCTAAATAAAAACAAATTTACGAACTCAGAAAATTCTTCCATAACCAACAAACTAACCTCCACAAGGCAATAGTGAAAGCAGACAAGAATTATACACCGCTCAACCTGTCTCAAACGAGTCACATCCAATCACGACTAGAAAAGATGAACACCTGGTCTAAAAAAACACTTCACGGAGGACACAGATACCACATAAAGCAAGAACATATACATTAAAACCTTTCATATACGTGGTTACAAGAAGGGCAGCTGTTCCCCGAAACAGAAGGCTTCCTGCTTGCCATCCAGGACAAAGTCATAGCAACCAGAAACTACCGAAAGCACATCATCAAGGACACAACAACCATTGAAGATGAGAGGTGTAGGAGATGTCACCAGCAAAAGAAACCGCGAGACTCAGACTCAGCAGCGAAGGTCGTTCATCAAGCATTAGTCACAACATACAAACTAACGGAGAACACAGATCCTTACTACCATTATACATCAACTTGAAAAAAATTGAAAACGAATACTACAAGCTCTACTGGGACATTGATATCCACACAGATAAAACAATCCCCACAAACAGACCCGATATCACCTTTCAATCCAAAAAAGAGAAAATCACTTATTTAATTGACATGGCTGTCCCCAACGACGAGAACATCCAAGCGAAATACACTGAGAAGATCGCCAAATACACCGACTTGGCAATGGAAGTAAAAAGGCTGTGGAAACAGGAAAGAGTCATCATTATTCCTCTCGTCATATCAGTAACAGGTCTCACCCCAACAACGTTTACACCGCATTTGGCTCAATTAGGACTTAATACAGACATTCACGGGAACATCCAAAAATCGGTCATTCTGAAAACATGTAGCATAGTTAGATCATTTCTTAATACAAAATAGTTGTTTTTTTTTCCATTTCTTTTTTTTTTATTTTTATTTTTTGTACTGTTTGGTATAATCCCGTCAGTATAAAATACAACCACAGGAATACTGTGAGACAACAAGTCATAATAATAATAAAAATAAAAAGAGTATTTATAACAAAAATAATAATAACAGTAATAATAATAATAAGACATCGCATACATTGAGAAAAAGTAGTAGGCTATGAAAAACAAAATAGCAAATACGGCCATCAATATCTGGTTATTGCCAGTTTTAGTATGCGATGTAAGCTGCATTTACGTTGAACGACCGTAAGCAACCATCTAGAAACAACTAAATTTAAAATTAATATAAGCAAAAAATATTTTAAAATGCTTATATTAATCAACTGACACGTTTTTATAAAATTAAAATGGCCAGTTTACCTATTTCTATAAACTGGAATATTGAGATTAGAGTATTAAAATCGTTAACACTGTTAATACAGGTATGGGTATAAAATGGCCAACGTAGGCCTGGTCATTTAAGTTTAAATGTTATAAACAAATCTGACACATTTTGAGACTAAATAGAAATTGTCTACTAAATATAAATAGTAAATAAATCTAACTAAAATCTAATAAAAATGATAAATTTTGATTTAGTACAAATACAATAGAATACAAATTATTTATTGGTGCTATGGTAACAAGTACTTACACATGTCAAAACAGTGGAAAGCAATAAAAGGATTACAAAATAATTAAATTTACAAAAATAATAATCCGAATAAACATTGAAAAGTAAAAAAAAGCAAATTTACAGGTCTTTCACTATCCGATACAACACAATCAAGAACTAAAACTATAACAGTAGATATATGAAAAATAAATATATAAAAATTTACGGGTAGAAGTCAGTAAGACAATTTAAGTAAAAATACAATACAATCAAGAAACAAAGCTATCATAGTAAATATGTAAAAATTAAATATATAACACTTTACAGCAAGAAGTCAGTGAAACAATTAAAGTAAGATAATATACAGACAACAGATAAAATTTTATTAAAAAGAAACATAACATATAAAAACTGCATCAGTTATTGAATATTTAAATTACAGTTAAGAAACTCATTTACAGAGTAGAACTTCCGACCCCCGAGAAGTGTCTTAATTTTATTCGTATAACTATTGATCGGCAAGTATCTCAAGCTATCAGGAAGTTTATTAAAAAACTTAATTGTTAGATGCCCTGGGCCATCTCGACACCCGTTTAATCTTAAATTGTTTAATAGTAAATTTTTCTTATTACGAGTATTATGACAATGGACAGACTCATGTGCTGTGTATTGATCAATATAAGACCTAACACAAAGAAGGTTTTCAAGAATATATATTTATGGTAATGTTAGGACATCATTAGATATGAAGTCATGTCTGCAGTTATCTCTGAAGTCGAAATATCCTCGAGGCACCGCTACTGAGATCTCATGCAATTAAAGCATAAGCAGTATGAGAATGGCATAAAGAAAAAAATGCTTGTCTTAAAACAGACTGTGATACACATTGTGCCAGGTTGCGTAGTAAAAAAATGTTGGATGAAAGCTTTTTACTAAGCTCATCCACATGAACATTCCAGGGGGGGACCTTTGTCCAGGTCCACATGAACATTCCAGGTGGACCCCAAAAAACCTAACAGATTATCTGAAATATGCCTTAAAAAGAAAATCATATTTTATGTCTTATCAATATTGAGTCTATTCGCCACAAACCATTTGTTAGCTTTTTCCTGGACTTTTGCAGAAGAAGCCCTAACACTCTCAAAGTTTTGTCCTACACAGGTGATAGTGATGTCATCCGCAAAAAGTATGTGGTGTACATCGAGGTCTGCTTTCGGTAGATCGTTGATATATATCAGGAAAAGTAATGGTCCTAAAACAGATCCCTGGGGGACCCCCACGGTGAGTTCCCTTCTTGCAGATGTCACCCCATCCACCTTAACTCTCTGAAACCTACCTCCAAGATAGCTTGCAATAAGTGCCAGACTATCATGGTGAAAGTAATAGTGTTCAAACTTCATTAAAAGCGTGGTGTGGGAGACAGTCAAAAGCTTTGTATAAGTCACAAAAGTTTGATTATATAAAGCTGCCCCCCTCAAAACCCCCTATAATTGAGAGTTCCAGAATTGCCAAGGTTGTACTGCGATATTTTCTAAAGCCAAACTGGGAATTGGTGAATAAGTTGTTGGATTCAAAGAACTCAATTATGCGAGATATATTTTTGAAAAGACCGGTAGAAGAGATATTGGTCTCTAGTTAGACACATTTGTTTGATCACCTTTTTTGAAAATTGGTGTCACCAAGGCCTCTTTGAATGCAGATGGGAAGATGGAATCTCTGAAAAATTGATTGGTCAGTTTTTTTAAGGGGCTGATAAGGACATTTTTGATGCCTTTAATGAGTTCAACGTTACGCTCATAGATATCTTTGCTCTTTTTGTTCTCGAGAGAGTTTATGATATGACGGACCTCATTCAATGTGACGTCTCTAAAACGAAATATCTCACAAGGGCTATCAAAGGTAAAACTGAAAGGATCAAGAGTCAAACAACTAATTCTACTCTGAATTTCATTGGCTACATTCACAAAGGAGTCATTAAAACAATTAACACTGATTTTTGTTTCAAGTTGTGGTATGGCTGGTAAGCCTCGGAATTCATTAATAATTTTCCACGTGCACCGAATGGGATTTGAAGAATTTTTAATTAGACTGTCATTTGCAATCTTTTTTGTACTTGTTATGGTGGGATTTTTTGTACATACTTTTATATTCATGCAACCATTGTGAAGGATACATTCAATATAGATCATACAGAAGGTGAAGGAGTTTACGCATGACTTTTAAATTGTCGTTAAACCATATTGTTGTATGCGCTTTGTTTAACTTTTTGACATATGTTTTTAGTGGAAAAGCTGTTTGATAGGCTTTAGTAAGAACTGTCAAAAAATTTAAACATGTTTCATCTATACTGACATCCTGGTCCAAGAACCGCCAGTCTGTTTGTTCCAGGAGATTGAAAACATTGACACATTGCTTGAACACTGAAGTTTAAAAATATGCCGTCCAGACAGTTGTTTTTCCTAGTCGCCCTTGTCATCATTCTAGTCATTCCAAATAATTCCAGTGCACAACACAACTTAGGACTTTCTTGCTCCCCTGTGCTGAAATGCACATTAAAATCACCTACAATAATGACCCGGTTACAATAAGCAACCAAGTTTAATATGTTTTCCATTACCTGTAGAAAAGTGTCGAAACACCTAGAGGAAGATCTGTAAATTGTTAATATGTATGTTTTCAATGTTTTGACAAAGAGCATTCACCTCTGTCAAAGGCGAGAACATGGTTAGATCACAACTGCTGTTCCACCGCCCCTGTAGTGTTGTCTGCAGCTACCCGCACCAACAATGTAATTGGATATTTTAATTATGTTTAGTTCGTCGGTCTTGAGCCAATGTTCTGTGAGACACAATATATCAATCTTCTTATCCACCAAGAATGCGTCCAAAAAGTTTATTTTGTTCTTGACAGACTGGATATTCACATGGAATATGGATGGTGTGATGGTGTATAATCCAATTATCTGTCAAAATATGCATTTTAATAAGTTACAAAATGTACGTAAGTTTCAAAGCGATATCTAAAAAGGTAAAAAAAATATTGCGTGTAGCCTATGTTCTGTGTCACCCGGTATACTTAGCCAAAGAGATATTTATATAGGTATCTTTTGTTATCTGTCGCTTGTCACTACGGACACTTAAACTGTTGTTCAGTGGCGCTCTTAAAACAGGACCGATGCTTGTTCTTAGTCGCCAGATGCTTCCCCCCTCTCCTGCAGCATTTTAAATGTTAAATTTTTATTATTTGGTATTTTTAAAAATGCTATTAAGGGAAATGTCCCGCTCTTTTTTAAAGCAAATCACGCCAAAGGTCGATCAGAACTTTGCAACCAACCCTAAAAAGTATGCAACCAGCTGTGCAATAGGGAAAATCGTTACATGTAGGTCGTATACATTGACGTATTATACTACGATGGACTGGCCCACTAGCAATAAACGACGTGTATTAAAATGTGGAAGAGACTAGAGAGAACCGAGAGAGAGATGGAGATAGGTGTGGCAGAAAATACGGAGAAAGTATACGTACGAAGTAGAAGACGGGGTGTTTTAAACAATATTTTGTTAAATAGTGCAATCATCGGTGGAATTTAATAAATTGCCTGATAATCTAAGGAATATAAAAAATACCAATACATTTATAAAACGCGTTAAGATGCATTTGCATATAATTAAGAATGAAATATCGTTATTGAGAGTTTGAGTCATGAGATTTGTTGACTGCTTAAATTAGTGAAATTAAAGTAATTTGGCTATTAGATTAGTTTAGATAAACACTCACTTAAGTTAAAAATATTCTGAGTACTTACCAGTGCTTAAAGCACTCTTTAAAGGATTTTAGAAAACATATTGTTAAAGTTTGTAATCATTGCTAAATAAAAAAATGATGTGGATAGTGTACCTATGTTTTATTATATGCGAAATAAAGGGAAGGATGAAGATAATAAAAACAACCATTTAAAAAAAAAATCAATTTTTATTACATTACACATAAATGAAAGGTTATAAGTCGAAAAATATTACCCTTACAATTACTGGGGTCAAAATATCTAATCTCAGTCCCAAACTTCATACTGTAGTGTGTGATAACATGGTGTTATAATTACTTGATTTCTTTAGATTTTTTACATGTCTGGACATAACTTAGGTATATGGGCATCATAGAGCTAGTGTTTTTTTTTTCGAGTCATGATATCTTTACTAGCTAAACTTTTTACCTGTGACCCCGTCTTTAATTGGCTTACTTATAAGTAACCCTATGCACATTTAAACTGTTAGCTGCTGCTTTACCATCGGCTTTACCTTATGGTGTAATTTTTTATTTCAATTTAGGATTATATGGGCTAGAACATTTAACATATTTAAAGATGTTGAAAATGTTTAGTTTAAATATTCGAAATACTGATATATCTAGTAATTTTAATATTAAATCGATCAATGTAGGGCACCTCACAACTGCACTGAGTCCGCTGGGTGTAATTGCTAACGGTTATTCATAATCGAGAGGCTGACCCTTTTTGTCATGTAAGTTTTGTATTAGGAAACTATGTAAAATGCTATACATGTTGATATGTGACAAATAAACTATTTTTGAATTTGAATTAAAGAGTGTTTCTTGTTACTTTGAAATGAGAGGACACACAGAAATGAAGTATATTTGTAGACAAAATTTAAAAATAAACTATTGGTGACTAAAAATTATTGTTTTTGTTAGCTTGTGTCTTATCCTATTATTTATTTCATTGTTTGTTGAATTTATATGATGAACTCTTATTGTAAAGTAGTGTTTTAATATTAGCCGTATTAGCTGTAAAACATGCCCATCTAGAGGATCTTGCTCCAAGCAATGCTCTGACAAAGATGTAAATAACTGTGTTACATTTAGCTGTCTTAAAGCCAAACAGATTAATTTTAAAATTAAATTAGATGTTGTAAAATTTTGCTGTGTTCTTATTATACTTTCAGCAACAAGGCAAATCTTTACAACATCTTTAGACGGCTTGCAAAGCCCCCCCCTGTTTTTTTTATTAAGTAACATTGACCATGAGACATTATTCGTTACTGAAGAAGCACACACATTACAGTTTAAAGTTCTTACAAGTTTTCTAGATACAAATCCTGCAATATATTCTGTAACATCATTTAAATATATACAATTAGTAATGTTGTTGAAATTAGAAATAAAACTGTTATTAATTTCTTCAGATAATTCAAAATTTTCTTCTAGAGTATCTAAAGTATTATTCTTATAATTTACACTAATATTTAAAATGGATGTATTATCCTGGGATAAACAATTGGCACTGTCTGGGGAAATTATTTCGCTATGTACTAATAGGCGTTTAAAGGCATTTTCAAACTGCCATGCCGTTGGGTTATTTGAAAAGCCACCCCTTCGTCGTACAGCAGAGAAAAACATTTCCAAGTGATCTTGGCTTAATTTGTATGATAGAAGAAACTGTAAAATATCTGTTTTTACCAAGTCATTAAAAATTCCTTGTAGACTTAATAAGCATACAATTAAGCCAAGAAAACCAGTTTTCCTGTTACTAATTAAAATATTTTCTCCCGTAGGTCCTTTTAAAGTGCTTAAATAGTTCACAAAATGATCAATAGAATTTTTTAAGAAGTTTTCACTTCCTTTAAAAAGTGGTCTTTTATATGAGAGTTTACTATAAGCATTTCGAGTGTTCAACAAGTCAAAAATGTTGTATATTTAAATCCTTGTCACAGTACTCTAACGCGTCTGCCACACTTAAGCTAAATGTTTGGACAGCAAGTTTTACTTTCATTTTTTCTTTAGAATACTGGATATGCCTAGAGCGTATTCTTGTGGCACAGTGAAGGCCAGACTCATTCTGTAAATTAACTAACTCACCAAACAGTGCCCATTTAATTATTCTGCCCTCGCCATCCTGTAGCTGTCCCCAGTCACCCAAAGCATTACGAATTAACTTTACCATATGGCAAGCATCAAGAATAATATATATTGTTTCTTTATTGATAGGGTTTAAAAAATAAGGTTTTATGTTCGGAAAGTGCAAGTTAGCCCCTAATATATGGGACATAGCTATATTTGAAGCACATCCATCAAAAGTCAAACTCTTGATGGAAATTCCAGTGTCTCCAAGTTGTTGAAGACAACCTATTACCAAGTTTGCCTTTTCATCACCAGATAATGAATTTATTAAAAAATAAGCCACTGGCACTTTCCATCTGCAATTGTACCCAACCACCATAAAAACCAGTACATTTTTAGCTCTTGGTAAAATATCGCTTTCCTGTAAACCTGTACCAAAGTTTATATACCCAACATGTCTACTTCCTGTCCACTGAACATGCTCTCTAATGGACATTTCATCAATCATTAAACCAGCCACCAATTTCTTGCCCTTTTGTTCTTCTAGCCGAACTTTATTTTTAATAGCATTTAGTGCTTGAGAACTATATCCTGGTGACCCGTCAATACTACTATATCATTTGGACAGGGTTCTAGGATGTGGCACTTAACTGTCTAAACAATATTTCCTTGATGGTACCTGGAATACTTTCCTAAAAAAGTTAGTTATTTTGAAAAAAGTTATGAAAATTTATAAATACCTCCACAAAAAAAATAGTCTGTTAAGTTCAACCTACAACATACAAAAATCATGCAATATCTACTATAAAATTAATTATCAACCTTTAATATAAATGACTGGTCTGATGACAATTTTTTACTTCTTGTTAATTCATCCAATAGTGCATTTAGATTCTTTATTTTTTGTTTTAGTCGACTGATTCTACTCTGGTAATATTTATTCATTTTTTTATATCTACAAACAGTTTGATTGGCAATTTTCCAAAATTTCTTCCTCTTTTCTTGAAACTCTAAATCACTTTCCTGGAAATCCCCAAAGACTATTGGATCCCGTCTATTTCTAAAAATAGAAAATACCTACAGATTTTTGTCAACAACTTAATACTGTTATAAATAAGTGAATTTGAGCCTTATAGGGAGAGTTTTTATTACAGCCAATTAAACTTGCGATCTAATCTCTATAATGAACAATGCCTTATTAAGCAATTGTACATATTCCTTACCTCACAAAAGGTTTTTTTTCTACACTGGAAGATGATTTTATTTCATTGGGTATATTAATTACTTTATCTTCAGGCCCATTATTAACTTCTGGCACTAAATCAACTTCCATAGGGTCTACTTCAGGAAGTACGTTAGTACTGCATCCTGCAACAGCATTTCCTAAAAATGTATATTTATATTTAAACTTTATGAATATTATTAAATATTTGTTTTAAAGTGATATATGTTTTTATATTATAACATTATATTACTTAGAGGGTGTCTTATTTTATCAGCAGAATAATCATCAATTATTAATTACAGTCACCCTTACCTTGGTTTACATTAACTCTTCTTGTAATGGGTTTACGCTTCCTGATAACTTTGATTAAATGAGCAGGAAAATCAAATTGTGATGGAATTGCTTGCTTTTTTAATACCCGATTTCCATGAACATTGACCTCATAGTCATCCTCTCTAAAATGATTTTCACAAATAACAGCTGTACTGCCTGGATTATAATTATTCCTTCTAACAGCATGTACCCATAACTTTTTTAAGTTATCATCTTTTGGAAATCTAAAAAACATCATTAAAGAGCATGAGTTGTAATTATTATACAAGTACCTACAGTTATTTTATTTTCGGACTGTTAAATAATGTTATTAATATTGCTTTTAATACCTAACCTATATAAAACTATTTACCTGTGAAATTTTATTTTCTCGCCTTTTTTCGCTCTTGTAGTACAATTAACAGCAGAACACGATCTCATTTTAATACAAATATGCCACAAAATAACAATAATAAATGATTTACAATACAAAAGCGCATGCAAAAGCACGAATAACACAAACAAGTGATTTGGCGGGCAAACGAAAGATTTTTTGCCACGACTCGCGCTATCTCTCTCAACATTTCTCTCTCCCACTCCGAAGTCATTGATTATTGGGCAGTTGGCCCAGTCCATCCTCCTAGTATAATATGTCAATGGTCGTATAGGTCGCGGCTATGTGTAACGACTCGTCATATGGCCCGTTTTCCCCAGTTAACAGAAATAGCATTTGACATATTTTCGAACGTCCATTCGAGACAGTAAAGCATTTGGCTAAGTTAATGACGTCATATAGGAATAATTTCGTACAAAATTTGTGGATATTGTGTATTTTACTCATATTCAAATTGATTTTGAGATTTTTTTCATATAAAAAATTATAAACACTTTCTTTTTTTTTTTAGAAAATGTAAGACCAGTGTGTTTGCCATTGGATAAGGAAAGGACAAAAAAATACGACGCAGTGTTCGTTACGGGATGGGGAGTAACTAACACAAATACCGGTTAGTGCTATGTATTTAAAATTATCTTTAAATTATTGAATTTACTAAAAGTTACGCATTCACTTCCTTTTTTTTAATTGATTTTTTAGAAAAACTTTCCAAAACATGTTAGTTTATTCTATTAAAAATGTATTGATGTAAAGAAAAACAAATTATACAGGATTCGTCATAAATTTACCACAAAACAAAATTACATTTTTTACATAAAACACCCTTCATATTATACACCGAACAAGCAGGCATTTTTTGCTGTTTTTAAATATGCTAGATTTGATAGTTAGATTGTTTCGCTTAAAAATAGACAATTAACTTTGGTTCCACTTTAGTTCACTTTTTGGAAATGCAATTTACTTTGCATGTACGCAACTACTATGCATGTACTTATTAAAACTGCCCTCACTAGGCACAAAAAAAGACATTCACTCGTTATGAATTAATATTTCACTGATGGTTTACCTTGACGAGTTTTTCAAAACGAACAAAGATGAAATATAAAGTTATATGTCCCATACATCAAGAAGAAGAAGTGAAACACGCGAGAATTTGCACCGTACAAATTACGTGTTTTCCCGCTAAAATACTGGGTAGTTTTTAATAAAAATTGGTGTACTTGTAGTGTTCGAATTGCCGAAGTGAAAGGCTACATGCCTCACTTTTATGAATTTATTTTGCCTCATGGATAATAACTGAAAATGACTACGTGTATTTTTTGTAAAGAAACAATAACATCCCGCAAAAAACTTTGCTGTAACGAGTATAAAAATGCTGCCCACATCGCCTGCGTTTATAGATCTACAGATGTTGCCAGTTTAGTATCAGAGGTTAGTGGTTTATACTGGAAATGTGATACGTGTGTATCAAGATGCATATCCATCGATCAAATAATTAATAAATGATCAACTGCAGATAGCCCTTTTCGAGTCATTAAAATCTGATTTAATTGCTGTCATTACAGACAAAATTTTAAACTCATGTATCTCCAATGTTCCACCTCAACCTTCTAGTTATGCAGCAGTTTCTAAAAATAAAACACAACCTGCTGTACAGGGTGTCCCATTTTCGTAGGTTTTACGGGGTTTCCAGCTTATGAGTAGAGATAGAGAGATGCGGTTTTCGCGACACCGTGCTACTTTTCGATGAAACTAAAGAGGCCGCAAACAGATTTGCCCTAACCATTTTAGTTTCCGTGCTACAGGGTGATTTTGAAAATTTGTCATTTTCGGACACCCCCTGTAACTCAGCTATCGTAAAATATATTTAAAATGTTTCAACTGGTATTTATAGATTTTTTCACGTAGAATTCAGTGGCGTACTCAGATTTTTGCTGAGAGTCATAGTTTTTGACATATTGGCATAACCTACTATTTTTTAAATGGGAGACCCTATATATTATTTTTTCATCTTATTCTTCGTGTCGAGAGCTTTTCAAAAACATACCATAAGTCATATTTATTTTCATAAATAACATGAAAAAATGCATTTTTCTTTAAACGGATTTATGGCATAGCAGATCAATCGAAATAAGAGAAGGTGGCTGTGGTAGCCATGGCAACGCCAACAAAAATATGATCAGGCAGCCATTACTGCTGTCATTTTTGGCATTATTGCGTTTAAATTTTTCTTGACGTCTATTATAATTATTGTTTTTAATATGGCTCAGAATCAAAAATTTGAATATTTTGAGAAATATGATATGAACGCGTGTTTTATATTGTCTAATGAAGATGCAGATCAGGCGGCAGAGCTTTATCTGAACAGGTTAGTTCTTTTTTATCTTCCTGCATTTTGACTTTATTGGTTCGCTTTATTTTATCTTAGATATCCCGAGAGAAGACAACCAGAAAAAAGAATTTTTCAAAAAATTAAAAATAATCTTTGCCATTATGGATCTTTTAACAAGCCTCGATCGCGAACTTACAATAAAGACAACGAAGAATCTGAGGTCAACGTTTTAGCCCTCGTTCAGACAGCTCCTGAAACATCTTGCAGGAAAATAGACGAAGAGGCGGGTGTACCGAAAACCAAAGTGCAGAAAATTTTGAAAAAGCACAAATTCAAACCCTATAAATACAAACTTGTGCATCATCTGCATCCTGGTGATGCAGAGCGCAGATTGGAGTTCTGCAATTGGTTTATAAATATGAAGGCAGAAGATATCGATTTTGAAAAAAAGATTATTTGGTCAGACGAGGCACATTTTACTAGTTCAGGGATTTTAAATAGACACAACACGCGATTTTGGAGTCAAGAAAACAACCATGTTATTTTTCCTAGGGAGCGTCAGGGCAGATTTGGATTCAATGTCTCCTGTTTTATTTTCAACCGAAAAATAGTTTACCAAATATATGAAGGAAATCTGAATTCGATTGGTTACGTGCGAATCCTAGAAGACGCATTAGGAATTTTGGATGATGTTCCCTTGGCTCAACTAAATAAGATTTATTTCCAGCAAGACGGAGCTCCAGCCCACAATGCCAGAATAAGTCAAAACTGGCTTAACGACCATTTTCCTGAAAGATGGATAGGAACACACGGACCTGTTCGATGGCCACCACGATCCCCTGACCTCTCAGTTTTAGATTTCTTTTTGTGGGGTTATTTAGAAAACAAGGTTTATGTAAGGCGATACGAAAACTTAGAACAACTAAGAATGGCCACCGAAAACGCTTTTGCAGAGTTACAAAGACAGTCATTTACAATAGAAAATGCATTAAAAAGAATTTTTAAAGTTTGTCACACTTGTAGGACACATAATGGTCTACAATTTGAACAATATTTGTAGTTTTAATGAAATTATAATTATTACCTTTTACCTACTTCCTAATTTTTTCTGATGCTGTTACTTTGTTATTTCGTTAATAAATATTTGTTAACTTTTTCCATGGCTCCACAGCCACCTTCTCTTATTTCGATTGATCTGCTATGCCATAAATCCGTTTAAAGAAAAATGCATTTTTTCATGTTATTTATGAAAATAAATATGACTTATGGTATGTTTTTGAAAAGCTCTCGACACGAAGAATAAGATGAAAAAATAATATATAGGGTGTCCCATTTAAAAAATAGTAGGTTATGCCAATACGTCAAAAACTATGACTCTCAGCAAAAATCTGAGTACGCCACTGAATTCTACCTGAAAAAATCTATAAATACCAGTTGAAACATTTTAAATATATTTTACGATAGCTGAGTTACAGGGGGTGTCCGAAAATGACAAATTTTCAAAATCACCCTGTAGCACGGAAACTAAAATGGTTAGGGCAAATCTGTTTGCGGCCTCTTTAGTTTCATCGAAAAGTAGCACGGTGTCGTGAAAACCGCATCTCTCTATCTCTACTCATAAGCTGGAAACCCCGTAAAACCTACGAAAATGGGACACCCTTGTGGTCCCTAAAAATCAAACTCAGAGCAACGAGAAGACCAAGCAAGACATGGCGAATCCAATTGACCCTTTCGAGCTAAATCTGAATCTGGTCAAAGTTAAACCTGCTAACAACGGATCAATTTTGGTGGGATGCAAAAACCTCCAAGAAAACAAGCAGTTCAAAGAAGTTGCTGAGCAGAAACTTGCTGGGGCCTACGAGATACGGGAGCTTCACGGTATCCATCCAAGGGTTCGGATAGTGGACTTCTCGGAATGTTATGATGAAGAAAGTTTTCTGTCAATTTTAAAAAAACTAAATTCTGATATTTTGTCAGCTGGTTCTTTATGTGAAATTATTAAAATTTGCAGAACAAAAAAAATGACAAAGTTTTTCAAGCAATCATCCAAACAGATAGGGTAACATACGACAAAATTATCAAGGTAGGTAATGTGTTTATCGGGTATGATGTTTGCACTGTATTCGACGGAGTTGAGGAATCGCTGTTTTAACTGCAACGAACATAATCATTCGTCCAAGACTTGCTCCAAATATATAATATAATATATAATAATATAAATAATATATAATTATAGATATTCATCTGGGTCAAATATTCATGCAAAAAACATGTAGACTAGAACTTACTAAACCTTCCCTAGCCAGAAAAAAATTAAGGTAGTCACTGACATTTCAAAAAGTATAGAGAAATATGTAAGATCTGTTATTGTCCTAAAATTTTCAGCAGATTGATTGAGATATCTATACAGACGTTGATTTTTTTTAGGTGAAACAAGTGACATCCTACAAAAAGTAAGGCTGCCCATTGCAGACAAGGCGACTTGTACAAAAACGTACGAAAACCACAACATTAGATTATCAAAGAGGCAAATCTGTGCTGGCGGTGTTCAAAACAAAGACTCCTGTCCAGGGGACAGTGGGGGACCAATGATGGTGCCCTCCCTTAATGCTGAAGCGGACGCCATATATGTCCAACAAGTAAGTTGAAAGGTGTTAGGAAGTGAATTTGTTTGTGACCTATTTTATTTTATGTTATCAATAATTTTTTATTATGAATTTAGAATGGATGGTACCGGATTTTTTTTAAACAGTGTTTAGCAATTTTGTAAATTTATTTCGTTTCTTTATACGCAGGATCAAAATACAACCATACTACACTACAACTTGTTACGTTCTGGATGCGCGTTTAGCTAACCAAGTTAGCATCATCAGCAGATGATATAAACTAAAATAACTTATCCTCACCGAGACTATTTATAGGTTGCACCCGACCCGACTGTAACGTTGTCAAGTAACCAATAGAGCAGACTATAGGGAATAGACCCTTTGTCTTTAATATATTATTATATACATTTTTAATTAATTTTTAGTTAACTTAAGATTATTTATTCCTATTTGGTGATTGTTTTCCAAAACATGTTGGGCAACGCTTGACTTTTCTGTTCTTCCGTATCTTAAATGTGCCATGAGTTCTTTAAAACGAATATTTATCTCTTCAAGTCGACTTTGTCTTTAGGGTTTTCAAGGAGATTTTTCAAACTGTTCTCCGTTTTGTAGACTACTCTAAAACCTACGTTTTTAGATCCTTTTTCTAGACCTTTAGTATATCTAGGATCATATGGGATAACTATGAACTTATTGGCAGCCTCAGGTGCTTGAACTGTAGTGGCATCTTCTAACATTTTCTTATGCTTATGTCTATTTTCTAACTTATGTACAAAATTCTCATTATATCCATTACTTTTAGCTATATTTTTAGTCCGATTCATTTCATTGCTAAAACCTCAAAGTTATCGTACGAGATATTTAATTTGTTGAATTCTTCTACTAACCGTTTTGAAATATTGTATGTTGGTGATCCAACAGCTGAAACCATAGGTCTCATGAACTTCCCAGGTTTATAGATTTTGGGAAGGCAATACAGTTTAGATAACTGTGTGTTAGTTTGAATTTTAGTTTATCGGACAAAAGGTGTTGAGGTACTTTTTACTTCTGTTATCATTTTTGAAAACAGGTTTTTCTCAATTAAATCGTAAGGACCAGTTTGAATCAAATTGTCTACTTTTGCAAAATAATCTGTTTTATCTAGTAAAACAAGTTTATTTGCTTTGTCAGCTTTTAAATAAAAACATTCTTTTTTCTTCAGTCAGTTCAGTATTTTTATGAGAAACATATTTTGACTTGTTGTTATCAACGTTTTTTGACATTTGATTTCTGCAAGCCTCCCTAATGAATTCCTTAGTTGACTCTTGGCACGTATTGAATGGAAGTTTCGATATTCGCTATAATAGTTGGTAAACTATTTTTTACTGGAGGCTCTGCAAAATTCAAACCTTTATTCAAAAGGGCGATTTCTTTATTATCAAAGGACTGAGAAGAAAAGTTTTCTACAATGTTTTCGACTTCCATTTGCCTATAAATTGTCTCGGTTAGGATAAGTTACTTTAGTTTATATCATCTGCTGATTATACCAACTTGGTTAGCGAAACGCGCGTCCAGAACGTAACACGTTGTGGTGTTAATGTGGTTAGAACTCTTGTATTTTGATCCATCTTCCTCCACAGATTCAAGTGTTGGAACTTATACGCAGGATGTTTTCAGAAAGATGTTGTTTTCTCAGGTCCTGCATTAAACAACTGTTTCTTAATTATGATCAATAGAAATGCCTCTAAATGATTTAACGTACTATTGTACAGGGTGGTCCAATAATATAGTTCAGTGACGGCTCTTCAGGGGTGTCAGGGTCGGCCAGAAAATACACAGGGAAATTTCTCTTTTTAAAAATGTCGGTAAATATTTTTCAAAAATAATTTTGCAAACATCCTAAAAAGCACAAAACCAAAATGTAGTTTATTGTTTCCTGGGCACATAGCAAAATAGGTAGGTATCCCTATTATCGTTGCTTGACTAGCATACAAATAACGCCATTAACAGCAGTCCGTGGGCCACCGTCCACAGATTTATTACAGGCGGTGCCTCGATTCCATCATCTCACAGGCTAGATTTCAGCTACTAATTCACGCGGTACGTAGTATGTTCGCATACATCCCCATGCTATAACGTTCGTCGTAGCTTATATCACCCAACACCGGCCCGTCTCGATGTGGCCGCATCCCCGGAATTTTTTTAGGTATTAATTGTAATTATTATAAAATGATGCCACTTATTTTTAAATTAATTTGTTAGTTCTTTACATTAGGCATGACTAGTGATGGGTAATATATTATATTGTAATTTTCATTCCATGTTACATGTTTAACATGTGGTGACGAAATGTGAAGTGAATATTTTAAAACATCATTTGCAATTTGTTTTATAAGTAGGTCGGCCACATCGTGGTTTTTGCTGGACAATACAATATTTTTTAGTTGTGTATGTAGCTTTCACTTTGGCATCTATTTTATTTTCCTCTTGAGGCAAGATAAATTAAAAGATCAAAAAATTAAATTGACTAACTAGAGAGTTTTACTAACATTTTTTCTTGTTTATTAAATTTATACTCTAGCCTAGATCTGCTATACTGGGTGTCAACGAATCTATTAGACAGGCCATAACTTTAAAGGTACCTATTTGATGTATCAAAACGAAATTCGGTATAGGTAAATAGTACATCTTGAGGAGAGTTTTCGCATATTTCTCACTTTCCGTTCACTTCCGGTTTTACTGGAAATGACTCCAGCTTCGATTTTTTAAATGGAACACTCTGTGTATTTTTATATTTTTGGATTCCTGAGAACAAGAGAAGTTGATAATATCAACTTATGTCTAACTAACGGCGACCCTTTTTAGATAAGCACTTTTTCAAAGAGGATTTTTTTTGCGAATCTAACGGTACTAACTTTTTTGCGATTGGATTAAAAATAAGCTCAAAAATTGAATATTACTAAGAAAAATACTCGATAATCAATTATTTACTTTTATCAAGTGTGCCATGGATAGCCATGCTGGATATTAAGTAGTATTTTTTGTTTTGACAGTGACACTTATCTATTCTTTCTGGGTGGACATAAGGTTTCCTTATTTTTCTTCATTTTCAGTATTATAATCGAAATAATGTATACTCAAAGTGAAAAAGTCGATATGTTATTAATATTTGGAGAATGTCATAAAAATTCAAGGAATGCTGCTGAGTTGTATGCTCAGAGATTAGGGGTTCGCGAGACCACGAAACTAGTCTCGGTCTCGAGACTTAAAGAAATATTTCGAGACCGAGATCGAGACTCGGTGTTCGAGACCGAGATCGATACCGAGACTTGCCTATCGAGACTCTCAGTCTCGATCTCAAAGTGAAGTAGCAAAATAACTAATGTTCGTAAATTATTTGTTTTGACAAAATAATTCAAAAAATATGTTTGGGGGCAAATTAATTGATGCAAAAAATAATTTTTCTATAATCAATTATATTATACTAGCATTGTGTATGTTCTTATAACACGGATACTAGTGAAATAGTCATTTAAAAAACGATATAAATAACCATAAAAAGAGAATTTCCCAAATTTAGAAATTCTACTTCACATGTCGAAAACCGTAAATTGCTACCCTGTTCTCAAAGAGAGACACTTTATCACAACTATAGTATATAGGCTTTTGATATTGTGATCTTTATAAATTTATAATCGGTTTAAAATGTTTAGTTTTTGTTCAATAATTAATAACTAATAGACTGTAACAACTAAAAACATCGCAATATCATATTCTTATATAGTATAAATACGGTATAAAGTCTCCAAGAGACGAAGTAATTGTGGTGATTTTTGTTTAAAAATTTTCCGACTTAAAATAAACAAAAAATTGTTAAAAAAATCAGTGAAAACTTTTCTTAACATTTTCTTCTTTAATCGCTTCGATGGCTTGCTAATTAAAGAAGGTACGTGTTTTATAGAACAATATTTTTGTATTGATTTTGTTTGTATTTGAAAATAATGGACGATATAAAATTTTTAACTCTATATGTGTATAATAAAAATAATACATATACATACGGACAAGATTTTCAACAAACAAAAAAATAGAATTTGGCTTAGGATTTTGAATAGATTATCAATAAAGCTAATTCAACTATTACGCTTAAAAAATAACGAACTGTTCTAATAACAAAGTAAAAATTTAAATTTCTAAACATACATTATAAGCATATTTTTAGATTTTATTTCAACCTATATAATAAACCTAAAAATATTACGGAAAATTTAAACTAATATTTTATAATTTCATTTTTCAAGTTACTTTTATACCATGAATGAATACGTAATAAGCATTTCTTTGAAGTTTCATTTAACATGCTCCTTAGTTTTGTATTAATTAACCCTGCTTGTGAAAATAAACGCTCTACTGCTACAGAGGTCGCCTGTATAGACAAAAGATCTTTTGCCATTTTGGCTAAATTTGGAAATTGTTTATCGTGTGCTTTCCACCATTCTAAAATATCTAAATATTCTATTATTTCTTTTCTCCAATTTTCGGAATCACTTCTTTTTTCAAATAGTGATGTATAATCGATGTCATAGTTATCATCGCTTGAGGAACTTGATATTATTGGTGATTCAGCAGGCATAATTTAATATTTATCCTTGTATATTTTCTCAAAAAAGGCTATAGATTGATCTTTCAGGTGAAAAATTGAACTAGTAGATATTGGTTTAATAAATAAGTTTACTTTTAAAATCTACTCCACTTTTAAAATTTATAGTTAATTTCCCAAAGAACAAAAATAATTGATTCACAAGTAGTATTATGAACCACAGCCGCCTTTGTGCAAGCACAACATGCAGACCCCTAAGAACGGTCCTGATTAAAAAAGTAAATACGCATCAAAGTAATAAAAGTTTGGTTCAAAATAGCAAAGTTTGCAGAATACCTAACGATATTTTACTTGACCATCGATCATTTTCTATCTATTGAATTATAACCTCTGTCCCTAGAATGCCCAGCACGTTGCTTGCATGAGTTCGGCAGCATTATACAGTGTGTCCTTATTTTGTGTTTAATATATCTTATTCCATTTGTTTCGAAATGTCAAATAATTATTGTTCTGTGGATGGTTGTTTAAGTAACTCTAGTGATGTGTGGCCTTTCTGTTATGATATTTATTTTGATACACCTACTATTGTCCGTATATCTTCATTTACTGATTCCATCTGTTGGCAACATCATTTCGAATTATAGATTTTTGGAATAATTTTTTATATAAATATAATTCCATGTACTTTTGTCTAAATAACATCTCGGCGAACAATTATTATTTTTAAAATTTTGTTTTCGGGACCACCGAGACTTTCAAGACCGAGACCGTAAACATTTTCCGAGACCGAGACTGATTCAGTCTCGGTCTCGCGAACCCCTATCAGAGAACCCTGACCGGCAACATTCAGTCCATCAGTATTTTCCATATCTCGAGAATCGTTTTAGGCATCAAGAAGGAAATCAAGTGGCGGAATGCAAATTTATTAAAAATGAAGAAATGGAGATTAACATTCTTATTATGGTTGAAAATGATAAAACTGTTTCTTTAAGGAAAAATTAATCACGAACTGGGTTTAAGTCATGAATCAGTTATAATACTAAAGAAACATGGATATCGAGCTTTTAAGTATCAGTTACACCAACATTTGTAGCCTGACGATGGCGATAGGGTATTGTTTTGTGATTGGTTCCTCCAAAATTATAGAATTGATCCAAATTTTATCAACTTTATCTTATTTTCTGACGAATCCAGATTTTCTAATAATGGCATGTTTAACAAGCAAAACACTCGTTTCTGGGCCTAACAAAATCAACATGAAATGGGAGTAGGAAATTTTCAAGAAAGGTTTGGTGTCAGTGTCTGGGCTGGTGTCGTTGGTAACAGAATAATTGGGCCATTAACAGGAGTTAGGTACTTAGGCCTTCTCCAAAATGAAATAAAGCAACATCTTAATGATCTATCTTTAGAAGTTATACGCCTACTTTTACTTATGTAAAAATTTAAAAAATTGAAACTGGAATCATTTCCGGTCAAACCGGAAGTGACCGGAAAGTGAAAATATGCGAAAACTCTCCTCTTTATGTAATAATAATAATAATAATAATAAACACGTTTATTATCCCAAAAGAAAATTACAAATTAAAAAAAATAAACATAGACATCGACAATAGGAATAAAAGGCCACTTATCAGCTTCCTTCACAAGGGAAGGGGCTGTTGAATTAAATAATTATAAAAAAAAATTATTATTAACTTTCATAAAGAAAGTTAGTTTAAAGTTTTTCTAAAAAAAAACAGTAGTGCAGGGTGATTATACAAAAAAAATATATTCGGGCAGTTTATGTGAAACCCTCTGTCTTCGTCTAATGCCATAAATAAAACGTATGCATGAATTTTGTACCTTTTGAACCCGATTTTTGAAGGCATGAAGTTACGTGATCATTAAATTTTAGTTTATTGTCTATGACAAGCCCGAGACTTTTAGACGAGTTTTTAGAAGCAACAGGGTTGGTGCCGATTTCGATTTTAATGGTGGATTCAAGACGTAAGCGTTCATTCTCGTTACAAAATAATAATGCTGTGGATTTACTTGGATTAATCTTAAGAAGATGTTCATTGGATTTACTGAAAAGATAGTGTAAGTCACGGTTGATTTGATTGTTTGCTATTTCGGCTTGATTGGGGTTAAAAGATAGGTAAATTTGAGTATCGTCTGCATAGGTGGTACTTGCAGTGACGAAGTGATTTCATGAAATTAAATGTGTAAATACTGTACAGAAGAGGACCGAGAACGCTGCTTTGAGGAACACCCGCTGTGATATTGAGTAAATCGAATTGTTTGCCATTCAGAATTACCCTCTGACTTCTGTCCGAGAGGAAAGACGCCAACATTGCCACCGCCGCGCCGACTGGCCTAAGCCAATATATTTTAGAATAGAAAGCAATATATTATGATGGATCAAGTCGAAAGCTTTTGTGTAATCTGATAGAATGAGAACAGTTGCTTGGTTAAAATCTTGTGCTCTGACAATATCATCTACAATATTGGATAAGGCAGTGGCGCAACTGTACTCGGTTCTGAACCCAGATTTTTTATAAGGGATGATATTATTACTGAATACATATACATATGAAGAAATTTGAGATTCCATTACTTTTTCCAGAATTTTGGAGAGCGTAGTTAACAAGGAAATCGACCTAAATTGACTAAAGTCGGTAGGGTTTTTGACTTTAGCTAGTGGGATGACATGTGCTAACTTCCAATTTTTTGAACAGTTGACAATGTGTGTTATGTATGGAATAATAATAGAACAGCACAAGGAAATTAGAGTGATATTTAGGTTATCTGCACCGAACGACTTAGACTTAATACTGAGGATAATGTGAGCTAACAGTTCTTCTGAAATGGTATTAAAATTAAATTACATGTTTGAAAGGAGATTATTATTATAAAAATCGATTAAATCTTGTTTGGGGCCAGTACGATTTTTTGTTAATTCTGTAAAAAATATGTTCTTTGATTTATATTTTGAAGTTATTCGGGAATGTTCTCGTGAGATTTGTTTAGAATATTTAATCTTTTTAATTCTGCCCATTTGTCTTTGATACTGCAATTGTGAAATTTATTGTTTAAATAAACTTTTTTTTTGGGTTCTTATTGAATTAGTCGCCAAATTTCGGAGCTGCATATAATAGCTCCAATGCTCGGTAAGTCTGGTACGTCTGAATCGATTTAAAGCCTGATTTCTAAGGTTTTTTAAAAGTAAAATGTTGTCAGTCATCCAGGGACAGTAGGGTTTATTTGAACGGTTAGCAGTTCTCAGTGGGACATGTCTATCAAACAGCTCCAGAATAGTATCAGTGAGAAGCGAAATTTTTTCATCGATATTATCTATGCTATAAATATTATTCCAAGGGGCGGCCTCCAAGTCGGCCTGAAAATAAGTCATATTAATTTGTCGCAAAGCCCTGTACTTAAAGGTATTATTATTTAGCCCTGGTGAACGAAAGTCTAGAACGATGTATACTAGCAGATGGTCCGAGAGACCCGCGTCCTTGACACCCACATCCTGCACATCTTCCTAATTGTGACATATTAAATCAATCAAGCTGGAGCTGGTACGAGAAATTCTAGTTGGCTCAGAAATTAGCTGACTCAGTTTGAAAGTGCTTAAAATATTTTCAAATTGTATTACATGGGGACTATCATGATCAAGCATATTAATATTAAAGTCTCCGAAGCACATAATCTTATCTTCGAAATAGGCAAGAAACTCATTAAGGCTTGCATTTGGTGGCCGGTACACATTGCCAATAATTATTTTCATACCGAATTTTTTCATCTGTACCGAATTTCGTTTTGATACATCAAATACTTTAAAAGTTATGGCCTGTCTAATAGATTCGTTGACAGCCGGTATATAGGTTGGTGCCTACCTAATTATCATCGAAGAAATAAACGGAAAATAATAAGACTACTATTTGACCATATTTGGACGCGGCACCAATTAACACCACATTGGCCTCAAGGGCGATTTTGGGAAACCTTTCTGGGGGGGAAGTTAATTAAAAAAAAACGTTTGTTAATATATTTTATTGTAAATTGTATGAGAATAACATAAATACCCATATTTTTATCATACTTGTGGCATAAATGAAAAAAAAACAGTGTCTAATAAATAGTTATAGAATAACGTCCAATTTTATTATTATTATTTCATTAATTGCATTGTTTATATTGACATCTATCTATGGATATGCAAGAGACCCAATCCAACACGTCGCTCTTGTGCTATAGTGTTTCGTAGCCAAGTTTTTAATTGTAATTTTCACGTAAAAATATGTAAATTACACATGATGTTTGACCGGTCTCATTACCCCTTCACCGTAAATCCTCCCTTGATTGACCTTGAGCCTCGGCTCTAAATTTTAGAGTACGAGCCGTCACTGATAGTTATGAAGGGCATTGAATAATGAAATTTCTTAATTGGGTTCAGCCATGAAAGATTTCTTATATTGGGGTAAGAAATGTTTATAACAGTCAGTTTTTCCACCATACTTTTTTTTTTATGTCCAATTGTTATTTATATCTTATACCAATAACCCAAAAAAAAATTATATACGTTAGTTTTTGAGAAGTAAAATTGAGATGCCACCTCTCCTGTAATATGCTGTGCCGTTCTTATTGCAATACGATTTTGTTTTAGGGTATCGTGTCATTTGGACCCAAATACTGCGGCATACCAGGATATCCGGGAGTGTACACTTTAGTAAACTACTACATGGACTGGATCTTGGACAACCTGAAGCCATAGCGATTCGAGCAACACGTTCGCGGCCAAAATACTTAAGACTGTATTAATTTTATTTAATGTTACTTATAAGCTGAATCCGTATGTTTTATAAAAGATAAATTATTATATAGTAACGCAATATTTTATATACTTTAAGGCTTAATGTAAATAAATTAAAACGACTGACAAGATTCCGCTTAATTGATTTGCATCCTTTCCTAAAACTTTGTACCTTGTACTAAACGCCAGAAAAACATGTTTTCTTAATTTCGCCTGTCGGTGGTCTGTCCACGACATTGCTAAAAAAATTACTTACCCGATTGACTTCAAATTTTAGTTAGTTAGTGGGGATGACCTGGTAACATTTTAGTAAAAAAAATACTTCTATAAAAACTACTTATCCAATCAACTGGTCAAATTTTGGTACCAAAGTTCTATTATAGCTTACGCAATAGATAACTCATTTAACTAGTACGCCTTGAATCGATTCGGAGACATCAATGCCCGCCACAACTATACAATTTCGTTCGGTAACCCTCGACTTGCGAACGGAAAGGAGACGCGGTGTTTCCAATCACTAAACATTAGAAGAGATCTTTTCTTAGAGTAAGAATAAAAATAGAGTTCATTATTTACATATTTAGCCACTGCCAAGATTACCCCACAGTATAAAGTCGATCGTACGACGATGCCAAGCCTAGCCAGGAACACCAATGTTTATACCAATTTATATTACGCTGAATATGTTTAAACATGATGCAATAAAATTTTCATTCAAAGAATAGTAATGTGTTTCCAGTATTAGTTTCTAAGCAACCCAACCCCTCAGATCAGATTACACCAGTAACAAGAGTTTTAGTTAGATATGGCAAACCCGATCGACAACTCCACGTATTAGACCATCCCACTGTGGTATTAGACCATCCCACTTTCATTGACTAGAGATCCTTATAGTAAAAAAATATAATAGTCTGCAGTAAAGATTGTTACAGGGTCACGTGACCGGCGTGGCTTAAAAACCAATAGCGGGTCGTGGAACTACAATACATTTTAACATTAAAGAAATTAATTTGCTAAAAAAATTAGATACCAAGCTTTTCTTAGCGTCACTACTGCATGTGTTTTAATGTATTATTGTGTATTGGTTGATATGCTTCAAATCTTCTAACTATATGTTGCCTTATTTCAAGCACAGCAAAGGTGCGGTGATATTTGAAAAACATTGATTTTTTAAACATTTAATAAACAAGTTTTATGCGAAACTAGGATCTTTAGTTGACCTAACTATGGTGCGGCAATGTGAGTTTGTAAAAAAATGGCCGTTTAAGTTTGGAATTTTCTTTTAATCACTAAGTAAACAACAAGAATTCCTTTTCCAGGAGACATGTCTAATGGAGGATACCTTATTCACTTATTTTGAGTCACATGACGTATTGACCAATCCGGTTCAGTATAATAGAACGTTTATTTCGTCGGGGGTCATGTGAGAATCTTCAGAGGCAAAATGATATAAAAAAGACTCTGAGGTGATTTCTTTGACGATTACAATAGTTTTTCCTATCAGAGAATTAAAATAATTATAGAATATATCTATACTATATTAAAATATTCAAAGGGCATCTTACGCTCAAAAAAAACGTACTGCGATTTCGAAAATCACTAGATTCTGGATGACATCTGGGGAAATAATAAAGTTTCGGATGATTTCGCGACTTTTACTAATTTTAACTTGAGTTGTGCCAATTTTTTATATAAGTGTTATCAGGTAAAGGAACTTAAATGGTGATTCTTTGCGTATTAAAAGTAAAAATGTGTTCGTAAACATGTTCTAAACTGGTTAGAATTTAAGATTTAGGATATTGAAAATTAAAAAGCAATCTTTTTTTTTAAATTTTAGCTATTAACATAGAAAAACAATATGACAATTGGCTATTCTATTCTTATCTTATAGCGCTCGCTTTTTTTTTTACTTTCCTCGTAAGAGAAAAGTATTCTACTTGCAAAAAAAACAGCTTTTCTCAGTTTCCTCGGTTAGCCTGTATGTCTGTCCGCGACAAAGCTCAAGAACTGCTGTCCTGTTTACTTCAAGTTTTGGTCATATGATGACGTGGAAACATTTTGGTAAAAATCAAATATGGCTGAACAAAATGGCGGTCTATTGAAATGTTAAAAAAATATTACTAAAAAACTGTTTATCCATTTTATCAAAATTTTGCAACCTTCAACTGATAAGTTTTACTGCAAATCCAAAATGGCGGCCTAATAAAATGTTATAAAAGTCAATGCAGAAAACTACTGCATCGATCATGTTCAAATTTTACCTAAAAATCAAATATTATATAGGGATGGACTGGTAAAAATGTCGAGACAAATTAAAAATGGGGGAACAAAACGATGGCCTGATTAAATGTTTAAAAATATCTGATAAAAGTACTTATCGGATTGATTGATTGATGACATCCCAATTTTAAATATTTATTACTAAAAATGTATACATTGCACACTTAATATCGTTTTTGATCAAATTTGTATAAATGTTAAAATTCGCTCGCAATTTAGGCATTCCTACTCTCATTTTTTAGATATTTTGACTAAATATGTATGATATGTATTCTCATATCTGTACAAATGTTAAAATTCCGCCGCCAGGTTGGTATTACAATCTTGAATTTTTAAAATGTTGACAAAAATTCATGATGTGCAGTCTTAAATATCCCTAAATGCCGAATTTTCAATCAAATCTGCAAACATTTTGAAATTAGTCTGCTATGTTGGTGCCGTCATTTTTAATTCTCGAATATTGACTAAAATTTCGTAACTTTTATTCTTAAATACTTTTAGATACTGATATTTTAGCCGAATCTGTACAAATGACTAAATTCGTTCGCTATATTGGCACCACCAAAAATTAAGGGTTAATTGGGAATGACTTGGTAATATTTTTGAAAAACCAATATGCCGGAACAAAATGCTTAAAAATTACCTAAAATCTAGTAACTAAATTCATTTAACGTACGTCGTTTCAAAAAGAAAATTCATATTTTAATCGACCAGTTCGTAATAATCTCTGTCTAAATGAAATTTTATTATAGCTATTTTCACATAAAAAAGTGCATTTTTAAAAAGAAAAAGCAGGCTTGTTTTTTGTCGAGATTATAGTATTTTCTTATTGGCGTGTGTTAGAGAAAGCCTCCTCCAACAGTAGAATTCGCACCTACTTTTTGTTAATTTAATCCTATCTGTTGTGAATGAAGTTAATATGGAACTTTATTTTTTACTAATTCACATTTGTGAATGCGCCTCGAAAACCCACACGCTTCAGTAAGAAGCAACAAGCAACACTTGTTAGTCATTCATCGATTGAAAGCATTTTAGATGCTTCGCGCCGCGCATATACGTCCGCCGCGATTACATCCGAACCATAGCCTCTATCGAAAAAACTCATACCACGACATAAATTTCACCCTTACAAAATGCATTTAGTACAAGTACTATCAGAAGATGATCTTGACAGAAGAATAGAGTTTTACGATATTATGATGAGTCAGAAATGTACGTATCCCTTATTTTTTAAGATAGAGGGTTGCGGTTTTCGCTACAGTGTACTACTTTTTTGCAAAATTAAAGATAATGCTAACAGAATTATCATCGTCCTTTCGGTTTTTGAGATACAAGGCGTTTTTGAAAATGTGGCATTCTCAGGCACCTCTCGTATTCCAGCTATCTGGTAACTTATTCAAAAGACGAAAACTGTTCCTTATATGACTTTTTCCATAGTATTCAGCTTTCAGAATAAGTATACGCGGTCAGGTCAAAAACTTATCGAACCCTACTTCATTTTTTTAAATGGGACAACCTGTATATTACAACTCTTTATATTTATTAAGAATAATGAGGTTTTTCTAAAATTGTCTTTTGTGTCCAATTGATAGTTAGTAGGATATAGCTAAAATATATTAAAATCAAAATTCATGTAAGTAATTATTATACTAAAGATGTAATATTTTTAAACGTAATTCAAAAGATCTTTCTTTAATTCTCAACTATTAAAATTATTGAATTTTACTCAAAACAAAACTATAATTACCTATCTTACTTTAAACTTAAGTTAAGAAAAATAAAAGAGAAACAAAAAAAACAAAATATGAAAGATTTCATATTTTGCAGTTATGTAGACGAAGGATCAATGCAAGGCGATAAAGAGCCATTTTGTGGGAAAAAAAGTATATGCGACGGCATTTGTGGTCACAAAATGGTCGAAAATGAGCAAATCTACTTCTATGTTATCATTCTAGTATAAATCAAGATATAAATGCAATTTAAGCAGTTAATTAGATAACAAAAAAAACAAAACTTCGCATCGAGAATAACAAGAACGAAGAAATCATATATGCATTCAAGATCAAGAAAACAAGTTATGCCATTGAACTTAAACTTGTTTGGATTTTTAAACTATTAAACCCAGGCGACAACCAATATAAGGTTAAGTGTTGTCGTTTTAGTAAATTTGTACTCGATTTAGTACATTTTTATGGTAAATTAAAAATGACCTTTTGGGTAGGTATAATTAGGCCAAATTTAATACATTTTTCAAATCACATATTGAAAACATTCCTGATTAAGTATGGATATAATTAACTCGCACATTACTTTTCTCTCCATATATTATTCTTTTAGTAGATATGTATGAAAGTATTGTAATCGTAAAAAAATCACCCTCCGAGATTTTTTCAGATCTGTCTGATTGCGGCATAGCTAAAAAACTTCTTACCCTTGACTTCAAATCAATGGTCATATGGGGATGACCTGGTAACATTTTGATAAAAATCCAATTTGGCAAAACAAAATGGCGGCCTAGTGAAATGTTAAAAAAATTATTTCTAAAAAATTACTTGCACAAAAATCAATATCAGATAGCAGAACATAATGGTGGCTTAATAATATATTTAAAAATTGAGCCTGAAAAAGCTACTAAATGGATATATTTCAAATTGTGTGCAATAACTAAGTGTGGTATGAAGTAAAATTATGTTACTAATTCAAGATTGCGGAACAAAATCGCGACCAAATAAAAAGTTTGTTACCCAGAAAAAATCATCCTCTCAGTAATTATCTTCAGATTTTAGCGTCCTTAAAGGCCAAAAAATATGTTTTTTTTTTGTGACGGGAAAAAAAATTGCTTATTTCAACACTGCCACACGTTCTAAACACTTTATTAGCTATTTCTGTTCTGTGTGCTACCGATTCGTCAACATACCCTTTAGCGACCGGTGATGACTTCCATCCGCCATGTTTCTTTAGTGACATCAAGTCTCCCCCAGATTCAACTAAAAGTGTAGCAGATGATCTTCGAAATGAATGACCTGTTTATGATTTAGCATTTTCAAGTTGAAGAAAATTAGCTACTGCTTCAAGTACTTTATAAAACTGATTTTTACCCACAACCTGGTTGATACATTTTCCATTGCGATATGCATAAAACAGTGTCGATCCTTTGCTGCTGCTGCTGCTGCTGCTGCTGGACGGAGGACAATGTATATTCGGTAAAATTTAATATATTCCTTATTCACTACAAATCTCCTGTTTACATAATTTTTTGTTTGCTTAAGTTTCACAATTAGTAACGATCCCGATTCTTCAGTATCATCTAATGTTACCTGGCTGATTTCACAAATTCGACAGGCTCTTGCAATCCCAAATACAACAACAACCTTGGCCATTAAATAAATTTCATCGGGAGCAGTATTTAAAAAATCGGTAAATTTCTTTACCCGGAACTTACCTCGTTATGAGCATCTTTCGTTTTATCAATAATAGTGAAGTGTGACCCAATTTAGTTCAGTATATAGTCACAGTATAAAGGGTAACAATTTACAAACTTGAAATGGCCATATCTTAGGAAGGAAAAACTTAATCAAAAAACGCTCAAAACACTTTCTATAAAATGAAGGGGGAACAAATAAAAGCGTATTATTCGACCCTTATCTGTAACCCCTTGGGCAGGGTGAGATACACCCCTAAAATCTTAAATAGAAAGGGTAAATTAAAAATGACCTTTTGGGTAGGTATAATTAGGCCAAATTTAATACATTTTTCAAATCACATATTGAAAACATTCCTGATTAAGTATGGATATAATTAACTCGCACATTACTTTTCTCTCCATATATTATTCTTTTAGTAGATATGTATGAAAGTATTGTAATCGTAAAAAAATCACCCTCCGAGATTTTTTCAGATCTGTCTGATTGCGGCATAGCTAAAAAACTTCTTACCCTTGACTTCAAATCAATGGTCATATGGGGATGACCTGGTAACATTTTGATAAAAATCCAATTTGGCAAAACAAAATGGCGGCCTAGTGAAATGTTAAAAAAATTATTTCTAAAAAATTACTTGCACAAAAATCAATATCAGATAGCAGAACATAATGGTGGCTTAATAATATATTTAAAAATTGAGCCTGAAAAAGCTACTAAATGGATATATTTCAAATTGTGTGCAATAACTAAGTGTGGTATGAAGTAAAATTATGTTACTAATTCAAGATTGCGGAACAAAATCGCGACCAAATAAAAAGTTTGTTACCCAGAAAAAATCATCCTCTCAGTAATTATCTTCAGATTTTAGCGTCCTTAAAAGCCAAAAAATATGTTTTTTTTTTGTGACGGGAAAAAAAATTGCTTATTTCAACACTGCCACACGTTCTAAACACTTTATTAGCTATTTCTGTTCTGTGTGCTACCGATTCGTCAACATACCCTTTAGCGACCGGTGATGACTTCCATCCGCCATGTTTCTTTAGTGACATCAAGTCTCCCCCAGATTCAACTAAAAGTGTAGCAGATGATCTTCGAAATGAATGACCTGTTTATGATTTAGCATTTTCAAGTTGAAGAAAATTAGCTACTGCTTCAAGTACTTTATAAAACTGATTTTTACCCACAACCTGGTTGATACATTTTCCATTGCGATATGCATAAAACAGTGTCGATCCTTTGCTGCTGCTGCTGCTGCTGCTGCTGGACGGAGGACAATGTATATTCGGTAAAATTTAATATATTCCTTATTCACTACAAATCTCCTGTTTACATAATTTTTTGTTTGCTTAAGTTTCACAATTAGTAACGATCCCGATTCTTCAGTATCATCTAATGTTACCTGGCTGATTTCACAAATTCGACAGGCTCTTGCAATCCCAAATACAACAACAACCTTGGCCATTAAATAAATTTCATCGGGAGCAGTATTTAAAAAATCGGTAAATTTCTTTACCCGGAACTTACCTCGTTATGAGCATCTTTCGTTTTATCAATAATAGTGAAGTGTGACCCAATTTAGTTCAGTATATAGTCACAGTATAAAGGGTAACAATTTACAAACTTGAAATGGCCATATCTTAGGAAGGAAAAACTTAATCAAAAAACGCTCAAAACACTTTCTATAAAATGAAGGGGGAACAAATAAAAGCGTATTATTCGACCCTTATCTGTAACCCCTTGGGCAGGGTGAGATACACCCCTAAAATCTTAAATAGAAAGGGGGGTCGAGTGATACATCATCTTAAAGCTCTTGAAAAATGGTTTCCAATGGAACCATAGAAGACTGTTTTTCGTGAAATTCTTCTGTGTTTATTCAAGGAAACAATAAATTAAAACAGAATTGTGAAATTTTTTATAATTATTTAATTAAATGTTCAAAATGGTTCACCTTGTTTTGAAGACAATAATAAAGCCTTTCTTCAAATTCTTGGCGTACATTTGCAAATGTTTCTCTCGATATAGCACGGCATTCCTGAACTATCCTGTCCTTGAGCTGCTCTATTGACTCAGTGTGCATTTTAAACACCACAGATTTAAGGTGACCCCATAAAAAAAGTCAAGAGATGTTAGGTCCGGGGATCTAGGTGGGATAATTATCATCCAACCATTGCCTGACGGGAACTACATAATGAGGAGGTGCTCCATCCTGTTGAAAATGTAGTAAGCGTTCCTGTAATGATAAATTTTCTTGTATGTCCTTCTGATTTTCTAATTTCCGCACTATTAGTGGTTCAATAGACCTCTGTAGCATTTCAGCATACATGTTATTTAAATTCCCTTCTATAAATATTCGATAATTACGTCTCCCAATATACCAGCCCAAACATTAATTTTCTGGGGGTACTGGGTATGCCCTTCTCTGAATACGTGTGGGTTCTCGTCATTTCAGTAACGACAGTTTTGCTTGTTAACATGTCCATTCAAATAAAAGGTACATTCATCACTGAAACAAATATTTTTAACTAGGTTCTGTCGTAATTCTATATGCCATTATTTCACAAAACTGGATTCTTCTATCCGGGTCGTCGTCACCAAGTTCTTGCAATATGCGCGGTCTATAGGGATGAAACTTATGAAATTTAAGTACCTTTCTTATTGTTTCACGAGATAAGCCAGTTGCTACAGCTGCTTGACGAGTTGATAAAGTTGAATTAATTGCAAACTACCCCAGAACTTCAATTTGCGCTGCTTCGTCAACTAGTCTCGGTTGATTTCTCTTTTTATTCGCGACAGAGCCAGCTTCTTCAAATTTGGCTACTAGTTGGCGAACATACTCCGGACTTACATTTTGACCTGGATCAAAACATTAAGCAATTTTTTCAGGCTGAATTTTTAAATATTTTATTAAGCCGCCATTTTGTTTCGCCATCTTGGATTCGTACCAAAATGTTACTATTTGATTGCAATATAATACTTGATTGACAAACAGAAATCTTTTTTGGGTTTTTCGCAACTGAATAAAAATATTTAACTTTAAATTAATTGAAGCAAATATTTTATAAAATTACGTACCTGAACATGTAGACTAGGCTGTCTACGGAATGATTCGATACATAATAATAAACAATAGTATTTAACCAAGCATAAGAAATTATGTCATTTACCTTAAGTTTTTATAGACATATAGTAGTTTGAAGTAAGTAATTTTATAAAATATTTGCTTTAATTAATTTAAAGTTAAATATTTTTATTCAGTTGCGAAAAAACCAAAAAAGATTTCTGTTTGTCAATCTAAACGCAACAAATAATCTGAACACATTTAAAAACAACATTATAGATGGCTGCAAACCATCATTTTTTTTTCTTATCTAGGTTACGTTACAAAGTGATACATTTTAAAATTTTGAAATCAATTTTTTTCTATTATTTAACGTTTCTCTCTTACGATCGGCGCACTGATGAGTCCCGATAGGATGAAAGTATTTGTACAACTACTATGTGCCAATAAAAACTTAAGGTAAATGACGTAATTTCTTATGCTTGCCTAAATACTATTGTTTATTATTATCTATCGAAACATTCCTTAGACAGACTAGTCTACATGTTGAGGTATGTAATTTTATAAAATATTTGCTTCAATTAATTTAAAGTTAGATATTTTTATTCAGTTGCGAAAAAGCCAAAGAAGATTTCTGTTTGTCAATCTAAACGCAACAAATAATCTGAACACGTTTAAAAATAACATTATAGATGGCTGCAAACCATCATTTTTTTCATATCTAGGTTACATTACAAATTGACACATTTTAAAATTTTGAAATCAATTTTTTTATATTATTTAACGTTTCTCTCTTACGATCGGCGCACTGATGATTCCCGATAGGATGAAAGTATTTGTACAACTACTATGTGTCTATAAAAACATAAGGTAAATGACATAATTTCTTATGCTTGCTTAAATACTATTGTTTATTATTATCGATCGAAACATTCCGTAGACAGACTAGTCTACATGTTGAGGTATGTAATTTTATAAAATATTTGCTTCAATTAATTTAAAGTTAAATATTTTTATTCAGTTGCGAAAAAGCCAAAAAAAGATTTCTGTTTGTCAATCTAAACGCAACAAATAATCTGAACACATTAAAAAAAAAATACTTGATGTTTTTGCAAAATTTGAGATAAATTGGATGAGTAGTTTTCTAATAATATTTTTTTTAACATTTCATTAAGCCGCCATTTTGTTTCTCCACCTTGGATTTTTACCAAAATCTTACCACGTCATCTCCATATAACACTAAATTTTTGACCAAAATTTGAAGTCAATCGGGCAAGTGGTCTTTAAGTTATGCCGCGAACTGATAGACCGACAAACAGACAGAAAGAACGACAGACGGACCAAAGGAGTTGATAAACCATATTTTTTGGCACCTAGCGACGCTAAAACGTAAAGTTGTGTAATAGTGAGAGGGTGACTTTTTCACGATTACAAACATTTTATTTGGCCGCCAATTTGTTCCGCCATCTTGGATTCATACCAAAATGTTACCAGTTGATTCCAACATAATACTTGATGTTTTTGTAAAATTTGAAATAAATTGGATGAGTACTTTTTAATAATAATTTTTTTAACATTTCACTAGGCCGCCATTTTGTTTCGCCATATTGGATTTTTACCAAAATGTTACCAGGTCATCTCCATATGATCCTTAATTTTTGACCAAAATTTGAAGTCAATCGGTTAAGTAGGAATTGAGAAAACATGTTTTTCGTCATCTAGGAACCCTGAAACGCGAAGATCTAAAAAAATCCTGGAGAGTAATTTTTTCACGACTACAATACTTCCCTTTTGCGAGGGAAGTAAAAATCACTAATTTGTGTACTCGTAAAAATCGCAGCTTTCTTGGGCGTGTAACCTTTCCCATTTTGTTCAGAAAGGTAATTCCTTTGAAATATTTTGAAATGTCTACATTATTATTGGATTGTAACATACGTTTAATCATTGAATAATTCAACCACCCTGTTGATGGATTTTGTTGTTGTGCCAGTTCCGAAAAATTAGCCAATAACACCGTCTCCGAGGAAGAACTGCATGTCTTTTTCATCTTCCATTCGATAAATCTTGAATACGCAGTCTGGTAACGTTTCGGCGATTTAGCTGTTAATAATTTTTCTGACGCTACTTTCGCTGCTTCTACTAACTCAGGTGGAGTCAGAGAAAACTCAGAATCAGACATTTTTTAACTTTATATTATTCACAATAACTAATAAACAACCATAAAGTTCGCAATTTTTAAATCAAATCACATACGTAAATTGTCAGATATAGTGTAATATAGACATAAACCGGTTATGTTATGATATGAATTCAAGATTGCAAAACAAAATGACGGCCAAATAAAATTGAATTTTTCAGAAAAATTAAATGCGATATAGGAATAAACTGGTAGTAATTCGATAAGACGTAACAAAATTTCGGTATTTGTCGATGTAAAACCTACTTATTAAATTTCTTTGAAATTATGCCCAAAAATCAAGTGTGGCATACGTAAAAACTGGTAAAATATTGGTAGGAAACCAATATGATATAGTTAACGCATTACCTTTCTGGAATGACGTCATTTTTGGTTATTTTTGTTTGATTTATGTTAACTGACAGTGACAAAAACATTTTGAAAAAATTCATTGTCGTTTCTTTACAACAGTCAATGCCGGTTTTGGTTATGTGTCTTTCAGAATATATTCGTCAAAATTGACATTGATTTGTTGTGATTCTTTTTAAACTTTTGCAAGATGCCACGAAGATATAATCAGCAATCACAGCTAATAGTTTTGAATATCTTGGCTTTTTTTCAATTGGAAAAAGAGCAAGCTAAAAATGGAATCCTTCCGCAAACTGATAATATAATTGAACGAGCTTCAAATGCAACAAAACTTAGCCATACAACAATCATAAATATTAAGAAAAGAGAAATAACGAGCGATGAATCCTTTACCTCCAGAATGTCTCAAAAGCAAAAAGAGGTAAAAACAAAAATTACAGATTACTTAAAGAACAAAATAAGAGATACGATCTACTGCATGTATGCGAAAAATGAATATGTTACAATGCAGACTTTGCTTAAAAAACTAAAAGAGATAAATGAATATTTTAATTTTTCCATCACCTCGCTAAGAAAATACGTAAAAAGTATTGGTTTTAAGTGGAAGAAATCAAATAATAGAAAATACCTGATGGATTTGCCCCACATCGTCCACAAGAGAATCAATTTCTTGAGGGAATATGTCAAAAATCAAAATCTAGGACAAGATGCTTATACCACCGTATTTATTGATGAGACTTGGATTTTTAGTAAAGGTTCGTTTAGAAACAGCTGGCAGGATAACACTATGTCTACAAGTTCTAAAAAAGCTAGTGAAGGTCATCGATATATTGTAGTTCACGCTGGATCAAAGGAAGGATTTATTAAGGGGGCCAGTTTAATATTTAAAAGTGGACTAAAAAGCGGAGATTATCATGACAATATGAACAAGCAAAATTTTGAAAATTGGTTTAAAAATCAGCTGGTACCAAATCTTCCTCCAAAAAGTTTGATAGTGATGGACAACGCAAGCTATCATTCCGGCCTTTTACAGGATATTCCAAGAAAATCATGGACAAAGCAGAGATTGATTGGATGGTTAAAAGAAAAGAACATTGACTTCCCAGAGAGGGCCATGAAGGATGAAATATGGAGCATTGTAGAAAAAAATTGTAACATTGAAAAAACATTCTACCTTGACGAATATGTGAAACCTTTGGGCCACAAAATACTAAGACTTCCTCCATACCATTGTCAATTTAATGCTATTGAAATGGTATGGTCTGAGTGTAAGAGGAAATACGACCAATACATTGCTAGTCTGAAGGGGACACCATCGGAAGTTTTGGCCATGTGGGAAAAAGCGATAAATGAAGTATCTTCAGAGCATTGGAAAAATTATGTCAGCCACACAGAAAGGGTAATCCAAGAAGCTTGGAAGACAATACAGATATGTGATGCTTCAGACATAGCGCCACTTGTAATTAGTACCGACGAAGACAGCAGTGACGATGAAGAATTTAGTTCTGATTCTGAAGACAGTGAAGGGGAGTAGTTTTTATTTTTAAAGTTAGTTAGTTATACATTAATTTCTCTCTTTTAGTTTTTAAAGCAAAGTCTGCATTGTTACATATTCATTTTTAGCATACACGCAATAGATCATATCTCTTATTTTGTTCTTTAAGTAATCTGTGATTTTTGTTTTTACCTCTTTTTGTTTTTGAAACATTCTGGAGGTAAAGGATTCATCGTTCGTTATTCCCCTTTTCTTAATATTTTTTCAGTATTGTCTGTAATTGAGAATTAAAATAATTTTGATGTAAATGGGTAACTGGCAAACAAAGAATAAGACTAAGATGAAAGAATTTATATTAGTAAAGTCTTATTTGCAAAATAATTTTAGTTTTTGAAGTTATAATAGTTATTTTTGTATTAAGTGCGCAAAATGAGGGTTTTTTTATGGCAATGAGAGTGTTAATTTTTTGCCAGCCATTTTCGACAAGTTGCAGCGCTTTCTGTACAGAAAATGCCAATTTTAAATTCGCTTTAGCCAGTGCTGAACGCACCCCTCCTATCTACATCACTGCATACGTTTAGGTTAGGAATCATCGCTGAAATATAAATAATATAAGAAATACGTTATTTGAAACCAGCGTGACGTCATTCCAGAAAGGTAATGCGCCAACTATAGGACAAAATGTAGCCAAATAAAAATATTTGAAAATACAGTACATATGTGTTACTAAACGACTATGTACTGAACCAAATTGGGTCACACTTCATTACTCCTAATAAAAGCAAAGATTCATAACTAGGGAAACTCCGGGTAAAGGAAATTATTTTTTTTTAATAAATTGCTTACCTTTAGAAAAGATCCTTACTGATTACATATCATATGTCTCGTACAATTTAGTACATTTTCTTATTTTTTATCAGTACATTTGGAAAATAATTTGAAGCGACGGTGATACAGATACAGTCATATTGCGATGCCAGTGTTAAGTGTTAAAAAGGCGCAAAACAAATTATGTATTTAGTTTCGGTGGTAGTGAATGTGATTGGTTCCTTAAAATTCTAAAGAGATCATAAACATGTTTAATACTATTACTGGGATTTCTTGGATTGTTATTATTTATTTCATAGGTAAGTATTTTTACGCAACAAGGGACACATAAAATGAGACTCTTTTATACCCCCCCCCCTCCCCCTGTTCATTTTGTGAATCAGTCAGCACACAAATTTTAAGTTTGGTAAACATTAATGGGACTAAGCTAAAATGGTTTAAATTTAGACCAGTTCTAATTTTTCAGTTATACAGGGTTATTCACGCAACCCGTTCATTAAAAGTTTTTGATGATATACTTTGGGATTAAGGTAAGGTCAAGGGGTACTTCTTTTTTGAAATATTTTCAACTTCCTGTCACCTCCGGTTTAACCGGAAATTGGTATTAACTTGCTTATTTTAAATAGAACACCCTATATTTTATGATATTTTTGGATCCTACGGAGAATTTTAATGCTATTTTATGTAGTATGTCCTATACCTAGGTTCAAGCGTTCTTAAGATACTTGACCTTGAACCAAAAATGAGTCTTCGGGGTATCAGATTTTAAAATCTCATATTTTTGTAAGTTTTGAAGATACAATCTTCATATTTTGCAGAGGATCGGTAAATAATCTTAGGTTTCTATTTTTTTTATTCAATTTGTCTATTTTTATACAGGGTGTCCTAAATTCAGCGGCAAACATTCACATTTTCAAAGCCGCTAAAATCCGTTTTTTAAATGGGACACCCTATAACTTTATGCACTATCAAATGTAGAATTTAATTTTCTATCGAACTGTATTAGGGTTCCCTATACCTATTCGTAATCATTTTCGAAATAATCAGGTTTTTATTAAACTATCATATGTATTTGCTAAATGATTACACCTTCCCGTAGTAAGCCATGGGAAACAATTGTTGTGCTTTTCTATTCAACATGACAGCTGATTTGAAACTTTTAAATTAAAATAAAATAACACTCAAAAGCTGATATTCTCAATTTATTTTATATTCACAGAGAATGTTACAAAATATTGGAGGGAACGTGCCATGTTTTTAATGAAAAACATCCTCATTTATCGCCAATGAACCAGAGAAAATTGAAGAGGATTGAAACGAAATTTTTTAAAGTTAAAGTTATAAAAAATGTAATAAATTGTTTACAATTTATCTAAATTTGTTTTAGTGAATTTAAAAAATTATAGCAATCTAACAATCAACAATAAATAAATAAAATAATAAAATTGAATTATAACAAATGTTCTATATGCTGTCCGTTCATTTGAAGACACATTTCAATTCTTCGTTGTACAGTTGCTGTGGCCCGTTGAATTTGTCCGTTTTCTAATTCGGCAAAAGCTGTTCGTATCCTGTCCAGTAAATCTTGTTGGTTATTTACTGGGGAAGCATAGACTTTACCTTCGATAAATCCCATAAATAAAAGTCTAGGGGTGTTAAATCAGGCGATCGCGGGGGCCATCTCCAAGGGCCATGGGGACCAATCCAGCGATCTTCAAAAATTCGAGATAATTGGAGATAAACTGCAGCGGAATTATGTGCTGGTGCCCCATCTAATTGATACCAATAATTTTCCAGCTCCCCAATAGGCAGTTCTTCTATAAATTCAGAAACCGTCTTTCGTAGAATTTCCAAATACTTATCATTGTTTAAATTGTCTTCATAAATACAGTACCGCACCTGATCATTTAATACTATACCGAAAACATTGAAGCTAAACCTCTCTTGAGAACGCGTTTCGTGTAAAGCGTGCGGATTTTCTGCTGCCCAGAAATGTTCGTTTCTTCTATTTGTTATTCCTTCTCTAGAAAATTTCGCTTCATCGGTCCAAAATATTTTTGAAAGGAATTGAGGGTCCGCTTGAATTATCAAAAACATGAATTCGCAAAATTCTACTCCTCGGACGTCATCACCAGGTCTGAATTCTTGCACGTTTGGAAGGAATAAGGGTGCATATGATGTTCGCTCGAGATTCTTTGGACAGATGAAGAAGGAATTCCCAAATCGTTTTCTGCAGACGGTATTGAACTTTGCGTTGTTGCGTGGAAATAAGCTAATGTGTTTATTACGTTATCCTCGGCATTTGTCACTGGTTTCCGAACATTTTTTGTAACTTCAACCTTGCCAAAACGCAAAAAGTTGTTCATTGGCAGCAAATCAGGGTGGCGTTCATTAAACACACGACCCGTTCTCTCCAAAATTTTATAACATTCTCCATGAACATAAAATAGATTGAGAATATCAGCGTTTGAGTATTCTTCCATTTCGATTTAGAAGATTTAGTTTATCACTGACAGCTTTCGATAAATAACGCATACTAATCATCTGTCATATTGGATATTGGATCTCAATTGTTTTTCCATGGCTCACTATTGGAACATGTAGACATTTAAGCAAATACATATGATATATTTTATTACAATTATTTCGAAAATGGTTACGAATAGTTATAGGGAACCTTGATACAGTTCGATAGAAAATGAAATTCTACATTTGATAGTGCATAAAGTTATAGGGTGTCCCATTTAAAAAAACGGACATTAGCGGCTTTGAAAATGTGAATGTTTGCCGCTGAATTTAGGACAGCCTGTATAAAAATAGACAAATTCAATAAAAAAAATAGAAACCTAAGATTATTTACCGATCGTCTGCAAAATAAGAAGATTATATCTTCAAAACTTACAAAAATATGAGATTTTAAAATTTGGTACCCCGAAGGCTCATTTTCGGTTCAAGGTCAAATATCTTAAGAACGCTTGAACCTATGTATAGGATATGCTACATAAAATAGCATTAAAATTCTCCGTAGAATCCAAAAATATCATAAAATACAGGGTGTTCCACTTAAAATAAGCAAGTTGATACCAAGTTCCGGTTAAACCGGAAGTGACAGGAAGTTGAAAATATTTCAAAAAAGAAGTACCCCTTGACTTTACCTTAATCCCAAAATTTGAAATTTTTATTTAAATGGCATCATCAAAAACTTTTAATGAACGGGTTGCGTGAATAACCCTGTAGATTTAAAATGACATTTGCGAGAAGAAAACAATTTTTCTAAACGACACAAATGCAAAATATGACAGTGATATAAACAAAACACAATTGGCTAACTAAGAGTTTTAATTGCCATTGTAACTAGAACTGGCCTAACTTTTGAACCTTTTTAAAAATATTAAAATTGACGCGAAGATGAAAGTTTAAATAACAGAGTTTATCTATTACGATAGAGCAGTATTCTAAGATATTTTTTTTGAATTTTTTTTATCGTATATAGATTTTACATATAGTCTCACTGAAAAACCAGATTTGTCCCTCTGCACGGGGAACTTTTCGTGTATTCCTCTAAGCCAGTGCAGGCCGAAATCTGACAGCATTCTCTTCCCGTGTCACAGTGGATTGAACTGGCACTGCTGTCCTAATGAGGATATCTTGCAGCCGGAAATTATAAGTTCGATATCGCAGAGAAGTAACTTTTTCCCGGTCCAGTGTGGAGTCATCTCGCTGAACGAAAAAATTACAGGTAAGCGTCCTAAACATTTCTAAACCATCTTTTTTGCGCAAAATTTTGCGATAAGTTCGATTTTGAATCTGACATTTCTTACCTAGATGCTTTTATTTTGTTATTTCCCTTCTAAAGGGGAGGTATTGTAATGGATATTCAAGTTTTAGGGTCTCTAGATACCAAATCGCGGCACAGTTTAAAAAATCCTAATCCGATTGATTTCAAATTTTGGTCAAACATTGAGGGTCATAAGGGGACGAAATGATTACATTTTTTGTTAAAATTCATTGTGGCTGAACAAAATGGCGACCTGGTGAAATGTTAAAAAATTGTTAGAGTGGTTAATTATTTGAAGTTAGGATCCAGTGACAAAAACAAAAATTTTTTTTATTGTCGACGTTACGCAACTTTATTGTTGCATCCTCAGGACACTAAAATTAATTTTAATAACTTTTGTTGCGAGTCTCCTATAGGTTGATTGATTTTTGATAAAACTGATCTTTAGTTTAGTTTTAACTGATATTTTAACCCATAAATATGTTTTTCTTGTCTGGCATTTTAGTGTCCTGAGGATGCAACAATAAAATTGCGAAACGTCGACAACTAAAAAAAAACTTTTGTGTTTTTCTACTGGATCCTAATCCCAAATAATACACCACTCCAACATAATAACAAGAGGATCGGTAACGAAATCCGTTTAGAAACTTAATATTTCGGAAATATTTGCGGACCAATGGAGACTGATAATATGGGTTTCATGCAGGATATAAAGTCTATATATGTGTCCTGAAGATGCAATAGTAATGTGCGAAACGTCGACAATTTAAAAAATACTTTTGTTTTTTTTACTGGATCCTAACCGCAAATAAACACCACTTTAACATACAATAGGATAGGATCTATATGTGTCCTGAGGATGCGATAATAAAGTTACGAAACGTCGAAATTTAAAAAAAATATTTTTGTTTTTTTTACTTGATCTTAACCGTAAATACAACACCACTTAAACATAAAAACAAGAGTATCGTTAACGAAAACCATTTGGAAACTTAATATCTGGGAATTATCTGCGGGCCAACGGAGCAGGTAAAGACTGATAATATGGGTTTCATGCAGGATATAGAATTTATATATATGTCCTGAGGATGCTATAATAAAGTTACGAAACGTCTAAAATTTAAAAAAAGAATTATTTTTTATACTGGATCCTAATCCCAAATAATACATCACTAACATTGTTCCACTATATTGGATTTTTACCAAAATATTATCAGGTCATCTCCATATGACCCTTAATTTTTGGTCAAAACTTGAAGTCAATCGAGTAAGTAATTTTTGACCTATGCCGCTTACTGACAGACAGACGGGCCGACGGAATTGATAAAGTTTTTGGTATCTAGGGACACTAAAACACGAAGATATGTAAAACTTGACAGAGTGATTTTTTTTATACATTCATTTGGCCGCCATTTTGTTCGGCCATCTTGAATTAGTACCACAATTTTACTAGTTGATCCCTATACCAGAATTACTTATGGCACACGATCCATTAAGTAGTTTTCAGGCTGAATTGTTAAATATTTCATTAGGCCGCCATTTTGTCCCACCGTCTTGGATACGTACTAAAAGTTTACCAGTTGATTCCAACGTAATACTTTGATGTTTATGCAGAATTTGAAATAAATTATAGATAAGCAGTTTTTTAATAATAATTTTTTTTTAACATTTCACTAGACCGTCATTTTGTTTCGCCATATTGGATTTGTACCAAAATATTACCAGGTCATCCCCATATAATCCTTAATTTTTTATCCAAATTTGAAGTCAATCGGATAAGTAGGTTTTTAGCTACGCCGCGAACAGACAGACAGACCGACAGAATTGATAAATATATTTTTCGGCATCAAGGGACGCTAAAACGTGACGATATGTAAATCCGGAGAGGGTAATTTTTTCATGATCACAAACATTTTGTATGGCCACCATTTTGTTCGGCCACCTTAAATTAGTACTACAAATTTACTTTCCTTTTCGCATTCGCATCCGGTTTTTCCCAGCTGTTTCCTTTAACTCATCGTGCCATCGTGCGGTCTTCCGATATTTCTTTTCGTCTGCCTAGGACGACACTGAAGTAATCTTTTCGTCCATTTTGAAGTGTCCTGTCTTGCCACATGCCGAACCCATCTACACTTCAATTGTGCTACGCGTTTCACAATGTCTGTCACCTTCGTTCTTCTTCTGATTTCTGTATTTCTTATCCTGTCCCTCAAACTTATTCCGAGTATGACTGTTTCCATAGATCTTTGAGTTGTTCTTAACCCGTTAGCACTTTTTTGTGTGAAAGTCCTTGTGTTTAGTCCATATGTTTTCACAGGTAAAATGCATGATTCGTATACTTTTCGTTTGAGGTTCAGGGGATTACTGAATCTTTAAATATATCTCCCAATCTTCCGAAAACAGCCCAATCGATTCTTATTCTCCTTGCTATTTCTGAGGTCTGGTTTTCCTTTCCAATCTTTATTCAATGACCAAGATAGACATACTCCATAACATTTTCCAGAGTATGGTTGTCGATACTCACTTGAATTTGATCTTCACTCATCACTTTTGTTTTTGACAGATTCATTTTCAACCCTACTTCACTCGATGTTTGATGTAGTTCTTCCAACATTGTGGTTAATTCTGCAGCGTCGCTATTAATGAGCACTATGTCATCTGCAAAACGCAAATGACTTAGCAATACTATACCAGAATTAGTTATGGCCCACCATTGAAATCAAATCAATCAACCCGTTAGCACTTTTTTGTGTGAAAGTCCTTGTGTTTAGGCCATATGTTTTCACAGGTAAAATGCATGATTCGTATACTTTCCGTTTGAGGTTCAGGGGGATTACTGAATCTTTAAATATATCTCCCAATCTTCCGAAAGCAGCCCAATCGAGTCCTATCCTCCTTGCTATTTCTGAGGTCTGGTTTTCCTTTCCAATCTTTATTCTATGCCCAAGATAGACATACTCCATAACATTTTCCAGAGTATGGTTGTCGATACTCACTTGAATTTGATCTTCACTCATCACTTTTGTTTTTGACAGATTCATTTTCAACCCTACTTCACTCGATGTTTAATGTAGTTCTTCCAACATTGTGGTTAATTCTGCAGCGTTGCTATTAATGAGCACTATGTCATCTGCAAAACGCAAATGACTTAGCAATACTATACCAGAATTAGTTATGGCCCACCATTGAAATCAAACCATTAAGCAGTTTTTTCAGGCTCAATTTTTAAATATTTTATTAAGCCACCATTTCGTTCCGTCATTTTGGATTCGTATCAAAATGTTGCCAGTCGATCCCAACATAATTCTTGATTTGTGTGCAAAATTTGAGATAAACTAGATAAGCAATTTTTTAATAATAATTTCACTAGGCCGCCATCTTGTTTAGCTATATTGGATTTTTACCAAAATGTTACAGGTCATCCTCATATGACCCGTAATTTTTGAATAAAATTTGTTAAAAGTTAATCGGGTAAGATGTTTTTCAGGATTACAATATTTTTCTTTTAAGAGGGAAGAAAAACCGAAAATCCTTATATTTAATCTAACGAGATTTTTAAACTTCTAAAATATTTTATAAAAGCTTTGACTAAAATTTTCTTTCCTCTCTATCTCGACGACTTTTAGACATTTTTTTTTTATTGCAGGAGGTCAAGATGCGGGATACGGCCAATTTCCTTGGATGGCATTGTTGGGGTACAAACGTAAGTTTCGGAATAACACAACGGATCAAGTATAAAGCTGTTATGGCAAATAAAAAATGCGTTTTTTAATACTACGCTAGTTCTTAGAGACAAAAAAATCAATATAAATATTACGCAGGAAGCAAATTTACGTCTAAATAAACCAGTTAATCCATAGATATCCCTATTTCTAACTATGTAACGTTTCATATCTCTAAGAACTAGCCTATATTGTTTTCGTTAACAAATTAACGTTTTAGAAAGATCAGTGCCTATAACGGAATTTCTTTGCGGAGGTACTCTGATTACGGACAGATATGTACTAACCGCCGCACACTGTATTGTTGTCAGTAGTTCCCATTCACTGTAAGTATAACATTTTTTTCAAACTTACTATGTCCGAATTTTAAATTTTGACCGAAGACGTAACTATAGAAAGAGTCATAGATATTATAACGAGATCCTGTCCATCTCTTATTATCTTGTCCTTTATTAATTGCATTAAAAAGTCTGTTCTTTATTTGCACAGGGTTTTTTTATATGTTTCCACCCCCTTAAAACCTTTATTTGAAAAGATACAAAAGAAAAATGTTTATACTGTAAGACTTTTCCTTAAAATATAGGCCCCTTCAGCTTCGTTATTTTAAATAAAACACCCTGTACACAGGGTATGTAGCTGTCAGCGTTTCTAGTTTTATAGTGATTGATGTCTCCACATCCCGTATGGTTTTATAAATCTTAGAAGCGCATTGCAGTGGCGGCTATTCAGGAGAAGTAGGTGGTAACTATATTTATTATATATCTCCAAAAAATTCAAGTTTTTATATTCATTTATCCTAATTGGCCAAAAAATAAACTGTACATCTCAAATAAATATTTTACTTGTCCGTTGACGGCATGTCTTTTTAAAACTTTCAATCGAACTTTATTATAACAACTATAACAGTGGCGCAAACCGCTTCGACTTTGCTGGAGGTGCTATGTTTAGTTTACGATTTTCCTACTACGTTGTCATCGCGTACTCGATGACGTCGAGCGCATAGAAGAATAATGTTAACCAGCGCCATACAACGCTCTCGGTGAATTGCTAACGCAGTACACTACACCCACGTGTCGTTTGGGGTGGTTGTTTACTTTTATTTTCGCAGAAAGCGGTTAGTTCCTTTGCAGTTTACTTGACTGTTTTGTGTTATATTTATTTATGGTGTTGTTATAACGTTATTTGGTATCGAGTTTACTCCGTTTAATCGATGGAAGGAACAAGATCAGAGTTTTAATCGTCATCCTGGTTTTCGGCATACAAATGATTATGTAGTAGTCAAATATTACAAAAATTGTTTTGCTGGCCTTGTTTACTAGTTTCCAATAAATATTCAGTGTGGAATAAGGAAGGATTTGTAGGTATATTAAATATATGAAGGTCTCTACATAATGTGGTTTGCATTTTGTTGAAACTCCATTTAATCGATGGAAGAAACAAGATCAGAGGGATGTATTAAATGTAGGGCAGCGAACGAAAACGCCCGATTAGACTATTTATGTGCTTGGTAACTGACGCAGGTTTGTATCTTGCAAAACAAGAGTTAGTCTTTCGCGGCCAATGATGAGAGCAGCGAGTCAATAAATAGGGGGAATTTTAAAACGCTTTTAGGTTTATTAATATCGAGAAGTTCCCAGGAACTAAAAGATCATCACGAAAAAATTAAAAATGTTTTTACTGGTGACTCGAAAACTATTCAAAACGAAATAATTGAATGCGTTTCTGATTATTTAAATGGTCATGTAAAAAATGAAATAATGAACACACAGTTTTTTTCTGTGCAAGTGGATGACACCACTGATATTACGCAAACCTCCCAGTGCTCCATAATGTTAAGATACGTTAATTCAGAAGGTTCAGTAGTCGAGAGATTCTTAGGATTTTATAATGTCAGCTCCGATAGAACGTCGGAGAATTTATATTCTCTATTGGATCAAATTTTGGACCAATTTGACTATAAACATAAATTAATAGGGTAATGTTACGATGGCGCAAATGTAAATGACCTTCAAAAAAAAATTTAAATGACCTTAAAAAAAAAAGTAAAAACACTGCAGGCTGTATTTATCCATTGTCTTGCTGCTATGAAGGATAGGAGAATTGATTTAGTATACAAAATTTAGGTAAGTCGTAAAAAAATATTCTACCTCTTCCACACATAAAAAAAAATTCTGGAAAAAAATTATTGCGATATTTTCTTGCTTCATTTGCACTTCACTTACTTTTTCACCCGCGAGCCGCCACTAGAGCATTGTAAAATGTAGATGTTTTTATAACTGTCAGAATTTCTTTCTACTCGGAAAGTTTGCCTACAAGATTCCCTGAAAGGCACCCGAAATATAGTTCTAATAATTTCCTTTTGGCTTACAAGAAATCGATCAATGCCACTTGTATTTTCCCAAGGAAGCAACCCATAAGATAAAACAGACTGTAAAGTGGCAAAATAAAAAGTTTTAAGCGCATGACGATCCACATAATCTCTCAGTTGTAAAATTGCATAGTATTAGGAGAGTTTGTTGCATATGTTCTCGTCTTGGTTACACCATGTGAGATGTTGGTTAGTCATAATACCCAGAAATTTAACAGCATCTTGATGTACAAGACTTGATGTTCCGTCCCTAACCAATAAGCTTCTGTCCAGGAATACTCTTAGTGAAAACAACAAAGTTGATTTTTGCGACTCCATTCACCAAACACCAAGCAGTAATATCTTTAACACATTCATGCGCTCGTATGCAAAGGTTTTCATAATTGTCACTATCAACAACAGCCGAAGTGTCATCTGCAAAAAGCGCAACATAGTTGTTATTGATCGTCAGATGAAGGTCATTTATAAATAGAAGGTAGAGAATGGATCCCAATACACTGAAGCACTCCAATTCTAACAGTCACCCAATCAGACACATTCACACTAGACAACTTGACTGCCTGTGTACGTCCCGACAAGTACGTCTCTATCCAGTGAAATACAAGTCCTATTATACCATAATAGAATAGTTTGTTAAGTAGTTTTTTGTGGTTGATGGTATCAAAGGGCTTTGTGAAATCATAAAAAATACCCACTTATTGAAGTTATTTAATATTTTTAAGTAGAAGGAGAGGATGGCATCTATGGTTCAATGGCCAAAATTCAAAATTGTCTATATGCCAAGATGTTCATGCACTCACTGGTCTTTTACGAGAGGCTTTTTCAAATATTCTATAATTTTCGACTAACCCAGTGTTCGCTTTTATATGCATAGGCGCCACAGTAGTTATTTAAAGAGAGAGGCCCCTCCTCCTTCTCCTTATTATGCATCTACTCCTCCTCCTCCTCCCTAATATTGGAAATTATTTAATCGACTTCGGTAACTTAGCCTCGCCGCAGAAGATTATCCCCTCTGTTAAAATAGTAGTCTAGCGGAAACATTAAATATAAAGAATCACCACTTAAGCTCAGTCTTAACACGGCATTTAATACAAATAACTAATTAACATCAACAATTCAAAAATTGCACAGTGAATTTAGCAAATTACTATATGAAGTTAATGAGCATCAAATGAGAAGTAGACCATCTTTTTCTTCATTTTGTTCCGAACTTTCAGAAGATTATTCAAAGGCAGTTTCGTTAAGAAATCATGGTTCTTGGGAATAGACCGTGTCAGATTGGAATTACTATCCGACGTTTCGCCTTCAATTGCACGGATTCGGGGATCTTCTTATGTGTATTGAAGATTGTACGTATGTTGGACCGCCGAAGTAATCGTCCTATTTTGTCTATAGTGCCACGTATGTAGGGAAGAACAACACTATCTAATGGTGGCTCTTTATCATTCTCCTTTGGCGGAGTTGGTTTACTATGTCTTTTAATTGAACGCGTAATATCTTCAGTGCAATAGCCATTCCCTCTGAGAGCTTCTGTCAGTTTCGATGTTTCCGATGTTAAAGAATCTCGATCAGAAATCGAAATAGCTCTGAATACTAGTGAGTTAATAACCGATTTCTTTTGTGCTGGATGGTGATGAGATGCGTTTAAGTATCTAGTTGTATGCATCGGTTTTCTATACACAGAATGTCCTAACGTACCATTTCCCTTCCTTTGAACACATACATCTAGAAAAGGAATTGTTTAATAAGGTTCAATTTCCATCGTGAATTTGATATTATGATGTTGCTGATCAATTTCTGGACCATCTTAAATATTTGAAAATTGATGTTGGAGTATGTCCAGAATTCCAGTATATACAATGATAATTTTTCATTAACCAAATAGCTTGCTTATGTTAAGTTTAAACCTAGAAAGATTTTGTTCAAATTGTAGATTTTTTTGAGCATTCGCAATATTTTTTTTGTAGTTTTTAAGTCTGTCCTTGTATATATTTTGTCATGTGATTGTTGTATGTGCCTGTTGAACTCCTGCAGCTCAGCCCCCTCATGAACAAGAGATGGTGTAATCCAAGTACTGCTATTTTGTTTTTTTGGTCTATTTGTTTTGATCTGACAAGAGAACGACATATTAAATAGACCATAAAATATGAAGAAGATGTAAGAAAACTTGTTTTCCAGATCTAGTGGTGTAAAATGGTAAGCCACTATTCTTTTGATAACAAATGTTTGAAATACCAAACATTTTCTTGTGAATAGTGCCTAGAGGGGGTACTCTTTGCAAACCTTTCAGAATAAATATAAAAGTATAGAACCTGGGCTTTATAGTCAGAGAAGGAGGAGAATCCAAAAATTTTATAACATACAGGGTGTTAAATATAAAATAACAAAGTTGATATCTAAATTTTTCGAACTTCACTAATTTTTCAATTTACCGTAGTACCTACTCATATTCAGGAAAAATCTTTCAACTTTCGTATACATTTTTTTTTATCTTTTCAAATAAAGGCTTTAAGGAAGCTGCAAATTATAAGGAAAAACCCTGTAAATTTTACGTTTCTACAAGGTGTCCCATCATATTGTGACCCCCTCTTTGCCTATGTTTGTGTTGAACTAAAGAAAAGATAAATAAAACAGTTACTTGACGAGTTCTAAGTTTTAGTTAAAATTAAGGGTTTTCCAAATAATAGGTATAACTCAAACAGATACAGTGCCGCTAATATGTATCGAAACGGCCGATTGTTCGCAATAGAGAAATAGGACAAAACGTCTTGTACAAAGAGAGACTCTATATATATATATATATATATATATATATATATATATATATATATATGTAGTTTTTAGCAGCAAAAAAAATTAAATTCATACGAAAATACCTAAGAAACGGTTCCTCTCTGAAAACCAAATTTAACGTACTCGAAAAAAAAATGGGGAGAAAGTTTTTGGACCTTCTTACATATCAACTTTTCCTGTTTTAATGTTTTTTTTTTCAGAGTTTCAGTAAGATTCGGCGAACACAACTTAAAAACGGAAAAGGACTGCTTTACACTAGGTCAAAGGGAGGTTTGTGCTGCACCCACTGTAGATACCAGTGTTGAAACTTACACCATGCATCCTAACTACGACATGAAGACTTTAAAAAATGACATCGCTTTAGTTAAGACAAAGCAAACCGTTTCCTTTACAGGTAAAATGACTTTAACTTTAATGACAGACATTGTTTAGACTCCTATTGCCTTTAGTATTAGAATTATGTTTCGACTGCTACCTCCGGCAGTCTTCAGGCGAGTCCTATATAAGCTAAGAGGACACGACACTGTTTATACTATACTCTGTTTCAAAAATGTATGGAGTAATATAATGCAGTGGCGGCTTGTGGTGAATTATGAGAGGTCAATAACAAATTTAAAAATAGGCATACTTAAAATAAAAATAAATATCTTATCTTTAAATTGAGCTTTAAATTCTCTTGACGTTCAGGTCTACTCTGCGTTCTTTAGAATTGGAAAAATGCTGAATAACACGTTCGTTAAAATTGCACGCACATTCCTTTTATAAACCATTTCTTGATACTTAACATTGCTAAAGCGGATAGTCTATCTTGGCCAAACTCCTTAACAAAATTTATAAGCCGTCGAAAAACCCCTGGATTTTCAGACAAAGCCGCTTCATCATAGCCACGTAGTGCCAGCTCGAGTGCCCCACTAAATTTTACGCAATCTATAATTTTGTTTTAAATATAACGATTTTTGGATAAGTTTTCACTGTGTCTAGCTGAGTGCAAATATCAACACTTCCGACCGTAGCATAGTTAACCGAACATTTCATGTGATCTGCAGAAAACGCATGTTCTTTTATTGTTTCTTTTAAGTGTTTTAAGTCTTTAACACCGCTTTTGAACCACAATGAGTCCGACGAGTCCTCAGAAAACACAAAACAAACATAACACTAAAATGAGTTAGAGACGTCACAACCACATATCCAGTTAGCTAAATCGTACATACTTTTGCGAAAGTTTCGATGAACCTCTTTATTTTTGTCTTTACTAGTTTGTCGTACACTAAGTTCTGGCAAACAGCGACCACTTACCTTGAATTCGGTTATTTTCTCAAAATTAAGTTCGTTAGCACTCTTTAGTTGTTTAATTTTTTGCACTATGGACATTTTATTTCATCTACAATCACAACTTAAACATAGACCAACTTGAAATTGGTTATTTTTGCAAAATTAGGTTAGGTTAAGCACTTTTTAGTTGTATATCTTTTTGCACTAGTCCCTACCAACATTTTATTTCCTGTATATTTCCAACTCACACATGGAACATAAAAATAAAAAAATATATATTACAAAAGACAGTATATAAATCAATTTTTATCGATTAAAAACGTCCGAAAGAATATCGAGTTAGAATATGGACCGTGCGACCTCTGAACAATTGAACTTCCGCATGCCGACGTGATGCCGTGACCGATCGATTGAATTATGAGAAGAGACCGTCTGATGACCCAAATCGCCATTTCATATTCCATTTGCTATTACGTTCGGCTGCCGCTCGATAGCTGTGAAATCTTCGGGTACTTTCGTCAAGCTTTAAGGTAATCGGGGCAATTCGGACTGCCCAACCTAGCTTAGTATAGCGTATTTTATTATGCCTAAGGAACACAACGGGACCATTCGAACCACCGCGCGTGGCTAATAGTGTAGCGTATTTAACTTTTGCCGAGGTTCACGTTTTATTACAACTATTAGGAAGGACGGTCAAACGAATAATTTATTTTCTGAAATATTTTTGAGAGGTCATTAACCACATGACCCTATGGAAGAGTCGCCACTGACTAACAATTATCCAGTTTAGTGTTAACATCTAAAGAAAGCCCAAGAAGCACCGTTAGTTTTATAAAGTAATAAAGGTGGTTTTACAGCTTGTCATAAAATGCCTTTTTATATCTTCTTTTACTTTCGACATAAAGGGAAAAATAAAAATCACCCTCCGAGATTTTTTCAGACCTTTACGTTTAAGGGTCCCTAGATGAACTGGTAAAATAGTGGTACAGATTCAAGAGGGTACGCTCACAGAATGGGTGTAAAGTAATAAAACCGGTTAAATAATCATACGCGAAGATTCTGAAAGAAATCAAGATTTTTTAAAATTTTTTCTTTGCTTTATTCTAGATTATATTCAACCAATTTGCATGCCGTTCGAAAGGAGCTTAGAGAGAAGAAGTCTCGTAGGCCAAAGATTTACCATAAGTGGTTGGGGAAAGACCGATGCAAGTAAGTGTCCACTGGCTAAAAATGTATTTAGTCATAATATATTTTACATCATCCCAAAAAAAAAGGACTTAACCAAGGCTAACCTAAACGCAATCCGCTTTTTAAATCACATTTTTTAGTGTCAACAACAAAAAAAAATTCAACCAAGACTCGTTAAGTAGCGAACTGCGTACAGCACAATAAAGAATATTAGTCCGGACGTAAATGTAATAAAAAGAGTTTAAATTGCGTCAAGTTGGGTTTTAAATCAAACAGAAATTAAATGGGCAGAATGGTCCAAGTGCATTAAATAACTTAATGTTCAAATGAAATAATTTCCACGCTGGAAACAATAGGTACACTTTTTTACCTAAAAAAGACTTAACTACGATTAAATCAATTGGTTGGCTTTAGTTGACCAGATCTTATTTTAATTAGTTTATTCTATATTTATCATATACTGTATACAATCGAAAATAATATTTAGGAATGTAATTTCACTCTGACAGAATATTCAACTTTTTAAACTTTATGAAAAGATTTACATTTTAACACCAATCCGCATAGAAGAATCTTTCGAAACAATTGTTAAGAAGAACTCCGCAACATACATAAAATTAAATCTACACAATCTAACATATTTAAAAAAATTATATATATATATATATATATATATATATATATATATATATATATATATATATTTAATATCTTTTTAGGAAAACTTGGCGGTTCATCGGTATTACAGTACGCCTCAGTTTTGGTGTGGGATTCCAAAATGTGCGAAGAAGCAATGCCACCGGAAGTGCAGGGCATTTCCGATACACAAATATGTGCAAATGGTAACTATATGCTCTAACTCAGTGATCAGACTAAATAAGATTAGATCTTACTCTGGATACACTTTACTATTGACGTCCTTTTCTTGAATTAGAATTTACTAAAACACTTTAAGATATTTACTGTTAAACTAGTAAGAAGTTACAGTACATTCAGCAGTTTACTTGAATTTATTTATATCCAATAAAACAAAACACTTGTGATTTTAATTAAAAAATGTGAATCGCTGTATATAAAAGAAATATTAAGAAAATCCTTTCTTAGTAAAATGTGTATACTAACACTTGTTAGTTCCAGAGACACATAGCTTGCCTAAAGTAATAAACTAATATGCACACTATACTTGTCGTGAAATTGATAATCAACTATTGTAGTTTTTGTTTAAGTTAAATTCATACGTGTTGTATGTACAAAGAGATATTACGATCTCAAATTTTGAGTACAGATTTGTACTGTTTACATTAATAATTAATTGGATTTTTCGATAATTCAAGCAAATTCTCGTTGAAAAACACGGTTTTTTCTCACAACAGAGTTCTCTAAACACAATGAAAATTCCCATACTCTTAAACTCGTAAGCTTAAAATACAAATCCTGAAAACGACTCTTTAACGCGTAAATGCACAAACATAAATCGAAGCGATACAAAATATCAGAGAAATATTTGCTCAACAAACCGAAACTCATCCGTGACATCTATCACAACTGACATGCCAAATATCTGTGTAAATTTTGTTATCATCCTAGGCCACCTATCATTTCGCGTGGTATATAGAGCGGTACCAGGGGCGTGCAGTCCATGGAAGCAAGAGAAGCAGTGCTTCCCCAAAAAAAAATTACAAAACATCTTCTAAAATGTAATTTTTGAAATAGGAAACCATTAATTTAGTTTATATTAAAAATGCTAAAATATTATCTTAATTATCAAGCCCATAATAAATACGGCCTTGACTCCGACCCAGGCACAATATAATATCGAATAGAACCTATCCGGGCCGCTAGCTTCTCTGCAACCAAGTCCTGTATGCTTGATTTCCTGTGACTCGAGCCAGAAGTTATTGAATTTTCCACCGGCTGTTTTTGCATTCCAGTCGAGTGCTTTAAGTGGTGGTGGAAGCTATCGTTGTAGTAGGTTCTTTGTTTGAACGGCTATCCGTGTGTTGTGTGATACGTACGTCGCGTCGTGCGTGGTGCGATATGGAAGACAATAATACGGACGTGGATATGCAAATATCGTTAACTTCGCCTGTCGATAATAACGTTGAAAACATTGGAGAATTTAGTAAGAAGAGTGTGTGTGAATGTGTGGTGTGTGTCTTAATAATAAAACTTCGCTGATAAGCTTCAAATAATTTCCAAAGGAAGGGCAAAACTGCCTATGAAAAATTTAACCACAAAAATGAAAAACTGTATCAGACATTCTTATCCGGAAAAACAATACGAACAATTTAAATGGCTAACAGGGTTTCAAAAATATAAGTAAATTATTTTGTTAGCCATGTTTACTTTTTGAAAATGAAAAAGGTCTCTGGAATAAAACTGGTTTTTCCGATTTAAACAATTTCCATAAAGCTGTAAAAAGACGCATTATGTCCAAAGCGCATTTACAGGCCATCATAAAAGAAAAAATCTTCAGCAAAACCAAAATTGAACACGCCCTTAACAAACAGTTGTAAATTAGTCACCGCCAACACAATGAACTAGTTGATAAAAATAGGCAAATATTAAGAAGACTTATCGATGTTGTTTGTTTTCTCGGACAGCACGAATTGAGATTTAGAGGTCATGAAGAATCAAGGGTTTCTTCAAACAGAGGAAATTTTCAAGATTTACTTAGTTCAATGGCTAAATATGATGATTGCTTAAAAAATCATTTAGAGCAGTCTGGCGTTTTTCGCGGAACGTCGAATCGAATCTAGAATGATTTAATTTCCGCTGTTGCAACCATTATTCTAAAAAGAATTAAGCAGGAGATTGGCGAGGCGCAATTGTCCACAAATGATTGCCCAAAGTAGCTCCTAATAGGTGGAACTATAATGGAAGACTTGTGTTAACAGTATCTGAAAATCGTGAATCACTGATTGAACTATTTGAGAATATAAGGGTCGAGGGGGTTTTTGGACTGTTTGAAACGAGATTTTCATTTTAATTATTTGTTGAACATATTTTCAGAAATATTTCCATTCTCGGACAATGTTTTTAATATATTACAAACTAAAACAAATGATATTGTTTTTTGCCTAAAAAAAAGTGGATGATTTTAAGTCCATGTTAAGCCAAAAAAGAGATGACCTTGACCTATTTTGGGAGAAAACGATGACGTTAAATGTAGAGCCAGCATCTTCGAACAGACAAGGTCGGAGATGTTCAAACATCATACAGACTCCTCTTTTATGAAATAATCGATCAAATTCAGCAACAAATAAACTATAGATGTAATGGTTTAAATGATTTTAAATTCCTCGAGCTCTGCAATTTTGATGCATTTAAAGGAAAAACTTTTCCAGAAGATGCGTTTAAATCTCTTCTTCTTCATTATGGCCAGTTCTTTGACCGAGTGTTACTGCGATCTGAACTAAAAATGATTAACGAAACTGATGACATTAGCGCAAAAAATAACGCTAAGGAACTAATGCAATTTTTAAAAGACAAGGAGCTGGAAGATACCTACACCGAAGTATCGAAATTGTGTGAATTAGTATTGACATTACCTGCTACAAGTTCATCAGTAGAACGCAATTTTTCAACACTTAAACGTATAAAAAATTTCGTGAGAAATTCAACGGGGCAGGAGAGACTTTCGCATACATCGCTGCTGTCCATTGAAAATAAACTTCTCCAAAATATGTCGGAGCATCGACGTCTTTATGATAACGTCATTGACGAATTTGCAAAAAATGATCGAAGAATCGAATTACATTATAAATAGGTAAGTTTCCAAAAATTGCTTCCCTTTCTTAAAATTTCACCTCACGCCCCTGATCGGTACCTAGGGATTTTTGGCCGATATGGGCAATTTTTTCTTTTAATCGAATTTTCACACTTGAGTATTTAGAGGTAAATGTTGCATTAATTTAACCGGTAAAGTTCACGGGGGGGGGGGTTGAGTCGATGAAAATTTTCAAGAACCAAAAAAAAAGGTCTTCAGTGTTCCTATTTCCTTTCTACATAAGAGTGGAATTGAACGTAAATAATATGAACAACCAAAAAAAGTCGTTACTTTATTTTATCTATAAGTAAAATTTGCTCTGGGGGAAAGGGGGTACCTGTCGATCCAGAAAAAAAGGATTCCTACTTTATATATTAGTTCTTTCATGTCACTTTAAATGAAAGTGTTTTTTTGTTTTGTTCCTGTACAATTCGTAGAGAATTGCTTTTATAGGCAAGAAAAAAGTTGTTTTCATATGTAGATATTTTTCGTGAAATACGGTAATATTTGGCGGAATTTCATGGAAATAAAATTTAACAGTTTTAGTTAGAAGATGGATTTGGCGGATTTAAATGGAATTTGATTCGTTACGTATGCGAAGAGTATAGGAAAAGTTTTTGATAATTTTTGAAGACAGCGTGGCGTTTTAGCCGGGGTTAAGTCTTTATTTAACTTGATTTTAAATAGGTACTTGATGTACAGCGGCGCGCATGCAATTAAATTTAATACGTTTGGTATTTTTAAATGATTTGAGAGAGGGTTTCTCAAACAACATAGTAAAAAATTGGATTATGATCAATGCGGCATTTTATCCGCAGTTAAATTTTTATTTAAATTGGTACTTGATGTACTTCCACGTTCAAGCAATTAGATTAAATATATTAAGTATATTTTAGACTGATTGCGAACAGCGTTTCTTAAACACCAATAATTGCTTAAATAAGTAGGTACAAATAATATAGTTTTTTATTCAATAATAGATCGTATCTATCTTATACTTGACCAATACGATGATTCAGATTTCAAATTAAAAAATATCCATTGCGATTTAATACATGACTGACACAAGCCGACAATGTTAACCACATTTTTAATTTAAGGTCAAAATATGGACGCTTGCAAGGGTGACAGTGGAGGGCCAATGTTCAACACTACATGGGACCTAGACGACAACCTGAGAACGTTCCAAATTGGAATAGTGTCTTTCGCCACCACGGTGACTTGCGGCATTTCCGAACTTCCACCGATTTACACTAGAGTGGATCGGTATTTAGAGTGGATCGTAGATAACGTTGTGGAGAAGAATAATTCGAATGCTCCCGTTGTTGATTCGAGTAGTATTTATTTCGAAGATACATAAATTAGGAAATACGTGTTTCATTTAATCTTTAAATTTCCAATTTACCCGCTAGTTCTCCATCATCCACCAATAATTGCTTTGAAAATTATTTTTAAGGGATTCTAGGAATTTTGTAGATTCAATAATTCCTAACACTGGAACCTGTGGTGGAAGACCGATCAAAATACAAGAGATCTAACCACACTACACCTCAACCTGTTACGTTCTGGACGCGCGTTTCGCTAACCAAGTTACCATCATCAGCAGATAATATAAACTAAAGTAACTTATACTAACCCAGACTATTTATAGGTAATTGTGGTCACACTTGGTTGCACCCGATTGCACCGTTCTCAAGTAAGCAATAGAGGGGACTATAGGCCCTCTGTCTTTATTTAGTGTTTTCTTACCACATTTAACTATTTCTATACTCTCAAATGCATCCAATAATCTATTATTAGATACATTTTTAATTAACTTAAGATTATTTATTCCTACTTGGTGATTGTTTTCCAAAGCATGTTGGGCAACGCTTGACTTTTCTGTTCTTCCGTATCTTAAATGTGCCATGAAATGAAATGCTGCCTTACAACCTCCTTTTGTTTTTTTTTATTGCTTTTTTTTTATTTTATTTATTTTTTTATTTTACATTGTTTTACTCGGTGCTCAGATTCTTTTATTTCGGAGGCGTTAGGGCGTGAGTTCAAATAATTTAAACAATATTGTGGGCGCCAAGCCTAGAGTGGCCAAAGAGGTTGAGCAGAAAAGAAAAAAGCAAGATGGATACTAATGTACGCTAAGACACAATACTTAAGTTAACTTGTAATGTAGCTTCCCAAAACCTTCTAATTCCTGCAATGGACAGATTATAAATAAAAGAATGAAATACTAATGCAAGGAAATTTATTGTAAACTGTATATAAAATATAAGTATAAATATCACAGTGGTATTAAATGTTGTTCAACACAAACAACAGTAACAATCAAATCACCACATATGAGGTAAAACGATAACTACATTATTCATGAAATTAAATGTGCCAAATGAAATAATATTTATATCTTTAAGTTTAATATCTTGAAAGTACTGAAAAATTTTGATACATAAATTTACCAGAAAAGTTAAATGAACTACCAGTAATTAAATATTGTGATTATTAAAATTTAAATTATGCAAAACTGATTAGGTGGAAAGATTGGAGTGAATATTTAAAGTATTAAAATTTTAAATTAAGTAAAATGATTAGATGGATAATTGAAAAGAAAGAGAGAGGGAAAGGATACAACCTTGAATTAAATTTTATTTTCTTAATTAATTTTTATATTTGTTACCAAATCTTGTTGAAAGAGCATAGCATGAATGTTGCAAAAACCAGATTTAATAAATATTATTTTATAAAAACCTCATATGAGAGATCCAGATATTAGTATCATATACCGATATTGGCTGAAAATCACCGATAATAAGAAGATGGGCTGTAATGCAAAATATATTCAAACAATCATAAAACTATAACAGGTGGCTGAAAATCACAGGTAATTTTAGGAAGTACTGCCCATTATAAAAAACTTAACACTTTTGACACTAAGACATGGGTACCCAATATACACTCAACATACCTAATATAACTTATACTACAAAAAACATAAAGTCTCTTACTACCTATAAGCTATGAGAACTTACAAAGCAATTATTTGAAAAAAAAACAATAAGAGTGTTTTACAAAACTCAAATTTAATAAAATAAGCCAGAAGATGCAATGAATTCTTTACTCAAAATCAACTAATTAAATAAAATACAACAAAGTAATACTTTAGAGAGTTATAGGTACCGAAATTAGAATAAAAGTTTATAGTTACTGATTTGCAAATGAATTCATGAGAAACTATTTAGAATTAAATTGGTTAATGACTCAAAGTGACTTTATAAAGGTAATTATAGTGCGAGAAGGCTGAATAATTGAAAAATTAGCAACGAAAGATCAAATTTCTAATGTATGCTCAGGGTAAGTAGAACACCAGTAGTAAAGCTACCTTTTATAAGCTAAATCAAGGAAAGGTACTTATCGTTACACTCGGTGTTGGGTTGGTTCCCTAAATGAAGACTTTCCTCAACGCTTCACAGCAACGGTTAGCATATAAGCTCAACCAAAAGGAGGTGGTCCTCTAGACTGCAACGGAGGCCCCAAAACAGCACAAGCCAACAAGGAAAACCTCAAATGCCCCGTTCCAGCTACGCCACGGTAGTCCAACCAGAATCTAAGTTTCCAACTTCCTGCCTGATGTCCCTAAGTTGACCTGCCTAAGCCACTGTTCTTCCCACAATAAAAGAGTGATGTTGATTTTATTGTGATTGCGGTATTAATTAAAATATGCTCCTGCTGTAGGTTAAAAGGTCCTTGTAGTAGGATAAAAGCTTCTTGCAGTACATTAAAAGCCTGAAAAGATAGAGAAATGTGCTGAGTACCAACCCACGTGGCGACTATTCCATGAACCATCTCCCTAGCAAGATTTTCTAATAATTTTGAATGACTAATTACCTGATGTTATGGCTTTGAGTAGTCTTGAAGTGCTTTCCAATCCCAGGTACATGGTACCAACCTAGTACTCTCGATGACAGAAACCCTCGACAGACATTAAAAAAATCACTTTATCATCCCGAAAAGTCTCAAAACATCTCCCTTTGCTACGGAACACCACCACCGATCACCACTAACGAGACAAAATCAGCTGATATAACCTCAGACTTTGAAACCCCTGACATAATTTGGAAATAAAACATAGAGTATAACGGGTTGCCTGCAGTAAGGTGTCGCCAAACAACGATCTCTGATTTTATTAACATTAGGGACTTGTCGCGTCGTTGCTTTATTATTTACGATAATTATTGGTTTGTATTTTATATATTTGACTGTCTTAAAAGAAACAAAATATCAGATATTTTGTGAATAAATAGGTGATAATTAAGAACTTGACCGTTGTAATAATCATTTTCAAAATGATTGTTACAGCTTTTTCTTAACTCACAGGTTTTTTTTTCCATTAAGTTAAGAACGTTTTAACAAATAAATGAATCGGATTAAAAATATAGCTAAAAGTAATGGATATAATGATAATTTTATACATAAATTAGTAAATAGACATAAGCATGACCACATTTACCTATAAATAGTCTGGATTAGGATAAGTTACTTTAGTTTATATTATCTGCTGATGATGCTAACTTAGTTAGCGCAACGCGCGTCCAGAACGTAACAAGTTGTTAGTGTGGTTAGATATCTTGTATTTTGGGATTCAATAATGTTAATGTTGGTACGTTGGAGCAATTTACTTAGATTTTTTTCACAAAACCATCGGGATCATGTTTTACAGTAGCATTATAGGATATATCACCCACAATTTCTGAATGAGCATTAAAAATTTCTCCAATCTGATATTTTAACGGTTTAATAGCTTTGATACGGCTCTCCCATCGTGTATCACTTAAAGGCTTCAGGGAATGTAAGGTTATTTTCTCTTTGAACAATGCCCATTTTGTGTGGAAGCTGTCCACACAAATAAATAGAGTGATATTTCTGATATGAAATAATGCAGCATTATATATAGTGCGGGACACGAAAGAAAATTGGGCGGAGTCAATCGTTTTCGGAAGGTCGGCCAAGAAATCTCTTTAAACCAGTGGTGTCCCGTCGTTCTTTAAATAATATGGCACTCCTTTTTGACTATATATACGGACTTCAGATAATTAAAAAATGTAACTATGCTTAATGAACCTTTATCTATATTTGTCTGTTTTCTTTTGTGTGCCGCACTTCTATATCTCTTTTGTGTTGCAAAAACGGCGAGCTTTCGAATTTTAAAATGATTTAATTTTGATTTTTCTTGATCGATTTACCTATAAATATATTTTTTCTTGAGTTCTGTCATTAACGGTTCTCGGGCTACCGCCTACGTCCACTATTATTGGACCACCAGTATAGTGACAAACGATTAACGAGTCCAGATTTTACAAGGGCAGCCAGCAACAGATCCAGTGAACGAGATTTATCAAAATTTTAATTTATGCAGTTCGACTTTGGGCTACTCGGGTATGCCAAAAATGGCCATCTGCCTCCATTTGTCATATTACTTTATACAGGGGCCGTCATTGTGAAGTACTATACAGGGCGTTTCCTAATTGTATATACGAATATGACAGATGTAGACAAACGGTCATTTTGCCATAGCCGAAATTAAAGTATTGAAGAGGAAGCTCTAATGTTTTTAAGAAGTTACTTTGATAACAGGCGGCAACGAGTGGCATATAATCATATTGTCTCGGGATTTGAACATGTCTCCATGTGGGTGTTCCACAGGGAATCATACTGGGACCAATTATGTTCTCTATTTACATTGGGAAAAACGTACAGGAAACTAAGGATTATTTATATAAATAAAAATATTTTAGATACCCGTATTAGCATTAACTTTGTAAAAAATTTACAAAATAAACTGTGATTTTATAAATAGATTTCTGCCATATAAAATTTTTAATTATTTTTAGCGTGGAGAAACTTCTTTCTGTTGACGCGGTTGTTACTGGCAAAATAACAGCAAAACATAATAATTTAAAAAGTTCTGGCATACAAAGTTTTAAATCATTATCATGAAAAAAAGTCAATATTGTGCAACTTTCTATAACATCGTTCCCGCATAAAAAGATTAATTCGATTTTTAGTTGGTAGGGGTGGTCAAACTTTTTATAAGCTCATTAGGAAATTCTTTTGCAAAAATGGAGAATTTTGAAATATTTAGAAGATCAAAGAAATGTAGTTTTTCTATGTCACAAAACCTAACCTCTATTTCATTCGCTATAATATCAAGAATTTGAAAAAAAAATTGCCTTTACTGTTGAGTTTTATCTGACATTTCAAATCCTTTACGACGTTTCGAGCGTAAAGAGTCGATATCCAGTTTTTCATAAATTGAATCAAATAAGTACCGTTATTTCTAAACTCACGAATTTTAGTTAGAGTAGTCTGGAGTAAATTTCTTGTTTTAACAACACCTGTATTTCTATTTTGTAAAACAGAAAAAGCGTTATCGGTTTGGTGAAAAATTAATTCAAATGTTTCTAAAAAAAATATGTTCGGAGGATCCTCTAAAAAAGTTTTTAAACCTACTGCCTCTCTAATTGATTTTTGATCGAATCGCGACTATTAATAATAAAATTAAAAGTCTCAAGTAATTTGTTCTTATTGTTATTAACTGTCAAAACTGCGCGTGAAGTAAAATTCCAACGAGTTGCTACATTAGTAGGTATATGATTTCCTCCAATTTGTTGGGTCACTTGGGCTCGCTTTGTATACAAATATCAACGTGTATGAAGAATTACTGGAATTAGTACCATTGCATGATACAACAACTGGGAAGCATATTTTCAATGCTGTTTATGGACTTCTGCAAAAGTACAATTTAGATTTGTCAAAACTGTGTTCCGCTGCAACAGTGAGAGCTCCTTCAATGACAACGGGTAATGACAAACCAGATTTTCACCATATTCATTGTATAGTCTACCAAGAAGTTTTATGCTCCAAAGTAATCAAGTTGGAAAGTGTTTTAAAGTCAGTGAAAAAAATTATAAACTTCATAAGGTCACGAGGCCTTAATCAGCGACAGTTTTCTGCATTTTTACGTGATTTAGAAAGTGAGTACACTGGTTTACCATATTATGCAGAGGTGCGATGGCTTTCGTGTTCTATGGTACTCGACTGGTTTTGGAAATTCAAAGAAGAAATACGCGTTTTCATGGAAATAAAAGGAGATGTCAGCTTATTATGCGATGTACCTTTTTTACAAGATCTTTCATTTATGGTAGATATCACAAAACACTTGTCGGACTTAAATACGAAATTGCAAGGACTACGTCAAGTTATTACAGATATGCATGATCATGTGAAAGCTTCCAAGTGTAAGATGATGTTGTGGGAAAAGCAGTTAGTACATTTTCCGACTTGCAAAGCATATCAGGAAAGCACAAGTGTCCCAATATCATACAAAATATATTCAGATAAAATGAAAAGCCTTCTGGCAGAATTTGAGAAGCGTTTTTAGGATTTTAAGACGCAAGAAAATAATTTCTCTATTTACTGGTGTTTTCACTATCGATATTGATAAAGTTCCCCCTCACTTGCAAGTGGAAGTAATTGAGATTCAGTGTCAGACCCATTTAAAACAAAAATTTGATAGTGTTGGTACATTCGAATTTTATAAGTACTTGCCTGTTCAATACCAAGAAATGAGAAAATTTGCCTGTAAAATCCTGTCAATGTTTGGAAGTACCTATCAGTGTGAATAGCTATTTTCTTTGATGAAAGGCAACAAATTTCCCGCAAGATCGCGACTGACAGGCGCACACTTGGACGCAGTTTTAAAAGTTATTTCCGCCGATAAATTCGCGTCACAAATAGACAACTTAATTAAAGACAAAAGATGTCAAATATCTGGCAAAAGAATTTAATGTTTGTAGTTTTTTGTAATGTCCTTTTTATTGGAAATTTAATAAACAGACTTGTCCTATAATAGTACTTTTTCTCAAGATTTTCAGTAGTTTGTCTTCTTTAAGATAAGGTTTTGCGGCCCACCTAGTAGATGGTCTTCATGTTTTTGACCCTCCGGTGACTTTGAGTTTGACATGGCTGATGTAAAAAGTTTCTGAATTGGGCATGTGGTTAGCTATACAATAATAAGTATAAATAATAATTTTAGTTAAGGGGGTTGGGGATAAACTTTTATTTTTAACTGTGTGTTTAAGTTTTGTGTTTTCGTGCTCTTGTGTATAATTGTGATTTTGAGTGGTTTTGGGATTTAAATAATATATGTGTTTGATATCATTTTACTGCTGATGAAAAACAGTACATATTTTTGAAAACGTCACGAATTTTGCATTACACATATTCAAATTATATGGGAAAATAGAACTGCATTTTTAATATTTAATTTTAAGCAGAGAAAGGATTATGCTGGAAAAAAACCGATATTTTATCATTTACTAGGTTGTTGATTGTTAATATGCAAATTGGATGATAAGAGTCTAGTAAAATATCGTATTTTATTCTGATTCATTAAATTCATGTGTTAAGGGAATTCCCTCTTTTTATGTTAGTCGATGTTTTTGGTGAATCCTATTGTGCTAAAAATAATTTAAACAGGTCCGGTTTCAGGGTATTTTGTTTTGTATTGGAATTTTTATTATTTATTTAAATATCACCGACCTCTCTCACCTTATTTTATTTTATTTAATTATTTTTAAACTTATATATTGTACCAGGGTTGCTCATTAAGTGTTTGGTTGTACTGCTGGATTGAGTAGGTGGTATAACTTGACACTTTAAGTATCTTTATTATTTACACACACATATTTACTATCTTGCTATTCTTTTCTTTTCTTTTTGTTTTCATATATAACATTTAATATTAATTCATTTAATTAGATAATTAATTTAACATGGAACGCAACCTAAAATGTTGTAAACATAAAGATTTCTCAAACTTTTGCTGTGTATCCTGTATGGGCATGTTTCATCCTAGCTGCTTGGAACGCTGCAAGGATGTTGTGAAACTTGGCGGTTATAGAATTTATTGTTCTAGCAGCTGTCAATCAAAGGCTGAAACTGATGAACAACGGGAGAATAATTATATTGACGAGCTTAACAAATTGAAATCTGAAATAAACGACAAGAATAATTACATAAAGCGACTAAAAAGAGGAACACAAGATTTTGCTGATGATGTCTCTGAGGCTGAAAAAGAATTTAATGCCCAGCTAGCTGAACAACGTTGCAGAATAGCAGAACTTAATATGGAGATAGACAGTCTCAAAATTTCCAAATCTGAGCTGGATAATAAAATTAAAGAAAATGAAGAACTTATTACTCATTTACTTACTCAAATTCACGACCTCACTGACATAAACAGGCAAATGGTGACATCAATATCTGTTCTGGAAAAGGAAAACGATGTAAATTTTAAGGAAATTAAGCATCTCAAGCGGCAATTGGATGTTCACATTCCCTCATCAAGGGGAGAAGTTGGTCTTTCTCAATGTGGTAGAGTTCCAACCGCAAGCACAACGGTTTCGACCGGATTATCTGCGCCAATCCCTCGTAAACCACAGATTTTGATTATGGGTGATATTAATGCGAAAGGTTTTATAAATATCTTTAAGCGGCTCACAGGCAATAAATATGATAATAATTGTCAGTGGTCGGGTCCTATTCTGTTCGAAGAGCGCATTGAGGATTGTGAAAAATCGGTTGGGAAGTTTTCTAAAGACGATTTTGTTGTGTTATTTGCGGGGGGATTGAATGCACTTAGGGGGAGGACTATCAGATCACAGGCTTTGCTTCGTCTTCTGGAAAACTCTAATGGAACCAGTTTGTTTGTTTGTGGTCCGCCTCTTCAGATGAATCGTCCAGTACTTAACATGATTATTCAACAGGACGACTTTCATTTGCAATGTCTCTTTAAAAATTATCAACATATCCATTACATTCCGTCCAGAGTCACAACTGAGAGAGGTATAATGAATTTCAGTGAAAAAGCTGAGCTTGCGCAGATGATTTTTTCAAACTTTGTTGGGTCTGTGAAACACGTTTGTAAGTCTAATTCTGATCACGACAACCCCAGTGCTCGTTCTCAGACTATGAATAATGCTCCAACTTCTCTGCAGCAGGAACTATATGAAGGTTCGAATTTTTCGCTATCAACGAACAAAATGTAACTCAGACATATGATACAGTCGGTGGTATTGGAGTTTCCTCAGCGAGTAGTCTGAGCATGTTTTATCAAAATGTCAGGGGACTACGCACAAAGACTGACGAGATTTCTCTAAGCATTTTGTCTTGCGACTATGAAGTAATTTCTCTTACCGAGACGTGGCTTAATGGAGATATTAGTAGCTACGAAATATTTAAACATAAATATATGGTTTTTCGTAAAGATAGGAGTTATGAAGAACTGGGATGCCAGCGCGGCGGAGGCGTGTTGATTGCAGTTTCTTGTTGTTTTCCGGCATCCTTGATTATTACTCCTATTCATCTAGAGTTTGACGATGTTTGGGTTCAGGTGAAGGCTGGCGACACAAAATTAGTCCTAGGATGTGTATATTTCCCACCCAATTCTAGCCTGGAGTATTATCAGTCATTCTGCAATACCTGCGAGTCGCTGAGAAATAGTTTTGACAGTCATACATTTTTAATTTCTGGGGATTTTAACCTTTCTTCAGTGGAATGGATCTATGAAGACGATACCCTTGTTCCAAGGTCTTTAACATCGTTGGCCTCTGAAACTCTTATTGTGTCAATGAACTTTCTAGAATTGCAACAAATTAATTCTTTATGCAATCACATGGGTAGAACTTTAGACTTGATTTTTGCTGATGACTTTGTTAATGTTCGCATTTCATCTCCTAATTTACCCCTAGTAAATATTGACCCTTACCATCCTGCGATTGAATTGATGTATAAAATTGAATATGTTCCTCCAATAAAAAGTTACAATCAAGTAAGTGTATATCAATTTCATCAGGCGAATTTCCATGAATTCAATCTTTTTTATAAGCAATCGGATTGGTCTTTCTTATCATCTCCTGACATTAACAGGATCGTTGAAACCTTCTATGAGGTTTTGCTTCGGGGAATCGATATTCATGTTCCCAAGAAAACCATGGTTGACTACAAGTACCCAAAATGGTTTGACCTCCCATTGAGAAGGCTTATTGGACAAAAGAGTCGCCTATATAAGAGGTATAAAAGGACTGAACAACAAGCTGACTATCTGGCCTATTCGGACATACGACGTGAAGTAAAGTTTCGAACTGACATGTGCTATCTTACATATGTCACGCAAACTGAATTACTTATTCCGGAAAATATCAAGCACTTTTGGTCATTTGTTCGTAACTTGAGAAGAGACTCTGGTATGCCTAGTGTTATGAATTATGACGGTGAAGAAATTATGGGTTCAAATCACATCGCTAATGCCTTAGCAGCCCATTTTCAGTCCTGCTATTCACACCATGAAATTTTAGATTTTAGTCAGATCAGTCCCGTAAGTTCTTCAGGGAAACTACTAGCGACATATTATTTTACAGAGGCAGAAATCTGCACTAAAATAGATGGCCTTGATGTTTCTAAGAGGGCTGGTCCTGACGGAATTCCCACTATTTTTTGAAAAGGTGCTGTCAGTCGTTGTCTCAACCGCTATGTGTAATTTTTCAAAGATCTTTTAATCTAGATTCATTTCCTGATATTTGGAAATTTTCTACACTGATGCCGATCTTTAAATCCGGCGATAAAAGCGATATAAATAACTACAGAGGTATCTCTTTGCTTTCACATATCCCAAAGCTGTTTGAGGCAATTATCACTGATCATTTATTTGAGTCTTTGAAACACTACATTACGAGTATGCCACATGGTTTTTATCGCGGTCGCTCAACTACTACAAATCTTGCGATGTTCCAAAATTACTTAATTACATTTGTCGAAGCTGGCCAACAGATTGATGCTGTTTACACGGACATATCCAAGGCTTTTGATAGTGTTTGTCATCAGCTTTTATTATTAAAATTGCAGCAAATTGGTCTTTCTGGAAGTTATTTGGAGTGGATCAGATCTTATTTGTTTAATCGTCGACAACAGGTCAACATTTGTGGTTCAGTTTCTAGGGAGGTTATTGTGACATCGGGTGTCCTACAGGGTTCACATATTGGTCCAGTGCTCTTTCTACTTTTTGTAAATGACATAGTATCTTGCTTTAGAGCGTCCAAGTGTCTTTTGTATGCAGACGATTTAAAATTTTTTGCTCCCGTTTACACTGACTCAAATGCACGGCAATCTGACATTGGAAGGCTCGTCAACTAGTGCAGCACTAATTATCTCCATCTTAACATATCCAAGTGTAAAGTGCTCCGTTTTCATAAACGCATTAATCCTGTTCTCTCCTCCTACTTCATAAATGATGTAACACTAGAGGTTGTTAGTTCTTACACTGACCTAGGTGTTATTTTTGATGACAAATTAACATTTAATCTGCATATTGACAGCATTGTACTCAAGGGTTTTAGATTGTTGGGCTTTATAAAAAGGAATACAAGGCATGTGACGGACACCAAAGCAATTGTCTGTCTGTATTACTCACTGGTACGGAGTGTTTTGGAGTATTGTTCAACAATATGGAGTCCATCATACCAGTGCCATAACGATAGAGTTGAAAAAGTACAAAATAGATTTGCGAAATACCTCTTATATAAATTTAATTTTCCATATCAGGATCTATCGTATAACACTAGAGCTCTTCTATGCGGCCTTCAAACCCTTGAGTTTCGGAGACGTAAGGCACTTCTTGTCTTTCTACACGAGCTAATAAATGGAGACATTGATTGTGAAATATTGTTGGGGTCGGTCTCATTTCTGGTACCTATTAGGAGAACAAGACAACCTCAGCTATTCTTTGAAAGATACCACCGTACAAATTATGGGTCTGGCGCATTTATTGACCGACTAGTGTGTAATTACAATCGTCATTTCGCAGAATATGACATCTTTAGACTTAGCACTTTGCAGCTAAAAAGGCAGCTAAATGGAATGCTTTTGTGAGGTTTTTTACACTTATGGATGGAATATGGACGTATTCATATGGATTTATGTATTCCTTTGTAATTTTTTTTTGTGTCTGTAAATGTGTATTTGTGTATCAATTTTTTTCTCTATTTTAAATGTTTGATGTAGTTACTGTTTTTATTGGGTCTCTCGATTTTGACTTTTTTATTTTGACCTTGTTTACGAATCCGTACCATTTAGAATGTTTAACATTCTGTAAGATGTTTCAGAAGGACCACTTGTCCGATGCGTGCATCGGCTACGTCCTTCCAAAGAAAATAAAAATAAAAAATAAGAGCAAGATTGTTGGATACCGCCCCCTTATTCTTTAATTTTAATAACTGGTAGGTTTATGAAATAAAATACATTTTATTATTATTATTTTTATTATAATTATTTGTATTATTATATGTATAAATAAACTGTTATGACTTTAAACGCTGCAAACTCAACCAAAATCCACCTTCAGCTGTATGTGCGACGGAACCAGTACTTAATTTTAAGGGTATCTGAGTTTGCTTAGTGGGAACAATTTCGAAATTCAACAACAGATGGTAAAGTAAAGCTTTGGCTTCCAATGTGGCGAATCGGGAACCAATACAGTTTCTTGGACCAGACCCGAAGGGTATGTAAGTATATGGCGTAATAGTGTTTTCATCTGAGAACCTTTCCGGTTTGAACTTTTCTGGCTCAGGGAAATATTTTGGGTCCCTGTGAAGTCCATGGCTGGGAAGAACTAGAAGATCACCTACGTTCACCTGAACTGGATTTTCATCGGGATAGACAGGTTCAATAACATATGGTTTGGTGCAAACCCGGTCAATAATTACTAGTGGTGGCCATTTTCTGAGTATTTCTACAAAAAAAAAATTAGTTGGGTTTACTTATATGGTAGGAAATATACGTGAATCCTAGGCTAAGATATACCGGGTGTCGAGGAATCTATTAGACAGGGGCCATAACCTTTAAAGTATTTGATGTATCAAAACGAAATTTCGTATAGGTAAATAAAGCATAAAGAGGAGAGTTTTCGTATATTTTTCACTTTACCGAAAATGACTCCAGTTTCGATTTTTTAAATGCAACACCCTGTATATTTTTAGATTCCAGAGACAATTCTGAATCAGAATGTGACATTTTAAAAAAAAATTTACGCCTACTTGATTTTTTATAGCCATTTTTAAATTGCATCTATGTCAAAGTCAAAGTCAAAAATTGCTTTATTGTTTAAGATAAAATCTTGTTACAAAGCCAAAGGTAGAAATATCTAAACCAACCAGCAGTAAAAAGAATATAAGTAAAAGTAGATAACAATAAGAAACAAAAACAGCGAGTTATAAAAAAAACACACATCAAAAGCACTAATATAATAAAAATATACATACACACTTAAATATAAAGAATACTAAACAGAGACTTGGAATGAGTGTCATAATACATCATTGAAAAATTCCAGAAGGCCATAATAAGCTTTTTTGAGTAATATGCATTTAAGAGAAGATTTAAATGTTTTAATATTATTCAAAGTTCTCACACTCTCTGGTAGGTGGTTGAATATCTTCCTACCTGTATAGAATATTGAGTTTTTAACTGGTGAAGTGTGAGGTGCCCATGGCCCGACGCAAATTAATCTAAGGACCTGAAATGATGACAGAATAATACAATCGCTAAGTTTTAGTGATTAGTCTGATAGCTAGGAACAAAAAAAGTTGATAAAATCAAATTTTTGTGTCTAACTATTTTTTTCCAAATGACAGACAGGACACTTTTTGAAAAGAGGGTTTTTTTGTGAATCTAACGGTACTAACTTTTTGCGATTGGATTAAAAATAAGCTCAAATATTAAATATTATTAAGAAAAATACTAGATAATCAATTATTTACTTTTATCAACGATTTTTAATTGTGACAGTTGGTTGATCAACATTATTTTCGTTGGATCTATCTATGCGTCATTTCACGTAAAGTCTGCCCAGCCTATCTCTGTTGATGAAAAGAATGCACGCCTATGCGCATTTTTTATACAGTTTTCTGTTGCCCCTCTTCAGATATCGTCAACAAATTTCGGCGTGCAAATCTGTATCTTCGGATAACAAATAGTTTAGAGTATTAACCAAAAATATAACTTCAATTAACTTCAATAACGCCGTAAAATGTAAAAGCACAATATTCGAATTTACTGTAGTTGTTCAAAGTGCCTCCTCCTTGTTCACAACACATTTCCGCTCGTTCAATTGCTTCTCTCAACACGTTGTGCAACTTTTGAGGCGTAATTCTTCTAAATACACGTAGGGGAAGTATGGACAAAATGACATTCCTGGATAAGCTGCGAAGAGCGTAATATTAAAAGTTCAGTTAGACCGACGCAGTGGTATAGTGAAGGTGTACCGGGCTAAAAAAAATTTCCACGTGTGATTCTGTTTTCTTATTTTCGGTAAGGTTTGAATTTTCAGTCAACTCATTTTGCTTTAAATCAATTCTTTATAGTGTATGGAATGACATGGCTTGATTACTTTCGTAAATAGATAATATTTAATGCATATTTTTAATGTAAAATTATTAAATATCCAATATGGGTAAAATGACATAGTGCTCATTCGGACAAAATGACATAGTATGTCATTTTGTCCATTATAATTTATATAGACCAAAAATATGATTATATTTATTTGCTTACAGACCATACTGCCAGAATGCCGCGCAACTATAAAAGAACATCTAATCGACAATCTTGGAGCGACGTGTCAATGAAAAATGCAATTGAGGCTGTTCAGCAAAATAAAATGGGTTGGCTTTTAGCCTCCAAAACGTTTGGTGTCCCTCAAGCGACTCTGAGAAGACACGCGTTAGGAAAAAACAAAACATTAAATCCAACTGGTAAAGGACTAGGAAGGTACAAACCCACTTTTCCTCCAGAAATTGAAAGGCAGCTAGTTAATCATTTAAAATTATTAGAAACGCGACTTTTTGGTTTGACTCGTAAAGACGTTCAGAAATTAGTATTTCAGTTAGCCGAACAAAATAAATTTTCCCATATTTTCAATGCAGAAAAACAAAGCTGGACAGGAATGGTTAACTGGGTTTTTAAAAAGGAATAAAGATATTTCGGTACGTAAACCAGAACCGACTTCAGCGGCTAGGGCTCAGGTTTTCAATAAGCCACAAATTGAAAAATTCTTTAAGGTATATCAAGATTTGTTGGATACTCACAACTTTTCACCCAATAGAATTTATAATGTAGATGAGTCCGGTCTGTCTACTATTCAGAAACCACAGAAAATTTTGGCAACAACTGCTGAGCGAGGATCTCATGTCACCGTTGTGTGTTGCATGAATGCAACCGGCTCTTACATACCTCCATGTTTAATATTCCCTAGAAAGAATTTTAAAAATGAGCCTTTGGATGGGGCCCCAACTGACACTCTTGGAATTGCACAAGAGTCGGGCTGGATGACCACAGATGTGTTTTTCAAATGGTTGAAGCATTTTCAAACCTATGCGAAGACTAGTGTTGATGAAAAAGTGCTCCTCGTCGTCGATGGTCATGCTAGTCGCAAAGGATTTGAATCATTGATATACGCTAAAGAGAATGGTAGAATCGTATTATGTCTGCCACCTCATTGCACCCATCGGATGCAACCTTTGGACGTATGTTTTTATGGACCATTAAAAACCTACTTCAATCAGATCGCGTAATTACTCATCTACAAATTGGCTATTTATTTAATGAGGCCTATGGCAAAGCTGCTACTATGCAAAATGCATGACAAGGATTTAAAAACACTGGTCCCTGGCCTGTTGCCCTGATATCTTTCTAGATTATATGTTTGAGCCTGCTGAGACAACCAATGTTCCAGCATTTTCCCTGATCGTTGGAAATATGCCAAAATTTGTCCCGTACTCAAAACAGGTGATCGGGGATGTGTTGAGAACTACCGTCCTATTTCCATCTTATCCAACTTTTCTAAAGCCTTTGAAGTCTGTATCTATGAAGAACTCTTCCATCAAGTCAAATATCTTATCTCCCCAAACCAGCATGGCTTTTTCCATTCGAAATCAACTGTCACGAACTTGACGTCATTTCTTCAAACAGCCTACCAAGCCATTAATCAAAGACAACAGCTAGACGTCATATATACGGATTTTTCGAAGGCTTTTGATAAGTTGGATTACGGTCTCATAGCACAAAAACTGCTCAAAATGGGGTTTCATGAAAATCTGGTCAATTTTTTTATCTCCTATCTGGCAAATAGGATCCAGTTGTAGACTACAATGGCTTCAAATCAAATGAATATATCGCCACAAGTGGTGCCCTTCAGGGCAGTAATCTGGCTCCTTTTATATTTTCCATTTTTATTAATGACATCACTGAGGATCTTGCCGGCGGCTGTCTACTTTTTGCCGACGACATGAAGCTCTTTCGTACTGTCTGTAATCAGGATGACTGCATGGTAATTCAGCAGGACCTTGATAGGGTTCATAGTTGGTGCATATTAAACAATCTTCCCCTAAATATCCAAAAATGTAAGAAAATGACGATCTCTATAATTCATCATGAGTTCCACCATAACTACACTCTTGGTAACGCATTGCTTCCCGATTGTGATTCGGTTCGTGACTTGGGCGTTACAGTTGACAAGCGACTTTCTTTCAGTCTGCATATAGATGAGACTGTCCGATCGGCTATGAAGTCCTTGGGATTTTTGATGAGGAGTACATCAGAATTCTCACAGTTGTCTAGTCGCATTGCTATCTACAATTCCCTGGTTAAATCCAGGCTACTTTACGCGGCCATTGTGTGGTTTCCTACCTACAATGTCCATGTTAATAGGCTTGAATGTGTCCAGCGAAAATTCCTCAAGTACCTGGCCTTCAAAAGGGATGGTGTCTATCCTGAAAGAGGTTTTGATCATGATCTACTTCTTCATCGGTTCCAATTTTTATCTCTTAGGAATACCACTATTTGTGCAAGTCTGCAATTCCTTTATAAATTATGTAACAACATGATTGATTCCTCTGAACTGTTGTCTCAGCTTTGCTTCTTGGTACCTCAAACTAACACTCGTAGACACCAAATATTTTATCAACCCTTAGGTCATACTAACCTTGCAAAAAAGGCGCCTCTGTATAGAGCCTGTTTGTACTTTAATTCAATAACTTTAGTTAATGAAACTGATATGTTTAACTTAAGTCTAAGTAGTTTTAAGAAAAGCATACTCTCGAGTGTCAATGCACTCTAATTCTATTTTGTTATATATTAATTGTCATTTCTTTCTTAGTGTAAATATGTGTACCATCAACTTGAATCTTATAAATTATTTATGTGTATAAAATTTAAATTTTATCTTGCATTACATACTTAAATAGCTTCTATTATGTGCTAATTTAATCTATAATTGTCTTTGTATTGGGATTGTTCCGGTTAGACAATAAATACTTTTGAATTTGAATTAATAATGCCTCCTGAATTTGCGCCCACACAGGTAACAGAAAATCCAAGTTCTAAAAATAACGAAATTGCCTCTACCGTACCAGATGAAAGCACGAATAGTCAAGAGAATCCTGGACCATCAACAGATTCATTTTATGAAAGTACACCCATCATACCATATGAAATATCTCGAGGTGAGGAAAATCCTGAACCATCAACAAGTTCTTTGCTCGTTCCGATTGAAATGTTATCTCCTATTCCGCAAGGAAATTTTAGTCAGAGGACAAGGGAAGAGAAAACCAAAGAAGCAAAAAACGCATTTTGTTCTCACTTCTACACGAACATGGAGGAAGTAAAAGGCAAAAATGAGCCTAAAATCACTTCCGAAAAAAGAGAGCAAAAGGCCACTAGAGCAGTATTTGATTACAATGAGGATGATGAAGAGGCAGATCCATTTGCTTCGCAATCTGATGACGACGACTGTCCCTGTATTTATTGCAACGACATATTCCCGTTCAAAGCCTGGTGAGAACTGGTTAAGGTGTATAAAATGTGCACAGTGGGCTTGCGCTGATGTACCAAAAACGACAAAGATGTTCATTTGTGAACTATGTGTTTCTGTTTAAGTCATTTTGTCCATAACACATATGCCATTTTGTCCATTCAGTATGGACAAAATGGTTTTGAGTTAGGTTTTAGTATTAAGCTTTTGAGTTTGTGTACCTTTACGTTATTTAAAAATAACTTTCTTACATGAAAAGCTAATGTATCAAAGATAACTGTTACATATAATAAGCGTTTGTTACTGTTTATAGTAAGTTTTCATAAAGCAATATTAAAATACTTCATTCGTCATTTTGTCCGTACTTCCCCTACAATCCTTTCTTCTAAGATTTCAAGAGTGGCTGGGGCTGTTACATAGACTCTTTCTTTAACATATCCCCAAATAATGAAATCGAAAATAGTTAGATCCGGTGAACGGGCGGGCCACCGTATTGGGCCATTGGTTGCAATAACTTTATTATTAAAATGTTCAATTAAATAATTAAGAACTTCTCTGGTATTGTAAGGCGGTGCTCCATCTTGTTGGAAGTAAATTCGGCGTAAAACTTCTAAAGGTAGATCATTAAGATGTTGCTCAATTTCATTTTGGAGAAAGCCTAAGTACCTAACCAGGGGCGTGCAGTCCATGGAAGCAAGGGAAGCAGTGCTTTCCCAAAAAAAAATTAAAAAACATCTTCTAAAATGTAATTTTTGAAATAAGAAACCATTAATTTACTTTATATTAAAAATGCTAAAATATTATCTTAATTATCAAGCCCATAATAAATGCGGCCTTGACTCCGACCCAGCCACAATAGAAAATCGAATAGAACCTATGCGGGCCGCTAGCTTCTCTGCAGCCAAGTCCTGTATGCTTGATTTCCTGTGAATCGAGCCAGAGGTTATTGAACTTTCCACCTGCTGTTTGTAATTTTTGCATTTCAGTCGCGTGCTTTAAGTGGGGGCGGAAGCTATCGCTGGAGTAGATTCTTTGTTTGAACGGTTATCCGTATGTTGTGTGATACGAACGTCGCGTCGTGCATGGTGCGATATGGAAGACAATAATACGGACGTGGATATGCAAATACCGTCAACTTCGGCTGTCGGTAATAACGCTGAAAATGTTGGAGAATTTAGTAAGAAGAGTGTGTGGTGTGTGTCTTAATAATAAAGGGATTTTTAACATTAAACTTCGCTGATAAGCTTCAAATTACTTTCAAAAAGAAGGGCAAAACCGCCTATGAAAAATTTAACCACAAAAATGAAAAATTGTATTAGACTGTAAATGGCTAACAGGGTGTAAAAATATAAGTAAATTATTTTGTTGGCAATGTTTACTTTTTGAAAATGAAAAACGTCTCTGGAATAAAATTGGTTTTTCCGATTTAAACAATTTTCAGAAAGTTGTAAAAAGACACATTATGTCCAAAGCGCATTTGCAGCCCGTCATAAAAGAAAAAGTCGTCGGCAAAACCAGAATTGAACACGCCCTTAATAAACAGTTGGAAATTATTCACCCCCAACACAATGAACTAGTCGTTAAAAATAGGCAAATATTAAGAAGACTTATCGATGCTGTTTGTTTTCTCGGACAGCACGAATTGGGATTTAGAGGTCATGACGAAACAAGGGTTTCTTCAAATAGAGGAAATTTTCAAGATTTACTTAGTTTAAGGGCTAAATATGATGATTGCTTAAAAAATCATTTAGAGCAGTCTTTAATTTTCACTGTTGCAACCATTATTCTAAAAAAAATTAAGCAGGAGATTGGCGAGGCGCAATCAATTAATATCAGTAATTTTAGCCAATTATCTATAGTAATACGCTACGTTAAAACAGACGGAAGTATTCAAGAGCGATTTTTAGGTTTTAAGTTTAAATGATTTTAAATTCCTCAAGCTCTGCAATTCTGATGCATTTAAAGGAAAAGCTTTTCCAGAAGATGCGTTTAAATCTCTTCTTCTTCATTATGGCCAGTTCTTTGACCGAGTGTTACTGCGATCTGAACTAAAAGTGATGACATGAGCCCAAAAAATAACGATAAGGAACTAATGCAATTTTTAAAAGACAAGGAGCTGGAAGATGCCTACACCGAAGTGTCGGAATTGTGTGAATTAGTTTTTTAACAGTTAAACGTATAAAAAATTTCATGAAAAATTCAATGGGGCAGGAGAGACTTTCGCATACATCGCTGTTGTCCGTTGAAAATAAACTTCTCCAAAATATGTCGGAGCATCGACGTTTTTATGATGACGTCATTGACGAATTTGCAAAAAATGATCGAAGAACCGAATTACATTACAAATAGGTAAGTTTCTAAAAATTGCTTCCCTTTCTTAAAATTTCACCGCACGCCCCTGTACCTAACCCCTGTTAATTGTTCTTAAAATAAAATTGGCCCAATTATTCTTTACCAATGACACCAGCCCAGACATTGACACCAAACCTTTCTTGAAAATTTGCTACTCCCATTTCATGTTGATTTTGTTGGGCCCAGTAACGAGTGTTTTGCTTGTTAAACATACCATTATTAGTAAATCTGAATTCTTCAGAAAATAAGATAAAGTTGATAAAATTTGGGTCAATTCTATAATTTTGGAGCAACCAATCACAAAACAATACCCATCTATCGCTATTGCCAGGATACAAATGTTGGTGTAACTGCTTAAAAGCTCGATACCCGTGTTTGTTTAGTATTTTTCTAGCTGATTCATGACTTAAACCCAGTTCGTGATTAGTTTTTCTTAAAGAAACAGTTTTATCAACTTCAACCATAGCAAGAACGTTAATCTCCATTTCTTCATTTATAATAACTCTGCCTTCCGCCACTTAATTTCTTTCTTGATTCCTAAAACGATTCTCGAGATATGGAAAATACTGATTGACTGGATGTTGTTGCCGGTCGGGGTATCTCTGAGCATACAACTCAGCAGCATTCCTTCAATTTTTATAACATTATCCAAATATTAATAACATATCGACTTTTTCACTTTGAGTACACACTATTTTCACTTTTGAAAACAAAAATAATACCGAAAATCAAGAAAAATAAGGAAATCTCTATGTCTATTCAGAAAGAATAGGTAAGTGTCACTGTCAAAACAAAAAATCCTACTTAATATCCTGCATGGCTATCCATGGCACACTTGATAAAAGTAAATAATTGATTTTCGAGTATAAAAAGCGCTCGTTCAAAAAGAGTCCCCTTTTGAAAAAAAAACAGTTGGACACAAAAATTTGATTTTATCAACTTCTCTTGTTCCTAATTATCAGACTAATCACAAAAACTTAGCGATTGTATTATTATGTCATCGTTTCAGGTCGTCAGATTAATTTGCGTCCAGTCATGGCCACCTGGATGCAATTTTAAAAATGGCTATAAAAAAGTAGGCGTAAAAAGTTTTTAAAATGTCACATTCTGATCCAGAATTGTCTCAGGAATCCAAAAATGTAAAAATATACAGAGTATGAGGAAAGTGATTAATATGCGAAAACTCCCCTGTTTATGTACCATTTACCTACACGAAATTTCGTTTTGATACATCAAATACTGTAAAAGTTATGGCCTCTCTAATAGATTCGTTGACACATCATACACTATATGGTGGCCATAGAATTTTAATTTATCAAATTAGTTTTAATTGCCTGTGAGCTAGAAGTCAAAAAAGATCCAAAATTAAAAACATTGTAAGTTTCATTGACCTTCTACGGGGTGGCTCAATTTTATTTATACGCGAAATATATCTGTAACTCTGCATTACATAAAAAAACCCTTTAAGGCAAAAAGTTCTTGGTTTTAAAAACCAAGTTTAGTAGAAGTATCTTTGGGTATAAAGGCTTAAAGTATATTTTTTAATAACTAACAATTTTTTAGTGGAACATCCTGTATATTTTTCCAAATCAAGTTTGGGTTTAAAAATAGTTGTTTGACTTCCTACCTGAAAAAACCATGTCTAGATATTTCATTTTTAGCAATGCATCATAGGTCAGTTTGCCATTATTTGCTTTATTCGTTTCTTGGATCTCTTTTCTAAGTTTATCTTGTACTTCCTTATTGACTGCTAATTCGTATGAGCCAAAGCACAAGGCTGTTGAGATAGTATCAAACCCAGCGATAAAGAAAACTAAGGCTTGTGAAGTGATATCGTCGTCAGTCAATTTTTTTAGTTGTTTAAATTTATACTTATCTAAAAAAAATAGGTCTCAATGCATGAAATTAATTTATTTTAAATAAAGTGAAATATTCGAACCTTAAAACAACTCACCTACGTTCGCGTTTACGTTAGTAGCATAACCCGTTTCTGTAACGTTTTCTTCCTCATTCTTATTCCCTTTTCTGGCTTCCAAAAGTAGATTTATCATATCTTGTCTTACAATTCCCTTTTCTTCTCTTACTTTAATTGTTTCGTGAATAATATTTCTAAAGAACTGTGTAACATCTTCTGCCATAACAGTTAATTTAAGGGCCTGGAAAGAAGAAAGCATTAAATCGTTTATACATATGTTTTATAGTTCAAACAAACAAATAAAAGTACGCTTTATTGTTAATTTTAAGCAATAAGACGACCGTATATGTCTATCTTTATTTAATCTTATATTCTTATAAGTGCGACAGTAACACAAATATGTTATGTCCCGCAATAGCTTTAGATCTATTTGAATTCGCTTGCAAGTGGTGCTGCTCCGCGACATTGTAGGATAGTTTCCAAATCCAAGGTAAAACAGATAAAGATGGATATTGTCGGCGGAGTCGATGGCTTGATTCGCTTGTCAAGCCAACACACATTTTAATGACTTTTTGTTTATGCAGTTATATTACCGTCGGCGTCGGTTTGCTTGGAAGTTCATAAATATAACGGATGATAATATATTATATTTTATAATTTTAATTAAATTTAAAATCATTCGATAGATTTGTCTTTATGTGTAAATAGGGAAATAGAGAGCAGGCGCCATTCCTATTAGTATTTTTTTATAATATAATAAGTAGGAGGTAGGTACATAAGATATTTTTTTACAAACGTCAATTGATGAATTTAACTTTTTTTATAGCAAAATGAATACTGAAAATCTGAGAAGGAAGAAGAAAGGTGGAGCGGAACTGCAGAGGGAAAAGAAAAAAGTCGTTTAGCCGAGGAAGCAAAAAAATGTCAAAATTTAAAATCAATGTTTTTAAAGAAAGAACTCGAGAAAGAACAAGGAATAATTCAAGTGGAATACATAATGAACAGGGACCTGAAAAAGAAAATATCCAAGTAGCTTCCGAGCCTACGCTGCATAATTTAGAGACACAGAATGAATACGATATGGAAATCGAGATCCCAAATCAGCCATCACATAATACAGAAGAGCCAGTGGTAAGTGATCCAAATATTATCATTGACCCAATTATTCTCGAGCCTACGTTAGAATCCAAATTTCAAGCTGGCCTTATTCAGGAACAAGAACATGATTATTTCTTCAAAAGGCCTTCACAACATGAGAGAAATAATTTTTTTCAATATCACCCCAATGTTCCCCTGAATAATAAAACATTTAATTGTCAAATCGGATTTAAAACAAAGAATAACACCCCGCGGCAATGGCTGACATATAGTCCCTCAAAAGATGCATTATTCTGCAGCGTATGTTTGGCTTTTAGCAAAACAACAGACACCAGTGTTTTTATTGATGGTATGTCTAACTGGAAGCATGTGTATCAACGCATTGATGAACCTAGCAATTCTTTGTTGCACGAAAATAACTCTTCGGCATATTTTCGATTTTGCAGTGATGCCTGTATAAACAAACTGTTATTTAAAAATCAGATGACACTGAGATAAAAAAATATTAGTCATAATAGACAAATTTTAGATCGTGTTATTAATGTTATAAAAATGATCGGAAAAAGATGCCTGAGTTATCGAGGATGTAAGAAGATGTAATGAAGCCTGTTATGCATTAGAAAATAAGAATGTGGATCATGGAAATTTTCTAGAAGTCATTCTGTTGCTTTCCAATTATGATTTAGTATTGAAAGATCATTTAGATAAAGTTATCCCCGAAAGTAAAAAAATGCAAGAAAAGGGAATAAAGAGGAGATCCGGTGATTTTACTTCGTTTTTGTCTAAAACTACAATTAATTATATTATTGACATTATCTCCAAGAGAATGAAAAGAATAATTTCAGAAAAAATTCGTGAAGCTGAAATATATTCCGAAATAGATACAACACAAGATGTATCTATCATAGACCAGTTGGCTTTTATTATCAGATATGTATTACAAGGAGTTGTTCATGAGAGATTACTTTCGTTTGTAAGCTGCCATGACTCTACAGGAGCAGGAATACATAATTTAATAACAGACGAATTAGACTCAGATAATTTAAACAAAAAAAACTGCATAGGTGACTCAACAGATGGAGCTGCAAATATGCAGGGAATATATAAAGGATACGTTGCTATAATGAAAAAAGAAAACAATGAACACGTACATATATGGTGTTACAGTCACATATTAAATCTAGTGATAGGAGATCTTATGAAAGTGAGTCTGAAAGCATCGAGCGTATTTAATCTTATTAACAAAATAGCAGTATTTTTCAAAGAATCTCATAAATGCATGGGCGTCTGGAAAAAAACTAACATGGATGATAATAAAAATTAGAAACTACAAACAATTTGTGAGACCCGTTGGTGGGCAAAGGAGGCAGCTCTCGCAAAAATATTTAGTACATATGGGTGAACAAAATCTACCATGTATGTTGAACTTCTTGTGGCCTTAAAAACTATTGAAAATGCAAATAATATGAATCCTGATGTTCGTGCTTCAGCTAAGTCTTTGCGGGAACCTTTACAGAAATGAATGTGAGATTATTTTAACTGCCCATATATTTTTAAAAAGTTTCTCAATAACAGGTCCGTTATCAAGGTACTTACAAACCAAAGGGTTAGATTTGCTCAAAGCGAACAATATGGCACAAACAGCCTTAGGACAATTAAAAGAAATTCAACGAGATTTTACAAATATACAAGAAACCAGCGATACATTTGTTAAGTGGGCAATAGCAAAATTAGAGACTATTGATTCCGATGAAGAAGTTGATGATATTAGCATTGAAACAAGTCTACCAGAAGTAAGAGCAAGAAAAATAAAAAAAATGCCCGGAGGAGAATGCAAAGATGAAAAGTCGAGTAATAAGAATGACAGATATAGAACCGAAACCTTTAATATAATTCTAGATACAATAATTCAATCTATGGATCAAAGATTCACCAAAAATTTCAGTATTTGTAAATATTTTAGATCTCCGAAATCTCTAAGAAATAAAACTGACGAGGTTGTACCTATTTCTGGAAGAATTGGAGTTCCCCCAACTTGTTGCAATTACTGAGCACTGGCTGAATCTAAACGAACCCTTTTATATTGAGAGGTATACCACAATAGCTAGATATGACAGAAAAAACTCAGCTCATGGGGGAACACTGATTCTATCCCTAAATGGAGATTTCATGTCGGTATCTAAATATGATCATTTGTTAGCGGATAGCTCTTTTGAATTCTCTATGGTATAATCAAAACCTTGATCTTTATGTAATTTGTATTTATAGATCACCAAACTCTGATGTACAATCATTTTTAAATAGCCTGGTAAGTTTGCTAGACAGTCTACCGATTAAAGGTAAAAAAATTCTATGCGGGGACTTTAATATTGACTATGCTACTGTTTGTGCCATCCAGAAATATCTAATTTCTATATTCGACTCTTTCGGTCTTTCAATGCATGTATCCTCGCCAACTAGAATTTCAAAAAACTCTTCTTCTATCATCGATTACATGGCGTCTGATTTTTCTCCATCAGAGCTGCAATCACAGGTCTATAACTCAGGTCTTTCCGATCACGAGGCGGTAATTTCCAGGTTTAGTTTACCTATTAGGCCCTTACCAAGATCTCGCCATCGGGGCAGAATTTTCTCGGCCGCAAATTTCTCAGTATTTCATAATATTTGCTTTAACACCAATTGGAATTTTGAATCTGATAATGTCAACACAAACTTCAGATCTTTTTTAAATAAAACTTTAAGTGCTTTTAACAAGGCCTTCCCGCTTAAGAATATCAAACCTAAGCGGCATAAACCGTGGACCACGAAAGGAATACGAATTTCTGCTAAAAATATGCGCTCGCTCTCATATATAAAAAAATTCACCGACTCCTTTCTTATTCTCGACTATATCTCTAATTATAGGAGGATCTACACTACTCTTATTAAGTCAGCAAAAAAATTACACTACCGAAAACGTCTAACAAACTCTAATAACGTTTCAAAAGAAACCTGGTCCATCATCAATAACCTCAGAAACAAATCAAACCCTGTGACTCAGATCTTGCCAGGGGCTAATGATCTAAATGATTATTTTATTAATGTAAGCAAAAATGTTACCTCTAGTATCTCGCCAAGTTTGGACCCTCTTTCGTTTCTCCCTCCTTCAAAAAATTTAGCTGATAGCTTTTTCTTAAGTCCCGTTAGCAACACTGAACTATTGAAGGTAATAAATAATATCAAAAGTAAATCTTCGTGTAGCACTGATGGCCTATCAAATAGAATATTCCTGAACTTGCCACTTCCAGTCATAAAGGCCCTTACAACATTAATAAATGAGTCCTTTATAAAAGGTGTATTCCCTGATTGCCTTAAAACAGCTATAATTATTCCACTTCATAAAGGCGGCGAAAAAACTAACTCTTGCAATTATCGCCCAATTGCACTACTACCAGTGCTATCAAAAATCATCGAAAGGCTACTGAAGAATCGTCTTATGCCATTTCCCCGGAAACATCAGATAATATCCCCGGAGCAGTTCGGATTTCTACCCAACAAGTGCACCAGTGACGCCATGTTCACGTTGCTTAGAGGCGTCTACTTATCTTTCAATAACAACCACCCAACTGCCTCAGTTTTTTGTGACTATGCGAAAGCCTTTGATTGTGTTAGTCATGAAATTCTGATAAACAAACTAAATTTTTATGGAATTCGTGGTACTTCTTTAAATTGGTTCAAATCTTATCTTGGGAAAAGGCAACAACTTGTAAGGGCTAATGGTTCCGATTCTGATTGTAAGTTGATTACAAGTGGAGTCCCTCAAGGTTCAGTCTTGGGACCTATTCTTTTTTTGTTATACATTAATGATATCACGAACCTTAAAATTAATGGAAGAATTTCCCTTTTTGCTGATGACACAAGCATAACATGGAGTGATTTTGATACAACGTCTTTACACTCTAGTATCTCCAAAGACTTGGTTATAATTAAGGCTTGGTCCGATTCCAATATGCTTTGTTTTAACGTCGATAAAACGGTGGCGTTATCTTATAAGGGAACTTTACAACCACTTCAGGTACATAACAGCAATATTGAATACGTAGAGTCGGTTAAATTCCTGGGTTTAAATATAAATAACAACCTAAAATGGTCTAATCATATTGACACCTTAACTAAAAAACTTTCTACCGCCTGCTTCGCCATTCGATCAGTTTCAAAAGAACTAGACGTTCCTTCTGCCAGACTTACTTATTTCTCTTTATTTGAATCCCACCTCCGCTATGGCCTTCCCTTTTGGGGCTGCTGTACCACCGAGCAATTTCGTAGTATTTTTATGCTTCAAAAGAGAGCCATTCGTTATTTGTTTGGTCTAAATAATAGAGCTCACTGCCAATACTATTTCAAAAAACATGAAATATTAACACTTCCTGCATTATTTATTTTGGAAACGGTATGTTTGCTGAGAAAACATATAAACACCCTCCCAGAAAGGCCACAACATGTATACCCTACCAGAAACTCTAGGCATGATATTTATCTCCCCATTCCTTCCACAGAATTAATAAAAAAATCAATTATTTACAACGCCATAAAACTTTACAACAATCTGCCAGTACATTTAAAATCTATCCCTATGCTTGCACAATTTCGAAAAAACACCAAAGCATACCTCATTGAGAGACCATTTTACAGCGTTAATGATTTTTTTTTCAGTGAGTAAGTCTCTTTAAATTGTCACTAAACTCGCTTGTTTACTTAAATCTTTTGTGAGTCATGTCCTAACTCGTAGCATAGAATTTTGAAAATCATTATATAGGGAAAAGAATTGTCGAACATTCACTTAAAACTTAATTATTTTTGTTAGGTATTGGATTAAAAACAATTTAATTCTTTTTGTATACTACATTCCACACTAGTTCAATATACCTTCTGTTTAACATCACAATTATTTGTATAACTATAGAGTTTAAGGTCGCATAGTTGCAATTTTGATTTCAATGTCATCGAAATTATTCACCTCGTACATGTGTGTTTGTTTACTTTTATAAGGTTATTAGGATTCATTAACTGTTTTGCGACAATGTTATGTTATATTCTAATGTGTGTTTTACGATTTGGTAAATTGATAATTTACATTTTTAAAAAAAGCACTGACCTGTCGAAATTATTTTCGATTAATGTTTTGATATGTCTTATTTTTAGGTATATTTTGCTTTGTCCATAAAATTGTAAATTTTTCTGCGGCAATAAAGCATACTTTTGTTTGTTTGTTTGTTTGAAAAAGCAAAATTCCCCGGAACAGTTTGGAGACTCTATCTGCAAAGCTAATGCAAATAAATCCCCTTGCTACCTCCGAAAAACTTCAAGATGAGCTAGAAAATTTTATGGCCAACTGGGACACTCTAAAACTCAACATTGAACAATTTTATACTTTTCATTTTGAAAGGGAATTATCATCTGATGATGAGAACGACGCCGACGACGGTAATAAAGAAAACAACATGCAATGCAAGAGTTGCAGAAATTGCTCCCTGTGTTGTTATTCCATAATATGTAAATATAATATGTATAAAGAGGTTTACCCCATGTTGGCATTAGCATATAAATATTTGCTGACGATTCCAATCACAGAAGTAGCCTGCGAGAGAAGTTTTTCCAAACTGAAGTACTTGAAGAACAGGCTAAGGAGTACACACACCGAACAAATTATGGTTTGTCATGCTTTTCTGATAGACTCATAAAAAATTACAATGCACGATTTTCGGATCTAGACATATTTCGCGGTACTCTTGCAACCTTTAAAAAATCAGTCAAATTCAGAAACACATAATCATCAATTTTAGTTCTTTTTATTCCTTTTTTTGTGATTAGTTTTTCCAGTATTTAGGTTTTACATCAGGATCTATTAAATATTCTTGATTGTTCTATCTTGTTATGTCTCCTATTTGTCGTATCTATATATATAATTTTTGTATATCTTTTTTTCTAATAATTGTTTATTACTTTGTATTGTCCACTATTGTATTATAGTACGTAGTTTTTTTATCTATTGTACTATTTGGATATTTATCTGTAATGTACTTGACTTAATAAATAAATAAATAAATAAACATGGCGTCACTAGTACACTTTTTGGGTAAAAATTCAAACTGATCCGGGAATATTATCTGATGTTTACGGAGAAATGGCATAAGACGGATTCTTTAGTAACCTTTCTATGATTTTTGATAGCACTGGTAGTAGAGCAATTGGGCGATAATTGAGTTGTTTTTACGCTCCCTTTATGAAGAGTAATAATTATAGCTGTTTTAAGGCATTCAGGGAATATATCTTGCATAAGGGATTCATTTATTAGTGTTGTAAGGGCCTCTATGACTGGGAGCGGCAGAATCAGGAATATTTTAATTGCTAAGCCTTCAGTGCTACACGTAGATTTACTTGTGATATTCATTTCTTTCAATAGTTCCATGCTGCTATCAGCGACATTTTCCGATGGAGGGAGAAACGAAAATTCATTGTAGTTCCATGAACCGCCATTGGTTTTTAAGCCACGCCGGTCACGTGACCCTGCAACAAACTTTGCTGTAGATTATTGTAATGTTACACTTTTACGGTAACAAAATAAGATAAATTTATAAGTCTAATTATGATATTGCTATGGTGCTATATTTATATTTTGTCATTCACCAAGATGTCAGGGACTAAATCTTGGGAGTTATCTAGATTGTTTAATTTGAAATATTCATATTTTTCATTACTATTTAAAATAAGTACTTAATATTGTACGCAACCGACAACTTGGTGTGTCATATACATATGTTTTAATTTTACAGATACTGAGTGTCTGGTTGTTGAAGCTTTCTTTAATACCCACCATATAAAAGGACCTTATTTTTATAAGAATTTCATATTAGATGCTCATTCATTAACACATGATTGTCCAATTATCTTACCTTAATACATTTTTGTACAGAAACAAGTCCATTATAAAAAACATGGTTGGGCATGAACTGTTGTATTACAAACTAACCCAGATATTTCCACATATCTCCATTGTAGCCTGGTAACGCTAAATAAATTAGAAACCTTTTATATACCACCAATTTGGTTTAATAATACGTTATTGCCTTTCAAAATCACGTTCACTTCATTAAATGACTTGCCTTTTGATAAAATATAGTTTAAAAAATGTCACCTATACTGTTGATTTCCTGTAAACACACGTTAGAGATTCATTAAACAAGAGTTTGTGTTATTTAAATAATCCTTCTAATGTTTGGTTTAAAAAGCATATTGTTTATTTTGGTGTTCCAATTCCAATTCCAATATATGTTTTTGGCACTGCACATCGCAACTTGCCAGATTGCTCCCCGTCCGGAGCTTACTCGCTTTATCCGGCGACCCTCAGAGCGAGATACACTTTATTCCGGTTTGGGGACGTTATCGGTGGGATGTCCGGATGGCGAGCTCTGAGCTCCCGGTCACCCCGTGTATTTCAAAATCTTTAAATTTGACTTTCTTTAAAAACTTTTCTAATGCATCTTGGCCTCCACTAGATGCCCCTTGAGAGTACTACTGGTCTCACGAGATAACCTTTTCTTTCAAGCTATCCCCTTACCCCTCCCACTCCCGCCACATAGCGGCCATTACGCTAATATTCTATGTAGAACTGCGGCAGACGAACGGGATAGAATACAGGAACAACTAGGCCTCACACGTTCACAGCGTCTGCTCCCTTTCTAGCGGGGTCGTTAGTTTCCACTCTGAGCGGTTGAGTCTCCCGTTTCCCCCCGAAATAAAGCAGCAAAACCGAACACGTGGCACCACTTATGTTATCAACACAGAGGTCTGCATTCGACGAGACGAACCGGAAGACTGTATTTTGGTGTTACAATTTGGGTAACTCAAATGACAACTAATGAAGTTTGACATTTTACTGCGGCGAGTCTAACATCTCTTTTTCATGTACGCCTAAAACCCAAATAATTCCGTCCGACCACTTCAGTTTATTTATTAAAAACCTAAAATTTTAAAGTTAGTTATTAAGGGCGAGGCTTACGTAAAGATTAGAGAAAAATATAAAAAATATCTAAGATAAATTATTCGAAAATAAATGTTTAAATTCAATATATATCAACGACATGGAAATAACATAGACCCAGGTGTTTACATTTTGGAGGAATCCAACATTAACCCTGGTTTGCCAAACCGTTACTGTGGCCAGATTATAACGGATATCATCCTTTATACTATTATCTAAATAAACAAGGAATTCCAGAAATTCCCAGTATAAATTTCCATATAGAATATTTTAAAACGGATAATTAAATAGCTTATTATAAATAACTCAAACCGAATCTGTTTTCAATGTAATTTAAATATTCTGTAATTATTATTCCTTATTTCAAGAAATAAAGCCCAGAATAATCGGCAACGTCGGAATTCTACCTTTTTCGAGTATACTACAGATTTCTTTCGGGATCATTCGGAAAACGCCGAAGACGGTCGTAGTCATTCATAATTTCGACCTATTTGATGCGCGACGTTGTAATTGTTCTAGTTGGTGAAATAAGTGTTTTTTCAGAAATCCAAGGGTTTTGTGTGGCTATTTTCAAGAATCTGTTTAAAAAACTTTAAGAAAATGGTGCGAACTTGCTTTATTTGCAGAAAAACAAAACGATTTAAACCCAGAAGGTTGTTTTCGAAGGTAAGTAAGATATGTCATACCAGTGCTGTAGTTGAAGGGTCAAATCACCGTCTAATAGCGTTCTTATATTTGCAAATGAAGTATTGTTTTTGTATTGCACATTTCCGTTGGGCTTAAATTAATTTTTTATAACTTCAACTTATCTATAAAGTCGAAGACACTGATGATAAACGGAGTACAGCGTTTTGCTAATTTATATATTTGTGAAAAGTCTCAAATATTCCTCTAAAATTTATCAAATCACCTTTTTTGAGGGGTTAATAAACAACATAAATATACTATTTGGTAAAGCATAGGTACTAAATTTTAATTGAGTAAGCTGTAAGACCCACTATTTTATGTTGTCATTAATTACTCCAGGATGGTTTGCATTTTTTATGAAATTTTCAAGAAATATTTAGGGTAGTGTCGGAGTTCTCATATAGCAAGCATATACAAAAAATGAAAATAGCGCAATAGTGTTACTTTACAATTTTTCATTTACCATAGATTTTCTTTAATGAATTTGAAATGCTTTAATGTATTGCCTAAAAATTTGGTTTTTAAAAATAAGTAATCAAAAAAGGAAATAAATACCATCCTGAGATACATTCTCCCAACTAGGGATAACTAGTTTTTATCAGGTGATTTCGGTAATATAAATAATAATATAATATATTATAACGAATGTTGAAAATATTAAACATCTTGGCACAAAATATTAATATTGTCAATAAGTGAAATGTATAGCGGGGAAGATGGATGGTGGGGAAAAAAGGGGATAAATTGGGGGATAAGTACTGTAAAGATATTGTTTTTCATAATATTGTTTTTGTGGTTTTTAGGGACACGAAGTTCAATTTTGCATTCATATTAATATTGGGCCATGTTTATTGCTGATTTTCTGTAAATATGAATAGATCCAAAACATGTAAAGGTGGTGCATTTTTATATAATATTACTTGCCGCGAGCCTGGCAAACTTTTAATAGTAGTGGACCCAAATTTTTACCTAACTTCGCGTAAATAGAACTAAAATGTTTTGGAAAAAGGGTGAAATCAAAATGTTTTGAAAAACAAACCCGATTTCAAAAAATAGGTTGCATTAAAAAGTGATAAATTATATTTTATTACATATTTCCTATGAAGTCGGTGATAAGCTGATAAAGAAAGGTATTAAATAAGCATTATACTTTTGGTATAGACATCAAAACACAAAGTGGGTCCATGTAAAAAAATTTAGTTTTATCTTCATCTTTAGTAACAATAGTAATGAGAACTCACCCTTTTATTGGTTGTATTTTGTTATGGAAATGCTTGTTCTTTAATGACTAAGCTTATTGCTAATAATAAATATTGCCACATGAACCATTACATAAATATGTCTTTTGCAGGCACGTAGCCAGGATTTCAGTTCAAGGGGGATTCAACCCTGTCAAAACCAATTCAATGACGAAAAAATTATTAAGAAGAATGCTTTTTTTTTCACTTGTTACTAGTCCCCCCTGCAAGTGCAACAAAATATGAAAAAAAGTTGCAAAAAACTAGTTATTTGCCAATATCTATTAAAACATTGCAGGTACAGTAATTATGAAAATTTAAAAAATTATAGGTATATCTTGAGCAAATAGGTTTTATATATTTAATAGTATTTTAATAAATAAGTGCCTAGTCACTTTGTTAATATCGAGGTTAATGTGGTGTTATCTTCCATAGAGGGTCTGGAACCATATTGCTACATTAAAAATCGTGTTTTGTATACGTAAAGATAAGAACTTCAAAATTGTGTGAAATTGGATCACGAAGAGAAATTTTCAGCAGCTACCATATATTCTAAGTTTAATAATAATAATTTTTGTTGGAATTATCATAAATTTGGTCTCGGCACGCATTTGCAATTTTGCTTACGACAGGAGATTTTTGTGGAAGAAAAATGAAATTTATTTTCCTATCGATTTATGTTAGAAACTGTCGTACTTACGAAAAAATCATTAGGTGCGTCTTTGTTTAGTTGTTTAGATATTTGGGTTTGTTAAAAAAACCCGTCAAAAAGTTAGAATTTCAAAAAATAGCCTGCTCCCTAATTTTCCTGAGGTTCGAGTTAGAAAATAGCTGTAGTAAGCAGAGCCAATACTGAACTGCTAATCAGCAGTTATTGGAATTCTACTTTCGTAGGTTAAATTATGTAAAAACTAAATATTTTTAGGGTATCGCGCAGAGCGTGGGGGGGTCCGGACCCCCCCTAGACTACGTATTTTGTCACAGATAATTATTAATACAATTATATTAAATTCGCTTCTTGCTAACCTAAAGTTTTATATATATATATATATATATATATATATATATATATATATATATAAAGCTATATAAAATTTCCTCTAAATTTCCGATTTTGAAAATTGTCACTGAATCATTAAATATGTAATAGACGAGTTTAATTATTATATAAATAATTTGTTTTGTCGATAATAATTGTTGTTTGTTATTATATCAAACCGTTTATAAATAAATTATACCAAACTTTTAAACTTTGTTTTATTTTTATAAACCACGTGTCCGGGTGAAAATGTATAAAGTGCACTTTCAATCTTGTTATTTAAATTTTTATAAAAAAAAATTAAGTTCCAAATATAGTGTAAAATATTATACAGGGTGTTTCAGAATCACCAAAAAGTTTCGATGATTTTATTTTTAAACATCTTGCATTTTAACGCATTTATTTACTTTTTCTATTATTGATTTCTTGATAAAAGTTGGTGGTTCAAAAAAAAAATTTTGATAGTAATAAACTTTAGATCAGGATGTTCAAAAAGGTGGATTTCACTAACAATTTCAAAAAAATAAAATTTTTCTGACGGTAGTTTTAATTAGTTGTTTTCAAGTTGTGATTAAAACTCTCAATTTTGCAAAATGAAGTCGTTCCTGTTCATCTTAGAACAAAAATACTGTCGTATCCACCATAATAATATTTGGGCTCAAAAAATATAGCAAATAATACATTATCTCAAAAATAGCTACACCACTGGTAAGCCTCGCGAAGATATCTGACAGCGTTGCAATTTTCACCGCAAACTGTTCTTTATGCGATCAGTCCGTCTTTTTTCCACTCATGCACGACAACAAATTGATGTTTGATTCTATTTATTTCATTTTTATGAATGAAATGCGGGGTCTATTTCTTTTTGACGTCATTGATATATATCAAGATTATTACTGTATTCTGAGTTGCCTATACTTTAAAAAATCCTTAATTTTTATCAAATCAATAAAGAGGAAAGACACAAAATATAGGAACATTAAGATCAAGTTTTGCGTAGAGCACTTCCAACATGTTAGTTTTTTAGCCAAATTCCTATCTTTTTCTACATTTTTTCTTTGATACACCTCTTGGCTAAAATCGTTTTGGAACGAGTTTATGCTATTTAGTTTTAACTGTGGCCGTGAAAATTCAATTAAACGGCTGATCCTGTTGAAAGGTTGTTTTAAAATTTGTCTTAAACAGTGATCTAATAGCAGCCAGCTCAGCGGTCATTTTACCACCCTGCATTTTACCACTTTGCATTTCATCACTATTACATTTCATTGAAATGAATAGAAATAGAAACCCAATAGTTTTCACATTAAGAACTTTTGGGTGAAGCGAAAATAAAAAACAAAACCTTTTTGCCACCACAAGGGTTGTGGTTCCGACAGGACCCTTTTAAAAGGTTTTTGAAAACTGAAGTATTTGGCCTCTAGTATGTAGCCCAACAACCAGGCCCAACTTTGAGTTATCACCTCCTGCTTACCTGCTACTTACTTGGTGAGATTTTTAACTTAAATTTATAAATTCGTCGTACCATTTATTTCTACATTCCATTTTCGAATTCTTATACTTATTTCTATCTATAACTATAATTTATATCACATTCTTGCATTTCCTTTAAACACTGGTAAATATTCACAAGTATAATCCGAAATAAAGGGAAATAATAATTGTATATTGTGTTTTACTGTTTTTCTCAGCATTTTTACTAACACACGGGTAAAGTGTGTATGAAGGACGTAATGTAGGTTCTCTTTTTCCATTTTATATATATTTTTTGACATTCCTTCTTCATACACTAAATGAAACGGATTGAAAAGTTTTGAACTCCCCCAAAGCCGAACCACCGTACAAGCCAGCTTACAGATCGTAATTGCAAACTCTTAAAATTGCAGTTACGTAACAAATCTTTATAACGTGACTTATAACACCGGAGTTTACGTTATACTATTATATTATTTTACTATAAGAATCCCTGGTTAATGAAAGCGGGATGGTCTAATACGACAGTGGGATGGTCTCTAATACGTAGAGTAGTCGATCGGGTTGTCGTATCTGAGTAAAACTTCTGTTACTGGTGTAATTTTTTAATTTAATTTTAGGTTGTATTATACTATTTTGCAATAAAAGTAATTTCTTTATACTGCTTAGAAACTAATATTGGAAAAACATTACTATTCTTTGTATAAAAAGGTTGATGCATCATGTTTAAATATATTCACCATAATATAAATTCTTGTAAACATTCGAATGCCTGGCTAGGCTTGGCATCGTCGTACCATCGACCTTATACTGTGAGGTAATCTTGGCAGCGGCTAAATATGTAAATAATGAACTCTATTTTTATTCTTACTCTAAGGTCTGGCTACTCCTTGTCTGGAACATCCCCAACAATACCGCAAGCATAACAATACTAATGTCAAATGACTATTTAATTTCGATCTCTTTAGAGCTCGTCACACACGTAAAATAAATATTCTAGGTATATAACAGGAAAAACGTTGTTTTCCTTTCTTTTCTGTGGCAAATTTTATGACTCTAGGTAAATCTAAATTACTTTTGTTTTTCTTACCGACATTACTTTTGGCATTCCAAACGATAACATAAATTTAATCGTTGTTAGAATTCCACTGAATGAAGTAATCTTCTTGCCCATAAGATAGAATTCATTGTTGGGTTCTGCTAAAGAATTTACTTAAATTCCAAAAGCTGACGTGGCGATTACGTCATTAGTAAACCTAAAATAAAATTTTAAATTAAAACGATAACAGTAGTGATACGAGGCCTATTCAAATGTTTAGAAAGATGGTAAAATTCCATTTACTAAATTATAGATCTTTTTATAGAGGAAAATAGGAAATGTCATAATGGGCTTTTTTTATAAATTACGTAAATAAACTAATAAAAAATAAAAAAATAATATTGAAATTAAAATAATTTAACATCAAACTAAAACAAAATTTGAAAAATATTAGGCTGGAGTATCGAACAAATGGTTTTATTTACGTAGGTATGGTAAATGGATGAATGTTTGTATATACCTTTGAATAAATAGACAACAGGACAGAGCCCCATGCATTATTTTAAATTAACAGGCTTTTGACGGAAGTACGTCATTTTTCTGATGTTTACATTTTGGTCTGTTGATGTGTAATGTCAAACAATTATATGGCCACTTCCGATGAATCATTTAGAATTAAGCATCATATTTCTGATTACTCATTCATTCTTGCTATTTCAGCATTATTTTTATATAAATACAGAAGAATTAGTAATCATCTTTAGTCATTAAGTAGCTATAGATCGGTTAACATCCATTGTAATTTCGTGTTTTAAAAATAAAGTTTTTTAAAAATACAAGTTACAAGTTTGAATGTAAAATTGGCGCAGTCGGTAGGATATCCTTTTCGGAAGTGCGAAAAAAAGGGATATTCTGAAATCGGAGTGTAACAACGTTTCATCTCCATAAGGATTATCAGTGTTGCATCTTTCTGTTTCAACAGTTAAGAAAAGGATCAGGAACATCTACAACCGAACTAGGCACTTGTAACTCCTGGTACATCGATTATTGGTACGCCATTCGAGAAGCCAGTAAGGACGATTTGGCCTGTTCTAGCGTCCAAGACAAGCGGTAGCCAACCTGAGCAGTTCATCTCTTCAGCAAAGCATCGTTTGATACAGGACCAAGACTTGGGACACATTGTGAGTTATTTACTTACTTCCCTTATAGTTGAGATCCCTGTTAACTAAGTTCTGAAATTTTTGAAGAAAGAATTTTTTTTTTGAACAAAGATAATTTTTGAAGAAAGAATAAGTGAATAATTGAATTGAAGCAATTTTATTGAACAATTATTTGAATAACTTTCACTAACTATTTTAGTTGTAAAGAAAACAAATGTTAACGCAGTTAACAGTAGTTAAATACATATTTAATGAGGAAATTTAAGAAATGTGGTAAAGACATTACTTATCCTAAAACAATTCGAAGAAGTAGTTTAGAAAATCCTTTTACAAGTGGATTATCACAAAGTAGTTTTGAAAATCAATCTGCAAGTGAATTAACAGAACTTTATTCAGACATCAATTTAAAAAATATTTTTAAAACTAGTATAAACGTAGATACTAACGAAGCAAACATTAAAAAGATGGCAGACGCTTTGAGAAGTACTGTTTCACTCTTAAAAACTTTCGATGGTACCCCATCACGTCTTGAATCTTTTATTAATCAAATAGATACTTTTTATACAAGATATTTTAATACTGATACTTCCCAACAAGAATTTGTAATTTTGGCAATTAAATCAAAAATTATAGGATCAGCCGAAGATTTTCTTTTAACTAGACCAGATCTTAATACTTGGCCAGAAATAAAAATCTCATTAAAACAAAAATTCAGTGATCCAATAACAAGAGCTAATTTACAACAACAATTAATATTCTTTTCAAGAAAAGGCGAATCAACCTTAGATTACATACAAAAACTCAAATCCTTAGTCACCAAAATAAATACGAAAACTTGTACAGAAATAAGTAATATTGAAGCTAGAAATATAATTATAGCACAAAACGAATTAACAGCAACTCAAAATCTTCTTGCAAACATTTCAAGCGAATTAAGAACTTTACTAATCTTTCAAAATCCCCAAAATCTAGACCATGCAATCGATATTGTAACCAATTATGAAATCTTAACTAGTCAAAATAATTTTAAAAATAATTATTTGCAAAATAGTAGATCAAATAATTTACTTAGCAATCAGAAAACGCCACCAATAAATAATATTAATAAATTTCTGGTAAATAGATCGAATAATTTTCCAAATTCATTTTTTAAACCGAAACCACCAAATCAATTTTTCAATCGAGTACAAAATCAAACATTTAATCAAAAAGGCAATCAATATCCTAAACAACAATACCCACAACCAATGTCAGGTGGGAGTGTACAAAAAACAATGCCACCATTAAGACAACAACAACAAACTTTTGCCAGACAACAACCTCAACAACAAGCTTTCTATAGACAGCAACCACAACAACAACAAACTTTCTATAGACAGCAACCCCAACAACATCACCCGAAATTTACATTCCAAGAATTAACGCATTTAGAAAATAATGAACCCAATAATGACGAGTTATATAATGAAGAAAACCCCGAATTTGACAATTATGATCAAGATTATCAAAATTTTGATGAAACATGTGAATTAGATAATGAGAATTTAGTCGAGCAAATAGAAAATTTTCATCTATCAGCCTCGGGCGAAAACCTTGCTTAACCTTAAACAGTTTTCAAGTAAATCAATTACCCTATGTAGAAATACCGAATTATAATATTCGACTACTAATTGATACAGGTTCTCATGCATCCCTACTTAGACCCTCTTTAGCGGAAACACATTTCCCCGAATGTATTAAACCTTACGTAAGCACACTTCAAACTTGTGCAGGTTCAAAGAAAGCGAAAAGTAAAGCTACTATTCCTTTATTTTTAAGCTTTGGTATAACCGAACCAATAGAATTTATTTTATATTCATTTCATGAATATTTTGATGGAATAATCGGAATTAAAGACTTATGTAAATTAAATTTAAATGTTGATTTAAAAAATAAAAAATTGAAAAACCAATATTTAGAAATACCCTTTCAATATAAGCAAAATTTTGATGAATATACAATTGAAATACCACCTAAAACGATTCAAAAAGTAATTTTGAAAACTTCGCGACCAAATGACACTACTTGGTTAATGCCCTATTATTTAGACGAAAATATAGAAATTCAACCTACCCTAATAGAAGTAAAAAAAAACACGTACGCTATTGATATTTTTAATCATACAGAAAAATATTTTACTCTAATAGTAACCACTAATGATAATTTACCCTTAAGACCAATCGAGCTTAACAATTTTGAAATAATAAATTTTGAACCAAATCAGAATCAAATTAATGAAAAAAACATAATCGAAGATATCGATTTAAAATCATTAATTAGGCACGAACACTTAAACTTTGAAGAACGTAAAGAACTTTTTAAACTTATTAAAAGCTTTCAAAATATTTTACATAAACCCGGAGATAAATTAACATTTTTCAATGAAGTCAAACATACTATTAAGACTACGGATGAAATACCCGTACATGCGAAAAGTTACAGATACCCATTCATACATAAACAAGAAGTAGACAGACAAATAGACCAAATGCTACAAGATGGTATCATTCAACCTTCAAATTCTCCCTGGAGTTCCCCTGTGTGGATCGTCCCGAAGAAAGTTGACGCATCAGGACAAAGAAAATGGCGTCTAGTGATAGATTACAGAAAAATCAACGAAAAGACTATAGAAGATAGATATCCTATTCCAAATATCGCAGATATACTTAATAAACTTGGTAGAAGTCAATATTTTACAACACTTGACTTAGCCAGCGGTTTTCATCAAATAGAAATGGACCCAAAAAGTATACCAAAAACAGCATTCAATGTAGAACATGGACATTACGAATATACCAGAATGCCCTTCGGACTAAAAAATGCACCTTCCACTTTTCAGCGTGCAATGGATAACGTTTTACGCGGATTACAAGGAAAAATGATGGAATCATTTCTCGGTTTAGTCGGTTACTACCGAAAATTTATAAAGAATTTTGCAAAAATAACGAAACCTTTGACTCATTGTTTAAAGAAAAACGTTAAAATAAATCATGATAAAGCATTTATTACCGCATTTAATCTATGTAAAAATATCTTAACTAATGACCCTATATTACAACACCCAGATTTTAGTAAACCTTTTATTTTGACGACTGACGCTTCAAATTACGCTATTGGAGCAATACTTTCACAAGGAAAAATAGGAAACGACCTACCTATAGCATTTGCTAGCAGAACTCTGAATCAATCAGAATGCAACTACTCAACAATAGAAAAAGAACTTCTTGCTATTGTTTGGGCAACAAAATATTTCAGACCTTATTTATTTGGCAGAAAATTCACAATTGTAACAGACCATAAACCATTACAATGGCTGTTCTCAATAAAAGAACCGAATTCAAAATTAGTAAGATGGCGACTAAAACTGCAAGAATATGAATATGATATTCAATATAAAAAAGGAACCCTAAATTCCAACGCCGATGCACTTTCAAGACCACCTCAAGAATTGTACCCAACCGAAATAATAAAATCACCATTGACGCATATGTCAGCAGTATGTGAAAAAGAAGAAAATTCTGACGACCAATATATTTGGCATGAAAAAATAAAACATTTCTTTGACACCCAAGAAAACCTATTCGAAAAACCAAAAAAGGTAAATAAAGAAAAGAAGAAACCAAAAATTAATATAATTTCCGATATTCAAATTAAACCCCCAAATAAACCAATTAAAACACCATCGCCATTGCCATCAACAAGTAAAATCAATGACGAAGAAAAAATCAAACAAAACAACTCAGAAACGGATTCAGCCAGTACAAATGACATTCCAAAGGAGCCAAAAACTGATTTACTTTCAAAATCAGACACAGAAACTATACATACGTCAAGAGAAGACCCCATATTAGGAGCCCCGTATGTTAGTAAAGCCCTGAACACTTTTAAAAACCAAATCATATTTAAATGGACTGAAAAGGAACAACCTTATGTTGTCACTAAAAAATTATTTGAAACCAAAAAGCGATTAATAATTTTTATAAATCAAAACCCAATAACCGAAATAATCCAAAGACTCTTAAGAGATTATTTACCCCCAGATACTTATTGTTTACACTTTCCCAATAAAGAATTAGAACCAATAATAATTCGAATTTTCCAAGAAACCTTTCAAAATAACGCCTACAACCTTGTTATTTCTAATACACTATTAGAGGACGTCGTAGACGTAAATGAACAAAAAGAAATAATTGAAAGATATCATACCACTAAAACATCCCATAGAGGAATGACTGAAAATATAAAGCAAAGATATTATTGGCAAAGCCTTGAAAAAGACGTAATTAATTTTGATAATACATGCGAAATATGTCAAAAAACCAAATATGATAGACATCCCTATAAAGTAATTTTTAAACCAACACCAACAGGCTGTAAACCCATGGAACATATTTATATGGATATATATTCCATTTCAGGTCAAAAATATTTGACAATAATAGATAACTTCTCTAAATTTGCTACAGCATACCCTGTAAATGAAACATCAATCGAGATTTGTCAAAATCTAATTAAATTCTTTTCACATCATGGTACACCCTGTAAAATCACAACTGATAATGCACAAAGCTTTAAAAGTAATTTAGTACAAGACCTTTGCAAGACTTATCAGATTGAATTACATTTTACTACACCCTATAACCCAAATTCGAACTCACCAATCGAAAGATTTCATTCAACTTTGAAAGAAAGTCTTATTGTCCTTAGAAACGAACATCGAACTAAAACAATACAAGAATTAATGGATATCGCAATCCTTAATTATAATAACAGTATACATTCAACACATGAATATACACCATTTCAAATATTAAAAGGAAATTTAAATTATCAACTGAATTTTGAGAAAAATATAAATCAAATACAAACTGATTACATACATGAGCCCAAATATTTAGTGAACTTAATGAAAAAATAAATCTAAAATTAAGTGCGAAAAAGGCTAATGTCCTAGCTAAATTAAATGAAAAACGTGAGATTGACCCAGAAATAGCTGAAGCTACAAAACAACTATTACATACACCTCGAAAACTACCATTAAAGTTAGAACCAAAATACAAACCAACTACTTTTAAAAACCAAAGACACCCAAAAGATATTAAAAGACGTTCGTAATTTTCAGGAACTTACTGACAAAATGAAGAAGATCCTGATACTACTCCCACTACTTGTCAACGCACAATATAAAATGGAAGAATTAAATAACCCTTTGTTACCAGTTTACCAATCAACAGGTTACATAATAACAGGTTATCATCATGTCTATTATCATGTAAATCTAACTAATATAAAAGATTGTGTAGAAAACTCGAAATCGACACTTACACAAATTAATAATACCCTAAGTAATCTATACGCACCTATATACCAACTTTTATCTATAAGAACACGTAACCTTTTCGATCAAATAGAATCAATCGAATTATTTGTTAAACATTATACTACCCCACAAAAGCGAACTAAACGCGGACTTTTCAATTTCCTAGGAAAAGCACAAAAATATCTCTATGGTACATTAGATGCCGATGATGGAGAAAGATACGACAATTATATTAAAATATTACGAGAAAATCAAGAAATCTTACATAAAGATTTGTCTGCAACCCAGACTATTGTAAAACAATTAACAAAAGATCTTGACGCACAGCTGACTAATATTAAAACTAATCAGCAAAAGTTATTAACCCGGATGGAAGACCTCACTAATATGACTCATACTACAACCACTTCGTCTTACTATACTGTTACGCTAGACAATATTGAGACTAATCTACGTGTCATTCATGACATAAAAAGTAATTTGCAAACTGCAATAAACTTTGCGGAAATAAACATTATGCATCACAGTATTATTAAGTATAAAGAACTTCGCAGAATAATTACAAAGATAAGGCCCGAGAGTCGTATTCATTTCGACAATATAATTAAATATTACGAAGTAGCACACGCAGATGTGACAATTAAGAATGATCTAATTATATTTTATATTGCAATACCTTTAATTTTAGAGAAACCTTATATACTTTATCGAATATATCCAATACCAATAAATAATCAAATAACGATTTTAAATAATCCGTATTTATTGAGATCTACAGATGACTTTTACAACTCAAAAGAAAATTGTTATAAAATAGAAAATATATCTTTATGTTCTAGAGACACACTGAATAAAAACGAACCCTGTATACCTCAAACAATTAATTTGACAAACCATTGTCCACTAATACCAATTAAATATAATAAAACTTCTATAACACAACTTGAGGACAATTCCCTTATAATTATACCTGCTTCTAAAGAAAGCATATACTTTCAATGTCCAAATCAACATAGCGTTGAAACCATTGACAAAGTATCTTTAATATTGCCCTCAGATTGCAAAGTAAAAATCCAAATTAATATTTACGATTCTCAAAAACTAGAAACAATTAGTTTAAGACTAAAACTCCCATCAATAAATATTGATGAAAAATTAATCCAAGATACTGAACCCTTGGAACTAAAAGAAATAAATCTTGATAAAATCAATGAAGATTTAGAGAATGCTAAAAGATTAATAATTCATCCCCTAAAACAAATGGACTTTGTAAGTTCTGGAGTTTCAATTACTCTAATAATAATTATTATTATAATATTTACAATCATCATAAGTTTCTTGTATTATTATTGCAGAAAGGAAAAATCTAAAGAAAATGTAAAAGTGGACATAAAATTAGAATCTCTCGAAAATCAACTCCGATTTTCTCAAACTTAAGGAGGGAGGAATTATATGGCCACTTCCGATGAATCATTTAGAATTAAGCATCATATTTCTGATTACTCATTCATTCTTGCTATTTCAGCATTTATTTTTATATAAATACAGAAGAATTAGTAATCATCTTTAGTCATTAAGTACCTATAGATCGGTTAACATCCATTGTAATTTCGTGTTTTAAAAATACAAGTTACAAGTTTGAATGTAAAATTGTATCATGGTTCACAATGTTTGTTTTAATAATTAGCAAATGTGTTGCTAAAACGCTTAGTGAAGAAATAAGCATATCAGTTCCTGTTCCTTGTTGTATGGTCACCATACAAAAGATATAAAAACCCTCACAAAAGCAATCCATTTAGCTGCCTTTTTAGCTGCAAAGTACTAAGTCTAAAGATGTCATATTCTGCGAAATGACGATTGTAATTACACACTAGTCGGTCAATAAATGCGCCAGACCCATAATTTGTACGGTGGTATCTTTCAAAGAATAGCTGAGGTTGTCTTGTTCTCCTAATAGGTACCAAAAATGAGACCGACCCCAACAATATTTCACAATCAATGTCTCCATTTATTAGCTCGTGTAGAAAGACAAGAAGTGCCTTACGTCTCCGAAACTCAAGGGTTTGAAGGCCGCATAGAAGAGCTCTAGTGTTATACGATAGATCCTGATATGGAAAATTAAATTTATATAAGAGGTATTTCGCAAATCTATTTTGTACTTAACAATACTCCAAAACACTCCGTACCAGTGAGTAATACAGACAGACAATTGCTTTGGTGTCCGTCACATGCCTTGTATTCCTTTTTATAAAGCCCAACAATCTAAAACCCTTGAGTACAATGCTGTCAATATGCAGATTAAATGTTAGTTTGTCATCAAAGATAACACCTAGGTCAGTGTAAGAACTAACAACCTCTAGTGTTACATCATTTATGAGGTAGGAGAAGAGAACAGGATTAATGCGTTTATGAAAACGGAGCACTTTACACTTGGATATGTTAAGATGGAGATAATTAGTGCTGCACCAGTTGACGAGCCTTCCAATGTCAGATTGCAGTGCATTTGAGTCAGTGTAAACGGGAGCAAAAAATTTTAAATCGTCTGCATACAAAAGACATTTGGACGCTCTAAAGCAAGATACTATGTCATTTATAAAAAGTAGAAAGAGCACTGGACCAATATGTGAACCCTGTGGGACACCCGATGTCACAATAACCTCCCTAGAAACTGAACCACAAATGTTGACCTGTTGTCGACGATTAAACAAATAAGATCTGATCCACTCCAAATAACTTCCAGAAAGACCAATTTGCTGCAATTTTAATAATAAAAGCTGATGACAAACACTATCAAAAGCCTTGGATATGTCCGTGTAAACAGCATCAATCTGTTGGCCAGCTTCGACAGATGTAATTAAGTAATTTTGGAACATCGCAAGATTTGTAGTAGTTGAGCGACCGCGATAAAAACCATGTTGCATACTCGTAATGTAGTGTTTCAAAGACTCAAATAAATGATCAGTGATAATTGCCTCAAACAGCTTTGGGATATGTGAAAGCAAAGAGATACCTCTGTAGTTCTTTATATCGCTTTTATCACCGGATTTAAAGATCGGCATCAGTGTAGAAAATTTCCAAATATCAGGAAATGAACCTAGATTAAAAGATCTTTGAAAAATTACACATAGCGGTTGAGACAACGACTGACAGCACCTTTTCAAAAAGATAGTGGGAATTCCGTCAGGACGAGCCCTCTTAGAAACATCAAGGCCATCTATTTTAGTGCAGATTTCTGCCTCTGTAAAATAAAATCTAAAACTTCATGGTGTGAATAGCAGGACTGAAAATGGGCTGCAAATGCATTAGCGATGTGATTTGAACCCATAATTTCACCGTCATAATTCATAACACTAGGCATACCAGAGTCTCTTCTCAAGTTACGAACAAATGACCAAAAGTGCTTGATATTTTCCGGAATAAGTAATTCAGTTTGCGTGACATATGTAAGATAGCACATGTCAGTTCGAAACTTTACTTCACGTCGTATGTCCGAATAGGCCAGATAGTCAGCTTGTTGTTCAGTCCTTTTATACCTCTTATATAGGCGATTCTTTTGTCCAATAAGCCTTCTCAATGGGAGGTCAAACCATTTTGGGTACTTGCAGTCAACCATGGTTTTCTTGGGAACATGAATATCGATTCCCCGAAGCAAAACCTCATAGAAGGTTTCAACGATCCCGTTGATGTCAGGAGATGATAAGAAAGACCAATCCGATTGCTTATAAAAAAGATTGAGTTCATGGAAATTTGCCCGATGAAACTGATATACACTCACTTGATTGTAACTTTTTATTGGAGGAACATATTCAATTTTATACATCAATTCAATCGCAGGATGGTAAGGGTCAATATTTACTAGGGGTAAATTAGGAGATGAAATGCGAACATTAACAAAATCATCAGCAAAAATCAAGTCTAAAGTTCTATCCATGTGATTGCATAAAGAATTAATTTGTTGCAATTCTAGAAAGTTCATTGACACAATAAGAGTTTCGAATATTTAACCGAGCTTTCGGATTTGACAAGCTGCTTGTAAATCTAGGAACTCGTTTTATATATATATATATATATATATATATATATATATATAAATATCAAGTACTTTCTTGGGATTAGGTTCGTGGATTGAACAAAGAAACTTTATTTGACGTTTCGCCTGTCCATTTCAGGCTTTTTCAAAATATTTAATTCTGCACATCTAAAAATTAAATACAAAAAGTGTATATATGTAAGTTAATAAATAAAAACAATTAGGTATAACGGCACGCACTAAAATTATTAAAACATTTATTTAAAATAGTACAGTACATACCTTGAGAAAGATGTTCTTTTACCTTGCTTGGCGGTGTGGAGGTAAGTGATACACTGGGTAAAGAATTCTATTGTTTTTTTTTATATATATCCTTTAGTTTTTTTGATTATATTTACAATGTAGAACTATTTGTGGATACGGGTTGTTTTAAAAGTATTTGTGTGAGTCTGACAGTATACAGTATGTATTTATGATTGATGGAAAATAGTTTATAACAATTGAATTCAATTAGATTGTGATATATTTGGCTGAGATTGTCAATGTCTTTCCGATCGTTTACTGTATTTTTTCTTTTTTTATCTCGACCATTTCTTTGAATGTCATTTTATGGTAATGTTGTTCTTTTGATAAGACCGTTGTACCCGAAAAATCAAATTCATGTTTCATGTCTCTTTCATGTTTATGTAGTGCTGTGGTGCTTCCTATATTCAGTCACCATTCTACAAACTTACAAGTTTTTTATCAAATTGCTTATCAAAAATTACAGGCAGAAATGATTATTACATTAAAGATTCGTTTGAATTTAAAAAGTTTATAGACACCCTTAAAATACCAAATAATTTCCAACTCATCTCTCTAGACGTAATATCCTTATATACAAACATTCCGACTAAACTTTTAAAACAAATCATTAAAGAAAAATGGAATCAGATAAAGAATCACACAACACTCACTTGCACAGAATTCATAGAAGGGATAGATCTCATTCTTTCGAACAACTATTTCCAATACAAAGATGATTACTACCAACAACGATGACGGATGTGCAATGGGTTCACCCATCTCTTCCACCGCAGCCCAAATAGTAATAGAATATCTAGAAGAAACAGTGTTACAAAAAGCCAATGTACCAATATTATTTTTTAAAAGGTACGTGGATGATTGTTTATTAGCCATACCAAAAAATAAAACAACGGAAATTACCTCCCTCTTTAACAATTTTCATCCAAAATTGCAGTTTACTTCCGAAATAGAAAATGATGGTGCTATAAACTTTTTGGATTTAACATTAATAAGAGATCACAAAACAAATGGCATTAAAACTAAGTGGTACACCAAAAAAACCTAGTCCTCCCGCTACCTTAATTATAATTCCAGTCACCCAAAATGTCAAAAAAACTCCGTGATGATAGGATTAGTTGACCGTGCACTAACACTAACATCACCTATATACCGAGTTGACATTCTAAATAAAGTTAAAAATACTCTCTTAAAAAATCATTTCCCATTAAAAGCCATCGAACGAATTATAAAGCGAAGAACCCAAAAATTATACAATGCCACAAAACATATTGTAAATAATCATGACAACAATAAAACAACTACATACATATCTTTGCCATACACTGAAGGTCTTTCTGAAAAGATTAAACACATTCTCGGTAAACACGACATAACCGTATGCCACAAATCTAACAATACCCTTAAATCTTTATATACACCCCTAAAAAGTCAGACACCAATTAAAAAACAATCAAACGTAGCTTACAGCATTCCCTGTCTAAACTGCCCCAAAAAATATATAGGCATGACCACACAATACTTATCAAATAGACTAAATGGGCATAAATATACAAAAAATGCTTCCACAGCACTACATAAACATGAAAGAGACATGAAACATGAATTTGATTTTTCGGGTACAACGGTCTTATCAAAAGAACAACATTACCATAAAGTGACATTCAAAGAAATGGTCGAGATAAAAAAAGAAAAAAATACAGTAAACGATCGGAAAGACATTGACAATCTCAGCCAAATATATCACAATCTAATTTAATTCAATTGTTATAAACTATTTTCCATCAATCATAAATACATACTGTATACTGTCAGACTCACACAAATACTTTTAAAACAACCCGTATCCACAAATAGTTCTACATTGTAAATATAATCAAAAAAACTAAAGGATATATATATAAAAAAAACAATAGAATTCTTTAACCAGTGTATCACTTACCTCCACACCGCCAAGCAAGGTAAAAGAACATCTTTCTCAAGGTATGTACTGTACTATTTTAAATAAATGTTTTTATAATTTTAGTGCGTGCCGTTATACCTAATTGTTTTTATTTATTAACTTACATATATACACTTTTTGTATTTAATTTTTAGATGTGCAGAATTAAATATTTTGAAAAAGCCTGAAATTGACAGGCGAAACGTCAATTAAAGTTTCTTTGTTCAATCCACGAACCTAATCCCAAGAAAGTACTTGATATTTATAAATTGTAAGGTTCAAGAAGAGAAATAAAAAAATATATATGTATATATATATATATACAATTATTCAATTTGTTTCTTAAACCCGGTATATATTAATTGGACTTCTTTCTTGGGTATAGGTTTATTTGCAAAATCAAACAATGGGATTAACTTGACGTTTCGCCTATGATAGTAGGCTTTCTCAAAAATTGCTCATTCCTTTATTTTTTTTTTATTTATTCGAGGTATGTAACCTTAGTTTATTAATTTTGTAATAATTATTGTCAATAGTATAAAATTTTAAATCAGTTTTAGAAAAATTGTAAATGTCATTTTATAATTAGACCACTAAATGTTTTTTAAATTAATTGCAGATAGGTAAGGAAAGCCATATATACCAAAAAGGCATTTGAGTCAGGCGTGAGTCACGGAATATTGCTGCAAAAGCTCGAAGTGTATGGCTTTCGGGTCATCGCACTGGAGTGGTTTAGGTCATATTTAAATGGCCGTACGCAGGCTGTGAGGAGCAGCAGTGATGTACATGAACCTCTGGAGGTGAGCGCGGGCGTACCGCAGGGCTCTGTGTTGGGACCATTATTGTCTTTGCTCTATGTTAATGATTTACCATCACTTAGAATTAGAGGTTCCTTCACAATTTTTGCGGACGACACAACGATATTATGGCATGACCGATGTGTTGACAGGTTACACGGGGATATGGCTGAGGATCTGATGGAAGTAAAAAAATGGTGTGACGCGAACTTGTTAGCCCTAAACATATCCAAGACAAATCTTCTGAGCTTTAAGTGTAACCTCAGTGACGTAGCTCTGTGTGATCAGTTAGTGAGCACTGTCCCGGCAGCAAGGTTTTTAGGACTTCATATCGACAGCGAACTGAATTTTGAACAACATATAATGAACATTTCAAAAAAGATTTCCTCAGGATGCTATGCTATTAGGGTTATTTCTAGAGAACTAGATCCTGGTACAACAAGGAACGCGTATTTTGCCCTTATTGAAAGCCGCCTCAGACATGGTATAGCTTTCTGGGGATCTTGCTCGCAAACGCTGTTCAACTCTGTTTTTATCTTACAGAAAAGAGCAGTAAGATACTTGTGCAAGGCTGGATGTAGAAATACCTGTAGACCTTTATTTGTCCAACAAAAAATATTGACCCTGCCAAGCATTTTTATCTTTGAAACGGTCTCATTGATGTTTAAAAAGTTTAAGAGTGAAATTAACTCCCATGTCTCGGCTTACAATACCCGTATCTTGTAACGCAGCAGCAATAACTTACGGAATACCGGAACCCACGTTGAGAAGATACATAAAAAGAGACGCTCAAAATAAAGAGTTCCCGGAGGGTGGGGGCCGCTTCAAAAACACCTTCAATGCTAAGCAGACGAAAGAATTTGTTAGCTACCTAACAGAATGTAATCAACGAGGTCTTGGGTTAACTTGCATGCAAGTTCGAAAACTTACATATCAATATACAGAAGCAAACCATATAGAACACAGGTTCAACAGAGAAACAAAAGCAGCCGGGACTGATTGGTTCAAAACTTTTAATACACGTAACAGCCTGAGTCTGAGGAATCCTGAAGCCACTTCAATTGCACGGATACGCGGATTCAACAAGATCGCTGTCGAATTTTTTTTTTCTATTTTAAAAGAAGTTAAAGTCAAATACAAATTTAAAGCAGACCGTATCTATAATGCGGACGAATCCGGACTTTCAACTGTACCAACGAAGTTACCCCAAGTTATCACTCCAAAAGGCCAGCGACGAGTTGCTAAAATAGTGACAGCCGAGAGAGGTCGAAACACAACTTTGGTTTGTGCAATGAATGCTGCCGGGTCATATATACCCCCATTTCTGATATTTGGCCGAATTAGAATGAAACCCGAACTGTTAAATGGTTGTCCTCCCGGTTCTGATGGTAGGGCACAACCTTCAAGTTGGATGACGGCTGAAACTTTTCTTGCCTACCTAAAACACGGCCCATTATGCAAGACCATCTATTAACGATCCTGTATTATTACTGGTTGATAACCACAGTTCCCACATTTCCCTGCCAGGAATAAACTTTTGCCGAGAGAATGGAATTGTGCTAATGAGATTTCCACCCCACACGACACACTGACTACAACCTCTCGACGTCGCTTTTTTCGGCCCTTTCAAATCATTTTACAGTCAAATGTGTGATTCTTTCTTAATCAATTATCCAGGAATTTCAATAACTGATAAAAATATCGGACCTTTGTTTGGAGAGGCTTACTGCAGGGCAGCCAATGTAAACAATGCTGTAAACGGCTTCAGAGCTTGTGGCATTGAGCCATTTAACCCGCTGATTTTTGACGACAATGATTTCGCACCTTCTAAAACAACTGAACGTATTGAACAATCTGAGGATAACAGTGCTCTTTCAATGGTTAACAATACACATCGTCAACTGATGAAGGGGACCAAATACCTTTGAGTATGTTGGCTCAAAATATAAAATCGGTTACTACACGAGAGCAGAACACATCAAAAGAAACATTTGATGTTCCAAAGAAGCTTCAAATAAAGTCTTATAAACGTCAACTATTTATAGACGAGGGCACTTCCAGTGATTGCCTTCCTTCTATCTGGGAAAATGTCATCTTCTGTTATAAGCAGCACGCCAATCAAATTGCAACTAGAACAAAAACAAAGAGAAAATAAAGAAAAAGAAAAACAAAAACAATTGAAACATGAAAAGAAACAATTGAACATACAAAAAAAATCAACAATTTCGGAAAATAGAGCACAAAAATATCGAAAAACGCCGTTGCCTAATGCTGCTGATATTGCAGGTTCCAGTAGTGACATTCAATATTTATGCCCTGGATGTGAGGAGGAATATAGTGACCCACCATCTGAAAATTGGTTGCAATATTGTCAGTGTCTATCATGGTTGCATGAAGCATGCAGCAACTATGAGGGTTTTGGCAGTTTTAATTGTGATCCTTGTGGATAGTCATCTTACCCCAACAGGTTCGTCAACTTACCCAGAGCATGGGGTAAGTTGACGTAAATTAACTACTTTTTTTTTGTTGTTTGTAGAAAACCCATTTATATTTTCATACTTTTGGTAAGATTAATTTGACACTCATAAACATGTTTGTACTGATATGTATTTAACCCTCAAATAAATGTATTTGCTTTATATTTTCATTTTCCCTTAGCTTCGTCATCTTACCGCGATCTCCCCTATATGGTAAATGAATTTTACTCAGACAATTTTATGTAGCTCATCTTTTTATGTTCTATTTGTCACAATTGACCATAACTGTGAATTTGTTTTATGCTTTGTATTATAGTCCCTCTATTTTTTTTGTATTTGTATTTTAATTGATATTTTAAATATTTATTGTGTTGCCATTGTTAAATGTATGGTATTATTGGTCCAATTTTATATTAGTCATTTACAGCATAAACAAATTTTTAATTTTATTACTTAGATTTTGATTAGTGTTTTAATGTGCTTTGTTCATGAGATGTGTAAATCTTCTAACAAAAAAGCTTATTTGGTTTGATTTGATTTGATATACATATATATATATATATATATATATATATATATATATATATATATATATATATATATATATATATATATATATAGGGTGTTTCTTAATTGAGTGTCAATATTTAAGGAGGTGATTTTTGGGTTCAGTTTAAGAAGAAAACTTCATATAAACATATGTCCTAAACGGTGTAAATTTTGAGATACAGGGTGTTAAACTTTCAATAATTTCATAATTTTTCGATAATATCTCGAATACCACTCTAGATATTGTAATGAAATTTGGTATAGAGATACTATGCATCTAGTGGAATTTTTTGATGTAGAACATTTTTTTATTTTCACCAGTGGCGTCCGTACGAAATCCGACTTGCATATTTTCCCAAACATTGATGGTACGCCCCTGATTTTTTTTTAAATAAAAATTATTTTTGAAATTCCCATTCACTTTTGAGCAAGTTTGATCTCTTGGTAATTTTGAGTTGAACGCACGGTTTTCGTTTTAAAAAATAAAAACCGTTTCTCTGCAGAGTTTTAACAATATCGCTAATATGACAACACCAATCATCAAAATCAAATCAAATTTGCTTATGAATAACTAATACCCAAAGATTTCAAAATTATTATTTGAGTTTATAATTTTTTAACACGAAACTATAAAATACTATTAGTTCATCAATAAAGAAAGATTACTAATAATAATTATTATTGTAGTAGGCTTTGGCTGTCAGAATTAATACTTCTCTTGTAACATAATTTGACAGTTCAGCTTTCAGATTTAGTCGGGTTTAATTAATTTTGTGTTCTAAATATCTGATATATCTGCGAAAAGAAATAGTTGAGTTTACCAACGAAGAGTTGGCAGACATGCGTTACATGTATGGTTTGGCTGATGGCAGTTCACCGGAAGCTAGGCGATTATATCAAGAGCGCTTTCCTGGTAGAGTCATACTAGATAGGCGAATATTTGCAAATGTGCATAGAAGGTTGACTGAAACAGGTACATTCAAGCCAAATAATCTATATATAATAAAAGGGGCCCATCGGACTGTAAGAACTCCAGAAATTAAAGAGGCAGTATTAAATTCCATAGATGAAAATCCTGAACTGAGTACTAGGAAAATTGGAATTAACCTAAATATTTCGCACATCCTAGTTTGGAGAATTCTACATGATTTTTTTTATACGCATATCACATTCAACGAGTGTAAGCCTTACTTCTCCGAGATCTTCCTTTCCGAGTTAATTTTTGTGAATGGTTTTTGGAAAAAATTGCGCGTAATCCCTTATTTGATCGCGAAATAATGTTCACAGATGAAGCGAACTTCTCCAGGAACTCTATCAGAAACTTCCACAATAATCATATCTGGGCCGACGAGAACCCCCATGCCATTGTAGAACATCATCATCAAGAGCAATTCTCTGTAAATGTTTGGGCTGGCATTATCAAAAATCACCTAATTGGACCTTTTTTCCTCCCAGAAAGACTAAATGGCCATAATTATCGCCGGTTTCTTGAGAACGATTTGCCGATATTGTTAGAAGATATACCAATTCTGATTAGAAACAGAATGTGGTTCATGCACGATGGCGCGCTCGCTCACTTTAGTATTGAAGCCAGAGAATATTTGAACCGCACATTTAACAACAGATGGGTAGGTCGTGGCGGACCCCAACCATAGCCCCCTAGGTCCCCAGACCTAAATAGTTTGGATTTTTTTCTATGGGGACATCTTAAATCTTTAGTTTACCGCACCCCAGGAAACACTGTAGAGGAGCTGAAGGATCGTATGAGAGATTCTTGCGATATTATCAGAAATACCGAGGGTATCCTTCAAAGAGTTCGAGACAACATGAGGAAAAAGGGCTTAAGCGTGTATTCTCCAAGGTGGTGGGCATTTTCAACAACTTATCTAATTTTTTTCTTCTATTTTGTTTCACAAAGTCTGCTGTCAGTTTGTTAAAACCTAATTATTTTTGTTGAAATTATTAATTATGTACCTAGTTGTATTAGTATAGTATTGTAAATAATTTGTTATTGTTGAAGAATGTCATATTATTTTAATAAAATTTATAAAAAGTATTTATGAAGGAACAGCCTTCTGAAAAACATTGACATGGTGGTCCTAGATTGGTGGCTGAAGACTACATACTATTATCTACAAATATCTCTCACTAAGATAAAGCGATTTCTGATTTTAATAAGAATGGACATAGTAATTACTTTCACGCCACTGATTTTTCTAAAATAAAGCATTTTCACTGATTCATTTGTTTGTTTTTGAAAACTTTTAGTATTTATTTTCGACAAGATTTGATTTCTCGAGTTTAATACAATAATATTCCTCTGCATGCATGGTGATATCCGTCTTATGACCAGGATTGTTTGGACCATGCAGAGAAACGGTTTTTATTTTTTAAAACGAAAACCGTGCGTCCAACACAAAATTACCAAGGGATCAAACTTGCTCAAAAATGAATGGAAATTTCAAAAATAATTTTTATTTAAAAAAAATCAGTGGCGTACCATCCATGTCTGGGAAAATATGCAGGTCGGATTCCGTACGGACCCCACTGGTGGAAATTAAAAAAATGTTCTACATCAAAAAATTCCACTAGATGCATAGTACCTCTATACCAAATTTCATTACAATATCTAGAGTGGTATTCGAGATATTATCGAAAAATTATGAAATTATTGAAAGTTTAACACCCTGTATCTCAAAATTTACACCGTTTAAGAGATATATTTATATGAAGTTTTCTTCTTAAAATGGACCCAAAAATCACCACTTTAAATATTCACACTCAATTAAGAAACACCCTGTATATATATATATATATATATATATATATATATATATATATATATATATATATATATATATTATACTCAACTAGAAACTGATAAAATATTGGTGGGAATCCAATATGAAGGAACAAAATGGCGCCCAATAAAAATGTTTGAAAAGATGGGATATGCTATGTACGGGACTAAATTGGGCCACACTTCACTATTTCTAATAAAAGGAAAGATCCATAACAAGAAAAGTTACGGGTAAAAGAAATTTACCGATTTTTTTATAATATCTCCAAAAGTTACTGTTATTAAATAAATTTTCTATATAGTTTAATTCCCTTTACCCTTTTAAAACCAGGTCTAAAATTTTGAAAAAGTCCGCGGAATCGCTTTTGGATTACAGATATTTAAAATTGATCCTAAAACAGTATTTTTGGCAAGCAAATCAATTAAATTCATTTCACATTCCAATAGCCTACTGTGATATTAAGCACTGTTCGGTCCGTCCCTGTTATAACGCTATAAATTACCATAGCAACCTGACCTAACAACCTATAGGCGGCAAAGTAAACAAGCGTATAAAACAAAAGATCTAGGTGCAATGCACGATCATCACTCTTCTGTTTATAATAATAATTGCCTAAGAGCACCCAGAAACCCGAACAATGCCCATCCGCAGACTCATTTCGACCAGAAGTTTTTGAACGATTTGCATAATGAGGTGACGAAAAATTTTAACGACAAAATGAAGACGAACATTTTGGAGTCCTCGCGGGACGGTGTTAAAACATTTATTGATTTCTTCGACAGCATTCCGGAGTATGACGACATCAATCACCTGTCCAACAGAGAGTTTTATAAGAAGTTGGAAAACTTGAAAGAAAAGCAGAGGGAGTTTTGCGAGTATCTAAATCGCCAACTGAAGTTTGACACGAAGGTAAGTCTAATAATGTATTTTTGAAGAAAACACCCTGCGTATTTTTTCTTTTTTTTAATTTAGTACGGACTGAGCATGGAAATAAAAACTTAAAGTAGAAATAACAATGTATTTTTCGATATAGATCCCTTGCATTTGAATGCAGGTATAACAACGTTTCAATAATAACTGCAAGCCGTTGTAGAAATATTTTTCTGTTTTCTCCTCAATATGGTCCTCGATAGCTGCTGCAAGTTCTTCATTGTCCCAAAATTTTCTCCCTCGAAGAGTTTTTTTTTAGGTTCGGGACAAAAAATAAGGGGCTAGGTCTGGACTATAAGGTAGATGTACAATTATATATATATATATATATATATATATATATATATATATATATATATATATATATATATATATATATATATATATATATATATATATATATATATATATATAGAAATATGATACATCTACCTTATTATATATATATAAATATTATATTTTATATCTTTTTTGTTTTTTCAAAATATCTAAAAAACCAAAATATATATATATCGCAGCATATATATTCAATTATTAACTAAATTATCTAAAACTTTCCTATTATATAATATATTCCTATATATCTTATAGTTCGCAAGATCCCAATACATGTATGACCAAAATGGGACACACTGTTATATATATATATATATATATATATATATATATATATACATACAGTGGGATCTTGGCTTCTACTATACAGGGTGTTCTACGAAAAAGTAACACATTTCGCGACTTAATAGCTCGAAAACGAAAAATGATATCGAAATGTTGTCAATGTTGCCAAATTTTCCCATTTATCCTAAGATCGCGGAGAAATACCTATTGTTGGGACAAAATGACTGTTTTATTTTAAATGGGACACCGTATATATTTTTATGGTCTTGGAGAGCCTGACACTTCTTCTTTTCAAAAATACAGAGTTTGGGGATATTTATTGCTTATATATATATATATATATATATATATATATATATATATCTGGCATTATTAATATATATATATATATATATATATATAATATATATATATATATATATATATCTATATATATATATATATGGGGATATATATCGTTGAAATGCTTGAATTTTGTATGCCGTATATATATATATATATATATATATATATATATATATAAGAGTTTTCTAACACAGGCCAGCTCATTATTTTCACAATGGTCAAGCCAAATTTTCCCATTTATCCTCCCAATAACAAAAAAAATATTCCGAAAGCCCTAATACGTACCATTTTTTAATAGCCTAATTAGAACCTTTTATATCGGCAGGTAAACAATTTTATTGTGGGACGGCTAAAATGGGTCCATTTTACAACGGAAAAATTACCTCGACTGGGTTTTTTACAACGTTAGACATAAAATAAACGTTAAACATCACTCTTCTGTTGAGTTTCGAATTGAGTGGTTCTCTGTGTATCGATAAGCAAGTGTATGTGAAGACGAGAATGTCGAGTCAAACGCGCCGAAGTTGCCAAATTTCTCCTGACAAATTTTGTTATATTTATGGAATGGTGAAATCACAGGCTAGGCGATTTTCCGAAAATGTAAAAAAAGCCTACTTTAAATATTTTGGTGTGTTAATTGGGGATCAAGATAAGCGGTGGGCTCCCCACGTGTACTGTGTTAGTTGTAGTGTATCATTGGTGCAGGGGATGAAGGGAAAGAGAAAAGGATGCCTTTTGCAATTCCAATGGTATGCCGAGAACCCACCAATCGTTCCGACGATTGTTATTTTTGTCTGACAAAGACTGAAGTTTATTCCAATAAGGGAAAGCACAATATAGAATATCCAAATTTGATATCTGCCATACGACCTGTTCCTCATAATGCAAATTTGCCAGTGCCGATTTTGGGAGATAATGGAGATAACGCATCATCAGGCAGCTCAGAAGAGCAATGCACCGATCCCACTTTTACCACAGGTCCCAGTTCCGGCCCAGTGGCGGCTCGTCAGGGTAGGCCTCTGAGGCCGCGCATCACCCCCAAAATAAAGGAAAAGAGAATTTTTTTATATAACTTTTTATCTATTACCAATTAGAAATATACTTTTTAACAGTTTTACAACATAATAACATTAAAAAAAAAACAAAATATAATCCCATAATAAATATTTTAGAAAATAAATTCTGACCACATCAAAAAACCGACCGTGCAAACCCATTCCTAAAGAAAGTGCTCTCGAATGGGGCGAAATAATTTTAGCTTGTAAAGTTTCGACTTCTGACCTATTTATCAACGGCCGGTGCTGATGCCGGCGAGTCACCTGATTACGACAGAGCGGGATGGCGATTGCCGATGCACGCGTTTTCTATTGCATTCTTGAGGCGATAAATCTGTAGCTTGGATATGCTTTTATTGGTTATTTAAATCACATGACTAGCGAAATATTCCAACGGCATCTTTTTACGTGGTGCGTGCGGCTGAGAAAGAAATAGGAAATAGATTGCGATAATCGCTGATTGAGGGCGTTCTGTCTTTTAAGGTGAATAAATACGCGTGAGTAAGTTTTTGTTTTGTTTTGATTTGATTTGGTAAGTTGGACCGTTCCATTTTTTGTATTTGCTTTTTGCTTTTGAAATGAATCCTATTCACGACATTATTGCTTCATTAATTGAAACGCCTTTTTTAAGAAGAAGCGAAACTGAAAAGAAACAGATATTAGGTAGCCGTCCGACGCCGAAAATTTTAGCAATATTTAACGATAAGAGGCAAGGTAAAAAATATTCAAGAACTTTTCAAATACCTTGGTACGAAACTTATAGGTGGCTATGCGGAAGTATTTATAAAGAAAGCTTATATTGTTGGCCTTGTATTTTATTAGGTTGCGTCAAAAATAATTGGAGTTCAGGGGGCGGATATTCGGATTTAAAAAATTTTTCACGAGCAGTAAAATCGCATGAAAGTTCAAGAGAGCATATTAAAAATTCGGTAGCACTTACAAGACTGGAGCAAAATAGGGCGACTATTGCGGATACACGACAAGAAAATGCAAGTCTTAATAAAATTGTTTATAATGAATATGTTCGAAAAAACCGTTTATTATTAAATTATTTAATTGACGTTACTATTACTTTGGGTAAACAGGACTTGGCATTTCGAGATCATAATGAAACAACAGATTCTTTTAACCGTGGCAATTTTAAGGAAATATTTGCATGCTTAATAAAAAGAAATGCCGAACTTACTGAACATTGTGCTAAATTTAGTAATATTTTTACGGGACAATCTAAGACTATACAAAATGAACTAATTGGTTGCATACATGACTATATTCAAGAATATATAAAAAAAGAAATCACTGACACCGATTGTTGTTTTTTTGGCGTAATTGCGGATGATAGTACTGATATAACAGAAAAATCACAGTGTTCGATAACAGTTAGGTATATGACCACCGGATCTTTAAAAGAAAGATTTTTAGGATTTTTTGACGTTAGCGATAATAGAACAGCAGAGAGCCTTTTTCATTTAATAAAAAACAGCTTAGAGCCTTATGACTTTAAAAATAAATTGGTCGCGCAGTGTTACGATGGGGCTAGTATTATGGCAGGTGAAATAAATGGGCTTCAAACAAAAGTTAGATCTATTGCTCCTTTAGCTATGTTTACTCATTGTTGCGCCCACAGATAAATCTAGTTTTACAACAGGGAACAAAACTGATTACCCAAAGTCGTATATTTTTTGCCACTTTATTAGGAATACCAAATTATTTCCACCAATCACCAAAACGGTCTTTTGTGCTTAATCAGATAGTAGGTAAAAGAATTCCGCGAGCTGTAGAAACGCGATGGTATACACGGTCTAAAATTTTAAACTTAGTGGCTAATGAATGGGACAATTTAATTATAGTATTTGAAACTATTATTAATGACTTAAGTTCTGGAACAGAATCTATTAATGGTGCAAAAGGATTTCTAAAGCATTTTAATGATTTCGAAATTTGCCTTTTAACGCATATTTATAAACAAATTTTTAGTTGCACTGATGTACTGTTTCAAATATTACAGTTAAAGCATTTAGATATAAATTACTGCATTTCGCAAATAAACCTTGCCAAGCAACGAATTGTTGAATTTAGAAACGAGGACCATTTCAAAGAACTTTTCAATATTGCTAAAAAAGCCACTATTCTGCCAACTAACACACGTCGAGGGCAATGTTCTAGCGACTTTGATATTTTTACTAAATATAAAATATTATATTTCGAAATAATAGATTGTATAATTCTTCAATTAGGGACGTGGTTTGAAAATTTAAATAATTTAAATTTCTTTGCTTTAGTCGATTGCACAAAATATTCGGAATATGTTAAATGCTTTCCAGACGACTTATTAAATAATTTATTAAAAAATTATCCAAACATTTTTGACAGAGATAGATTAAAGAATGAGCTTTCTGTATTGTATAGGGATGAACAATTTTCAAATTTAGATGTCGAAAAAAGTCTAGCTTTGTTATTTAAAGATTTTAAAGCAATTTTTGCGGAAGCATATAAGCTTTTTAATTTAGTTTTAACTATTCCCGCAACAAGTGTATCGGCCGAACGAAATTTTTCATGTCTTAAACGGATCAAAACCTACCTAAAAAACACAATGACACAAGAACGGCTTTCGGGTTTAGCAATGATGTCAATAGAGCAGGAATTACTGTCAGAACTTAGTGAAGACCAAAACTTTTACGACCAAATTATAGATAAATTTGCAACCTTAAAAGACAGACGTATAGATTTAATGTACAAAAAGTAGTTTTTTTATCTTATTTCATACAACTATTTATTTTAAGTTTTAATAAACTAAATTATGTTTTTATTATCGCAATCACCGCTATATTTTAGTGATAGGTGTACATATTTTACTTGTTTTGTTTACTTTTTATTTACTTTTTTTAGAGTTTATTTTTTTAGTTTTTAATGGTTTAGTAGGGCTATTGGCGATGACCTCCATTAAAAAAAAAAGGTCAACGCGTCGCAGAATAATACCTCATGGGTGACGTGAAAATTTATTCACATTTAAACAAAATTAACCTCATGTAGCCTCACCCTTCAATATACTCACGAGCCGCCACTGGTTCCGGCGAGCCACATTTGTTGTTCAAAGTGAATTAAATGTTTTAATACGTGATTTGGGGTTATCAAAGCAACAGTCAGAACTTCTGGGTTCCCGTCTTAAGGAGTGGAACCTATTGGCGAAAGAAACAAAAATTATGAATTTCAGAAAAAGAAATGCTATGTTTTCTGAATTCTACAGTATGGAAAATTCTTTGTGCGCGTGTACTGATATAAACAGTTTAATGCAGAAACTTGATATTGAACATTCTCCCCGTGAGTGGCGCTTATTCATAGACTCATCTAAATATACCTTAAAAGCTGTTTTATTGCATAATGGAAAATTAAAACCCTCTATACCAGTTGCCCATTCAGTTGCAATGAAAGAAAATAATGAAAATATGGGGGGGGATCTCAAAATGTTAAATTTATACCTCTTGTTGATCCCAAAAATGTCCTTTTGCCTCGTCTTCACATTAAACTTGGGCTGATGAAAAACTTTGTGAAGGCTTTGAATAAAGATGGTGATGGATTTAAATACCTAAGATAAGTCTTTCCCCAGTTAAGTGATGCCAAATCAAAAGAAGGCATTTTTATTGGGCCACAAATCAGAAAATTGCTGGACGATGTCAATTTTACGTAAAAGCTTACCAGGCAGGAACTCAGATCATGGAATTCATTTGTTAATGTAGTAAGAGGATTTTTAGGCAACAATATGGATGAAAATTTTGAACAATTAGTTAATGAACTCTCTCTGTTTTTTCCTAAAAATTTGGGAGCTGTTAGTGACGAGCAGGGTGAAAGGTTTCACCAAGATATCAGAACAATGGAAATTCGGTACCAAGGACGATGGGATCCAGCCAATGATGGGTGACTACTGTTTTTTAAACGGAAAAGATAAAGTTTAATTAGTGTTTTAAGTTAATATTTTTCTCGTTTGCTTTTCTCTTAGATGTATGGTATGTTTAATAGGCGAAAACTGTAAACATAGTCAATAAACGGGGTTAAGAATTTTCTGAAATCATTTTTTCTATAGATATTAAGTATCGTAACATTCGATATGGTTCTACAACTCTAACAAGAAAACCCTACGTGCTACAACTTTCTATTTGTCATTTTCGTATTTGGATAGGTCCATTCTATTAGATTATGCTATTCTGATTTGTGTTACAACAAAACAAATTTTTTTTGTCGGCCAATGAAATCGCTCTACTTTTCGACGTCATCCATCGCTATACAAAAGTATGTAGACGTCACATATGCAGGAAAGAAATTAATAACAATATCCAGATTCAGATTTCGTACAGTATACCAAAAAAATCCCCCATCCAGAAAATCGATTTTGTTATGGTGCAACAGTTTAGAGACACAGGCTCTTTGGAGAGAATCAAGCCACGTGACAGTTGAGCAGTCGTGTTACTGAACGAAGTCTTAGCTGTAAGGGAAATTTTAAGTAATAATAATTATAAAATATCTATTCGTAAAATGGCCAGCACATTAAAGATGTCGCAAAGTAAAGTAGAACGTCTTTTAAAGATAATTAAATTTAAGGCATACAAAATTCAAACATTTCAACGAATTATACCCCACGCTTACGAACAAAGATACTACACATGTGAAACAATGTCAAACGAAGCAACATTTCATTTAAACGGAAAGGTCAATAAACATAATTGCCGCATATGGACAGAGGAAAATCCGCGAGAATTTGTCGAATTGAAAGGAATTCGCCAAAAGTAAATGTTTTGTGTGCAGTGTCGTCTACCAAGATGTACGGTCCTTTTTTCTTTATTGAGAATACCGTCTTTGGAGCTAACTACACCGATTGGTTAGAACTCTTCTTTTATCCGCAACTTGAAGAAAAAGGAATAATTAATGACATATATTTCCAACAAGATGACGCCCAGCGCATTATTCAAACAGAGAAATTCATTTCGAACAGGTGGATGCAGTGACTTTTTCCTGTTGGGTTATGTGAAGGAGGCGTGCTACAATCCTCTACCATGAAATTTGGAAGAACTTAAAATTAACATAAGAAATGTTATAGAATTAATTCCACAGGAAATGTTTTAAAACTCGTATGGAAATTTTCTCTATAGATTGACTTAAGTGTGTGGAAGAGAATAGAGGTCACATACAACAATTGTTATAGTTTTTATTTATGTTCACGAAAATAAAACTTTTTACCTTTTGTTATTTTACTAAATTGTATTTGTAGCAATAAAGAAATTTCAAATTAGGTTCAAAGAAAGAATTAGAAAGACTTAGAAAAAACTGAGACCTAACTTAAGGAAGTGTGATATTTCGATAATACTCAAATCTTTTATGCACTTGTGAAACATCACTAGACTGGAAATGTTACGCAATTTCCAAAAATATAAAAATCCAATATGGCGGCCATAACAAAAATGAAAGTTGAGGCGGGTTGCGGGATAACAAAAGAGGATGGAAACATATCGTACAAGCCGACTTTTTCGTCTTAAAAAAGAGTACGAATAATGTCACATGTATATATACATAGGGTGATTCACGTTGAGTGTCCTATTAAAAGTTCTGGAGAACTATAAAAGGGATTTTTTTCAAATTCGGCATACGGACATAATAGGTAATAATCTATATTTTAAAAATATTTTCGCAAGTGCAGCGTTGCCACATCTCTCCGAAACCAATAGCAACATTGAAATTTCAAATAGAACACCCTATATTTTATTGCAGTTTCTGATTCTACGCACGATTTTAAGTAACTTTTGTTAACATCTTCCTATACTTATCTCCTACCATTTTCTCTAAAAAAATTAATTTATGATTTTTTTTTTAAAAATCACCACGTTAATAAAATTCCATATTTACCTACGTAAGCGAGATAAATACTACATTTTTTTTTCTGGGTTAGAGAATGGATATATTTGAAATGACTATATGTTAGAATAGCGATATATCATACAGGGTGTCGTATAAAAAGGGCATTTTTATCGAAATTTAGTAATGGTGAAAACTCATTTATTTTAAATACAACACCCTGTCTTTTATGGTATCTTCGAATAAACCAATACCTTACCTACAATATTTCCATATATGTTCCTATACTCATCTCCCACCATTTTTTAGATATGAGCCAACTTTGAATATTTTCCTGTTTTCAAAGACTACCATAACAAAACCACCCACTTAACGAATAACTTAGCTTGGTAGGCCATGGAAGGTTTTGTTTCCTTCTTCCTGACATCTTTTTGACATTAACAGATAGTTTTTAATTGATGCTCCGTAAAAATGGAAAACGCAATTGAATATTCCAATATTGATATTTTAAATTTATTTTACATTCATGGAGAGTGTAACAAAGTTATTTCAAGAACCTGCAGAAAATTTAACGAGATGTATTCTCATTTACCTCCTATGCACAAGAAAAAATTTAGAAGGTACTAAATGCAATAATAGTTTTTATTTCCTTAAAAATCAATTTATGTTGCTGAAACAACAGGAGGTTGTCAGTATTAACGTGCATAACATAATATTTTCATGATGGTCCTTGGACTCTGATTATACACATTAATACTAACATCCTCTCTTTTGGTACAATTCTTTCGTACGTGTACACAGCATTTTAGGCTTTCTATTTATTTTGCCTTCATATTTCAGATATGAAGAAAATGTTAAAAATCACGGCAAAATTATAAAACATAGATCATACACAAAACTACAAACTGGTAATGAAGGCAATGAAATAAATGTACTTGGATCTTTTAACGTTTACCCTTAAGCATCAATTAGAAGTGCTGAAATAGATCTAGGACTTTCATATTCAACAATTCAACGTATTCTAAGCAAACATAACATTCAACCATTTAAATTTATCACCCAGCAAGGCCTTTTACCAGAAGATTTTCAGAGACGTACTGAATTTTGCGAAATAGTTCTAACTAAAATTGAGGAAGACCCACTATTTTTGAAAAAAATTATCTGGACTGACTAGTCGAAATTTACGAGGGAAGGAATATTTAATAGACGAAATAGTCATCAAAATTGGTTATAGAACGAAGATTTCAGTTTCAATTCGGGTTTAATGTTTTTTGCTTACTGATGGACAATAAATTTGCTTATTGTATCTACGATGAAAATTTAACTTCGAATAAATATCTGGATATTTTAAGAACTACAGTTAATGAGTTTTTGGATGAGTTACCACTACAATTATTGATTTCTTGCTGGTACCAATTGGATGGGGCTCCTGCACATTGCAGCAATGAAGTAAGTCAAGAATTATATGGAATGTTCGAAGATAGGTGGTTCAGACGTTTGGGACCATGGAATTGGCCACCTCGGTCTCCGGACCTAACTCCCCTAGATTCTTACCTTTGGGGAACCATCAAAGAGCGAGTGTATGTAGGAAATCCAATACAAAATCTCCAGGATCTGGAAAATCGAGTACGTCCAGTTTTTGACGAATTAATTCCTGAGGAAATACGAAGAGCAACAACAAGAAACCAATTAACATGTTTACACGAATGCCTTAATGCGAATGGTGGCCATTTTAAGCAATTTAACAATTAGTTATCTTTCTTTTGCTAAAAATTAACGATTATGTATTATTTGTTTGTTTAATTATCACTTATAATATCTAACACCTTTAGGTTACAAATTGTATTTAAAAAAATACATTTTGGATTATTCACCGTATTTAAAACTGTCTCTGTTTATTTCAAATATTTGTCAGTACGAGGTAAATAAAACCTTACATGGCCTAACTAGTTAAGTGATTCGCTAAGCAGGTGCCGAGGCGGGTGCTTTTGTTGTGGATGGTCTTTGAAAACAGGAAAATATTCAAAGTTGGCTCGTATCTAAAAAATGGTGGGAGATGGGTATAGGAACATATATGGAAATATTGTAGGTAAGGTATTGCTTTATTCGAAGATACCATAAAATACAGGGTGTTGTATTTAAAATAAATGAGTTTTCACTTACTAAATTTCGATAAAAATGCCCTTTTTATACGACACCCTGTATGATATATCGCTATTCTAACATATAGTTATTTTAAATATATGCACTCTCTAACCCAGAAAAAAAATCTAGTAATTATCTCGCTTACGTAGGTAAATATGGAATTTTATTACCGTGGTGATTTTCCAAAAAAAAATCATAAATTAATTTTTTTAGAGAAAATGGTAGGAGATAAGTATAGGAAGATGTTAACAAAAGTTAAAATCGTGCGTAGAATCAGAAACTGCAATAAAATATAGGGTGTTCTATTTGAAATTTCAATGTTGCTATTGGTTTCGGAGAGATGTGGCAAAAAATAGATTATTACCTATTATGTCCGTATGCCGAATTTGAAAAAAATCCCTTTTATAGTTCTCCAGATCTTTTGATACTCAACGTGAATCACCCTGTATATATATATATATATATATATATATATATATATATATATATATATAAACCTTAGGTTAGTGGGGATGCAGTTTATATATATAAAAGCCCAAATAAAGGTGTGGAACCCTTCATTGTTTTGTCAAGCTTTCGGGATCAATTTATCCCTTCCTTAGGAGTTTTCTACAAATAATTTAAAAAAAAGAAACAAGTTAGAAACAAACTAATAAGTATAATACGTTTGAACTCACCAATGTGGGTTTGCTATTAAAACAAAAACATACTCTGAAGAAGACACACATTTAGTTGCACCAAATCATCAGAGAATGATGAATGATTATTTAAAAATTTTAAAAGTTGAAAGGTTAACAGCGAAAAACGAAATTAAAAACTTTTAAAAACATGTCCATTCTGGGACTTCATTTTCTTAATTAGCAAACACGTTTTTTAGAGGACTTTTAAACATAAAAGTAGAGGGAACGTGAGTGAGACAGGTACAATATTATTTTAAACAAGAAAAAAGAAATAGAGAGAGTATACTAAATTGGTAGTTTGAAGGCACTACACAGAAGGATGACGGGTTGCCTATCTTACAGTGGTGTGTATACAATGCTCAATCTAATTCGATCTAATTTATGAAAATACATAGTAATATGTTTATTTTATAATGGTAATTAATTAAGAGGATAAGTGTGAAAGGTCACGAAAAACCTAAAAATATGATAGTTGTCCTTTAATAGCTGTAAAATAATCAATTGTCCAGACAATTGCAATATAAAGATAAAATATGGAATAATTTATGTAATATTAGTTACAATGTTATACAGGGTGTCCCGAATTGCAGTGTCCAAACTTTAACAGCGCATTCTGCATTCAAAATAAGCCCTAATTTTCTATATAAACATATATCGGCAAATGCTTCGTTTTCGAAATACAGGGTGTTAAAGTTTTAAGAAAAAAATTGTTTTTTAGTCATAACTTTTTTATTACTTGAGATATTGTTATTAAACTTGGTAAACAGCCTTGGAGTAACATAAGGCATTTTTTGATTTGTAATATTTTTTAATTTTTTATCAGTGGCGTCCGTACGGAATTTTTTATTGAAAACAAAAATCATTCCTAAAATTTCCACTCAGTTTGGAGCAAATTTGATCCCTTGTCTTTTTTTCGTGCGGTGTAAGGATTTCGAGTAAAAAACTAAAAATCATTTTCATGTATGGCATAGTTAAAATTTCCATTATTGTTAATTTCAGTAGCAAAACCTTTAAGGTGGGATTGTAACAGCAAGTTTTTAAAATTATTTGGTTTCCGATATTTATTTCATGCATTCCGGTTGAGTTCATAATTTCTGAACAACGTATGTAGGGTTTCTAAAATAAAAGCTTGTCTGACAACTAAGGAGAGATGACGTCATCGACCCGTTGTAATGGAGATTTGCGTTATGTTTGGGTTATCAGGGTGACATCGCAGAAGTTAGTAGGCAACCTATTAAAATCTAATGTCCTTGGTACTTACCATCATTTCTTCATTGTCGGCTCTTGGTATGCCATGATTGCATTTTTGTGATAATTGAACAATTGCTAGGTTCGTCTTTAAAGTATGACAGATGAGTTAATTATAAAATCGTCGATTCATTTTGTAAAACGGTAATTAGAATTAATTCAATTTTGAAGATGATACTTCATTTTACAGAAACTACTCTTTATTAACTAAGTTCGTAATTAATTTTACAAAAACTAGAATTCATAACTTTTATTAACTTAGATCGTGAAAAAAATTTATAGAGCACTTTAAATATCATTAAGGATTAATGTGGGCCTTAAAATTCACAATAATTGCTCAAAATGAGCTCCTCTAACTTCGACACATTTTCGGCATCTGCTCTTAGCTGTGTCAGTGGCATGGCGTATAAAATTCGTATTGGCTCGCAAAGTTTCACAGGCTTGCTCTATCCTTAGAATCAGTTCTTCTCTTGTATGAACTGGTCTGGAATAAACTAAATTTTTCAAATAACCCCACACAAAGAAGTCGACAGGTGTGAGGTCAGGGGAACGTGGTGGCCAGGCTATAGCTCCTAATCGTCCAATCCACCGTTCTGGATAATTATTATTTAACCACTCGCGATTTACAAGTGCAAAATGCTCGGGAGCCCCGTCCATTTGAATCCAGAATTCGTTTCTAAGATTTAGAGGAATATTTTCTAGATATTGAAATAACTCATTTTGCAGAAAATCATTAAATAACTGTCCATCTAGGCGTGGTGGTAGAATATCATTTATTTCACCACACCAAACATTAACAGAAAATTCTTGCTGAAATGCTCTAGTTCGTACAACACGTGGATTGTCATGGCTCCAGATTCGTAAATTATGGAAATTTACTGAGCCGCTTCGGGTAAATGTGGCTTCATTAGTCCATAAAATTTGTTTTGAGAAGTTCTCGTCTTCCTCTATTTGGCGCAAAAACCAATTGCAGAAACTGACACGTTTTTCGGCATCACCAGGTTGTAAGTTTTGAACTGGCTGCATCTGTTATGGCTTCCTGTGATCTTTCCTCAAAACGCGATGAACCTTATTTTTAGAAACAAAAACTGCGTTGCCTTGTAAATTATGAGCTGCTCTTCGTAGGCTTAATGTCCTATCGTTGTCAAACTTATTTAAAATTACGTTTCGATATTGTTCATTTCTCCTACCTTCGTTTCTCTGATTCTTTTTGAGTCCAAAATTCCTAAACATTAAATGCGTTTTAATGAAAACTTGTTTGCAAGGTAATCTTCTATTTGGAAATCTTCGTTGGTATTCCCGTACTGCTGCGTTTGCATTTCCATTACAGAAACCATAAACGAAATGAATATCAGCATACTCAAAGTTACTGAATAACACCATTTTGAAATCACTAGTTAGACTGATAATTACCTTTTTGTATAAACTGTGATGTACCTGACATTTATTTACTCTAAAAACTTAAATGTCACACTTTAAAGACGAAACTAGCAATCGTTCAATTGTCACAAAAATGCAATCATGGCATATCAAGATGTTAAAGGTTTTGCCACTGAAATAATTAACAATAATGGAAATTTTAACTACGCCATACATAAAAATAGTTTTTAGTTTTTAACTCGAAATCTTTGCATCGCACGAAAAAAAGGCAAGGGATCAAATTTGCTTCAAACTGTGTGGGGATTTTAGGAATGATTTTTGTTTTCAGAAAAAGCAGTAGCGTACTATTTTTTCTTCAAGAATATTCAATAAAAAATCCTGTACGGACGCCACTGATAAAGAATTAAAAAATATTTCAAATCAAAAAATGCCTTTTGTTACTCAAATGCTGTTTACCAAATTTAATAACAATATCTTAAGTACTAAAAAAGTTATGACTAAATAACAATTTTTTTCTTAAAACTTTAACACCCTGTATTTCGAAAACGAAGCATTTACCGATATATGTTTATATAGAAAATTAGGGCTTATTTTGAATGCAGAATGCGCTGTTAAAGTTTGGACACTGCAATTCGCGACACCCTGTATATGATATGTATAATATGGAAATTTATAAATTACTCATCGGGGACGGGAGCGTCCAAACACTGAAATTTATTTTTTTGTAATGTTAAGATATAACTGTATATGGAGCTGAGGTTCTGGGTGTTACTCTTTTTGTTTATGACTGGGTGTTGGAAATTTGTATTTATCATTTCAAGAAAAATGCGTATATATTAAGAGAAGGCTTTTTCCAAAATCTCAGCGCCACCCCAGTTAAGGGAGTGGTTTTCTTTAATGAAATGTTCATTCAGTGCACAGGACGGAACCCCTCTCCGACAGTCGCCGCTCTTATGTGATGTAATTCTGCCTTTAAGGCTTCTAGAAATCTGTCCTATATATGATAACTCACACTCAATACATGGAATTTATAAACTATATAACTAGCAAGGGGTGTTTTGGTTTTAGTGAACAAGAGAGCTAGAGTTTTTTTGTTGTTTTCTCGCTATCTTAATCTCAGTATTTTTAAAGATATTAATAAGTCTGTTAATGAGGTTCTCAATATGTGGAAGAGAACAAAAGAACAACCTATTGAGAGGAGGGTCCTCCATGAATGATAATTGACTGAACAAGTCCAAGGGCGCATTAATGATTAAATATTAATTAAGTATTAAATGACCCTATGGAAGAGCCGGCACTGATAAATATATATATAATATATATATATATATATATATATATATATATATATATATATATATATATATATATATATATATATATATATATATATATATATATATATATATATATATATATATATATATATATATATATATATATATATATATATATATATATATATATATATATATACAATGAGGCCATAAAGTCTAGAAACCTTGAGATATGTCAAAAACTATACAAGTTGGGTAAAAAAGTTTCATATAAAAGTTGTATAGTTCCTTACGATTAATGATTCAAAAATGTCTTGAAATATACAGGGTGTTTTAAAATCAAGTTACACGCCAAAACTTCAGAATCTCTAATGGAACACCCTACATATTATTTCATTTTAAGAATCTACATGAAATTCTGATCATATTTTATTAAGCATACCCTATCCCTAAAGTCAACTGTTTTTGAGATGAAAAAAATGAGGAAATGGAAATTTGGCTTTAAACAAAATTAACTCATTTCCCTATGCGTAGTGAAACCTGGCGGATTAATTTAGAACTCCCATAGAAACTGTCATGTACTGACAATACACTGTGTCAATTTTTGACATATTGTTGGAGAGCTACTTTTTTCCTGATAAAAATGCTTTCAGAAAGAGAAAGAATAGAGATTCTTATGATGTTTGGATGGGGAGATCGCCAAAGAAATCTTGAAGTATGTGAACTTTTTAATAATACGCATCCCGAGCGAGGACAAGCAATTGCAAAATCCACAGTTAGCAAAATTATCAAAAAATTTCGTGATCATGGTTGTGTAAAAGATCTTCCCAGGACAGGTAGACCAAAACTAGATGATGATATGAAATTGAATGTTTTACTCAGTTATAACGAAAATCCACATTTACCTACAAGTCAAGTAGCATTAGATTTAAACCTTAGCCAATCATCGGTAAAAAATATTCTGCACACGGCAAAGTAACATCCCTACAAAATAAGATTAATCCATGAATTTAATGAAGACGACTTTGACCGTCGACTTGAGTTTTGCGAAAGTATGCAAGAGCGGTGCAACCTGGATCCATTCTTTTGTAGAAATATTTTATTTTCCGATGAAGCCACCTTTTTTCTTAATGGTACTGTCGACCGACAAAACTGTAGATATTGGTCTACAGAGAATCCCCATTGGACTCAAGTGGCTCATACGCAATATCCCGAGAAAATCAATGTTTGGGCTGGAATATTTCAAGATAGAATTGTAGGTCCCTACTTTTTCGACATAAATTTAACCGGCGAAATTTATCTTGATTTTTTACAACTTGAGTTGATTCCTGCCTTAGCTTAATTGTATCCAGGTAATGAGCCCGATATGCCTACTACAGCAATGTGGTTCCAACAAGATGGAGCACCACCTCACTACGCGCTACCTGTTCGGCAGTATCTCAGTGAAATATTTCCTAACAGGTGGATAGGACGTCGTGGTCCCTACGAATGGCCAGCCAGGTCCCCGGACTTATCTCCCCTAGATTATTTTCTGTGGGGATATTTAAAGAGCAAAGTTTATTTGAACAGAGATGAAATCCGACAAATCCCACCTACTTTCATTCGAAATCTGCAACAAGAGTTCATCAATCGATTAGGATATTGTCAGGAAGTGAACGGACAACAGTTCCAACGTTAAAACGCATCATTTAGAATTTTAGACTATTGTTGTTAATCGTTATTAAAAAAATGTTGTAAAACAGTTTTCTCATTTTTTTATCTCAAAAACAGTTGACTTTAGGGATAGGGTATGCGTAATAAAATATGATCAGGATTTCATGTAGATTCTTAAAATGAAATAATATACAGGGTGTTGCTTTAGAGATTCTGAAGTTTTGGCGTGTAACTTGATTTTAAAACATCCTGTATATTTCAAGACATTTTTCAATCATAAATCGTAAGGAACTATACAACTTTTATATGAAACTTTTTTACCTAACTTGTATAGTTTTTGACATATCTCAAGGTTTCCAGACTTTATGCCCTCATTGTATGTATACAGTGTGTCCGAAATTGGTTATGACAGTATTGGGATCTTGGAAACCGTGATAGTTACAAAAACGTTTAAATGGAGAAAGTTTTAGACAATTATGTTTGTAATTTAACGCCGTTTTGCTCGCGATTCAATCTTTTTTAGTTTTTGAGATATTTTGAAAAAACCAAAAAACTGCATTTTCGAAAAAGTCCTATAATTTATTTATTTTTGAAAATTTTCAAAATCTGTAAGAACATTATTAAGGCAACTTTTTACGTAGAGTGCACCTATTAAGTCAGATTTTACATACAACGTTTCGATTTTCTAGAACCATCATCAATTTTGTTTTTTCTTATGGCCGCTGTGTTCGATTTTAACAGTTTTGAAAAGAGTATTTCTTTAGCTTTTCAACGGTGTATCACACTTTGTAATTAGGTTATTACTAAAGGTGCAAAAAGTGCGTAGAGGAAATATTTAAACGTTTTTTGGAATTATCAAAGTAAAAAGTTAAAAATTAATAGTGTTAAATAGCAATATATTGTAATTTAACATCCAGTTCTACAAAAAATCAGTAAAAACTACTTAATAACATAATTGATTCGTGCACAATGTTCACACATGTTCAAACTACCATCCGCATATAACACTAACATCTTTGCCCAAGTAGGCTTTGCGTTTGAAATAAGACTGTTTAAACATTTTTTCGAATTATCGATATAAATTAAAATTTAATAGTTTCAAATAGCAATATTTTTAAATTGGACATTAAATTCTGCATAAAATCAGTAAGTTCTACTCAGTAACATTAATACTATGTGCACTGCACATAATGTACCCCGAAGAACGACTGTCGACAGAACTTCTTTTCAAGCGCTGCACTGATTAGAAGCTTGCTATGGTTACCAATTTTAAGAATCGCAACAGAAAGTATGCAAGTATGACAAGGAATGGAATAGGCAAATATTAGAATATTTTAATGAAAATCTGGTTTTTTCCATAAGAAGAATTGAAACAGAACTTCACATTCTGAAGTCAACCGTTCATGGCGATTTAAAAGTACTAACCTTACAAGAATTAACAGAAAATCAGTATAAACTAACTACTCAATAAAATTAATAAAAAAATGCTACATAATACTAGGATTAAAAATGTGGACCGTTTTTTTCTATGCAGTGTCCGCATTTCCTCTCAACTGTTCTGTTTACCCGTTGAATGGTATTTCTATTTATATTTTCTAGAATATTTCGGGTTCGCTGCTCAAGAACTTGCCTATTTTCTGGGGGGTCAAATTCGTATATTTCATTTTTCGCACATCCCCATAAATAAAAATCCAACGGCGTGATATCCGGGGATCTAGCTGGCTAGCGGACAGGACCACTGTTGGATATTACGTTTTCACCAAAAGTTGTTGTTAAAAAGGTTTGTACATCCCTGCTGTTATGTGCAGGACAACCGTCTTGCTGAAACCACAAGCTATTAAACTGATCATCTGGCACAGCTTCTCGAAATGGCAGGAACTATTTGATTCTGTAACATGGCAAGGTATCTTGGGCCTGTCAGTGTCTGATCAAAAATAAAGGGACCAATGAGACGATTTCCTAAAAAGTAATGGAAAATATTGAATTATAAGCAATTCAATTAGACTATGTTTATCTTACCAAGCATCCCGCACCACACATTAAAACCAAATCGCTCTTGCAGCCTGCGTGGATCGCGTAGTTGCGGATTTTCAATAGCCCAATAATGATGATTTTTTTATTAAAAATGCCACAGTTTGTAAAATGAGTCTCATCTGACCAAATGACTTTATTGCAAAAAGCGGGATTTTCTCGACATCTATTGATATACCAATTACAAAAAAACAATTCTTCTTTCGAAATCACCTGCTTGAAGTCCTTGCACAATTGTTGGCTTGTAAGGACGATATTTAGTTACTTTTAAGACGCCATGAACGGTAGATTTTGGAATTTGAAGTTCTGTTTCGCTTCTTCTTGTAGATGAAGTCGGATTTTCATTAAAATATTCTAGGATTTGCCTATTGCGTTGCTCGTTGTCTTTTGCATACTTCTTTGTGCGAATCTTATTAAAACTGCCAAACTCAAGCAAGTTTCTAACCAGCGTTTGAAAATAAGTTCTGCCAGGCTGCCGTCTTTCGGGGTACGTGTCAAAATACACATCCATGGCCCTGTTTGCATTTCTTTCATTTTTAATATAACACACTAACATATCAAACATTTCTTCATTAGAAAAGTTTAACGCCATTGTAATCCTTATTAAAACAGCGATGAATGTTAAATAAAACTTAGACGTTGCATTTTTGACAGATTAAAAGCATTCTATTATTTCAAAACCAAAGCCTACTTGAGCAAAGATGTTAGTGTTATCTGCGGCTGGTCATTTGAACATTTGTGAACATTGTGCAATGTTATTGAGTAGTTTTTACTAATTTTTTGTAGAACTGGATGTTGAATTACATATTGCCTTTAGCACTATTAATTTTTAATTTTTTACTTTGATAATTCCAAAAAACGTTTAAATATTTTCTCTACGCGCTTTTTGCACTTTTAGTAATAACCTAATTACAAAGTGTGATACACCGTTGAAAAGCTAAAGAAATACTCTTTTCAAAACTGTTAAAATCGAACACAGCGGCCATAAGAAAAAACAAAATTGATGATGGTTCTAGAAAATCGAAACGTCGTATGTAAAATCTGACTTAATAGGTACACTCTACGTAAAAAGTTGCCTTAATAATGTTCTTACAGATTTTGAAAATTTTCATAAATAAATAAATTATAGGACTTTTTGGAAAATGCAGTTTTTTGGTTTTTTCAAAATATCTCAAAAACTAAAAAAGATAGAATCGCGAGCAAAACGGCGTTAAATTACAAACATAACTGTCTAAAACTTTATCCATTTAAACGTTTTTGTAACTATCACGGTTTCCGAGATTCCAATACTGTCATAACCAATTTCGGACACACTGTATATATATATATATATATATATATATATATATATATATATATATATAAATATATATAAATATATATATAATTTTTACCAAAAAATAAACGCAATCTGTTTCAAGTGGCCAGCAGTGTAATAGTTTATTTATCAACGTTATTTTTACAGGATACTGGATGGATCGAAGACTACAAAAACCTAAGATTAGGCGAAAGAAATCCCTCTGCTGGAAGTAAGAAGAAATCGTCTATTAAACCATTTTGTTCAACGCCGGTAACTAAAAAGTCTCCTCAAGGAAAATATTTTGACGATGAAAATATATCCTTATCTGATAAAGATGTTCTGGCCAAACCCGCTTCAAGAAGGTATAGAATTGCGTATGTTGTCTCAAAATATATGATTTTCGTTTCTGCTTGTTACCAAAATATATATTTTCAGTGTTTCTATTATCTATCCAGTTTTGCATCATTACAGTGTAATAATATTAATGGCAGAGCTATCAAAAAGAAAATATCTTAGCTACTTTAGAGTGACTTATTTACTTTAAAATATCTAAGTTACTGTACCTTCGTTCCCAATGACGTCAAAAAGAAATAGACCCAGCATTTCATTCATAAAAATGAAATAAATAGAATCAAACATCAATTTGTTGTTGTGTATGAGTGGAAAAAAGACTGACTGATCGCATAAAGAATAGTTTGCGGTGAAAATTGCAACGCTGTCAGATATCTTCGCGAGGCTTACCAGTGGCGTAGCTATTTTTGAGATAATGTATTATTTGCTATATTTTTTTGAGCCCAAATATTAGTATGGTGGATACGACAGTTTTTTGTTCTAAGATGAACAGGAACGACTTCACATTGCAAACGTGAGAGTTTTAATAATAACTTGAAAACAATTAATTTAGATATTATATCGTGGAAAAATTTGCACTAAATGGGAAACTTTTTTATTATCAATTTCTCGAAAAACTTTCTTCTTGATAAAACTTGTGTGTTTGTCGAAAAAATAGTTTTCACAATATTCAACTTTAAGTCAGATATACAGGGCATTCACAAAATACGAAAAAGTGTATTTCAAAAATTAAAATTTTTGTGACTGGCCCGGCCGTAAAAAATTGTAAATAGAGGTTTAGTATTAGTTATGTCATATTAGTAATAGCTAAGGAAAGATTTAAATAGAAAAATGTTTTTTTGCTGTTTGACCTTAAATATCTCCATAACTATAATATAAAAAATTTTACTCACTTTACATTTACGATTTTTTATGGCCCTTAAAACTACCGTCAGAAAAATTTTATTTTTTTGAAATTGTTAGTGAAATCCACTTTTTTGAATATCCTGATCTAAAGTTTATTACTATCAAAAATATTTTTTTGAACCACCAACTTTTATCAAGAAATCAATAATAAAAAAAATAAATAAATGTATTAAAATGCAAGATGTTTAACAATAAAATCATCGGAACTTTTTGGTGATTGTGAAGCACACTGTATAATATTTTACACTATGTGTGAACCTGCATTTTTTTTTATAAAAATTTAAATAAGAAGGTTGAAAGTGGTGCTGCACCTTATAAATTTTCACCCGTACACGTGGTTTATAAAAATAAAACAAAGTTTAAAAGTTTAGTATAATTTATTTATAAACGGTTTGATATAATAACAAACAACTATTATTATCGACAAAACAAAAGTAACACCATATTAATTTAATATTTCATTATTTATATAATAATTAAACTCGTCTATTACATACTTAATGATTCAGTGACAATTTTCAAAATCGGAATTTTATATAGCTTTATATTTATATATATATATATATATATATATATATATATATATATATATATACATATATAAATATAAATATATATATAAATATATGTATATATATATATATATATATATATATATATATATATATATATATATATATATATATATATATATATATATATATATATATATATATATATATATATATATATATATATATATATATATATATATATATATATATATATATATATATATATATATATATATATATATATATATATATATATATATATATATATATTTAGGTTAGCGAGAAGCTGATTTAATATAATTGTATCAATAATTATCTGTGACAAAAGACCAGTCACGTAATCTAGAGGGGGTCCGGACCCCCCCATGTGCGAGACCCTAAAAATATTTAGGAGTTTTTACATAATTTAACCTACGAAAGTAGAATTCTAATAACTGCTGATTAGCAGTTCCGTATTGGCTCTGCTTACTACAGCTATTTTTTAACTCGAACTATTTTTTGAAATTCTAACTTTTTGACGGGTTTTTTAACAAGCCTAAGTTTACACTGTTAAGACATTCTGCGATTGCAAAGAAGTTTCGCAAATATGTAAATGTAAAAAATTAAGAAAGGCTACCCTAAACAAAGACGCACCTAATGATTTTTTCGTAAGTACAACAGTTTCTAACATAAATCGATAGGAAAATAAATTTCATTTTTCTTCCACAAAAATCTCCTGTCATAAGCAAAATTGCGAATGCGTGAGGAGACTAAATTTATGATAATTCCAACAAAAATTATTATTATTAAACTTAGAATATATGGTATATTTTCACACAATTTTGAAGTTCTTATCTTTACGTATACAAAACACGATCTAAGGAATAAGAAAATTATTGAATTTACCTTTGGGGATTGAAAAAAATATCTCCAAAAAATATTCGATTTTGACAGTGAGGAATATTTAGAATTCTCAAAAAAAAGAAAAACATTTAAGCAAACGCTCATTAAAAGTAGTTTTAGAATTTCGAATAAGTACTAAAAAGAAAGATGAATACATTTATGATTAAAGATATCCAGATTTTTAATGTAGCAATATGGTTCCAGACCCTCTATGGAAAATAACACCACATTAACATCGATATTAACAAAGTGACTAAGCACTTATTTATTAAAATACTATTAAATATATAAATCCTAAAAATACTAAGCAAAAGTCGCCAACATCCTATTTGCTCAAGATATACCTATAATTTTTTACATTTTCATAATTGCTCTACCTGCAATGTTTTAATAGATATTGGCAGATAACTAGTTTTTTTGCAACTTTTTTTGCAACTTTTTTTCATATTTTGTTGCACTTGCAGGGGGACTAGCAACAAGGGAAAAAAAAGCATTCTACTTAATAATTTTTTTGTCATTGAATTGGTTTTGACAGGGTTGGATCCCCCTAGAACTGAAATCCTGGCTACGTGCCTGCAAAAACATATTTATGTAATGGTTCATGTGGCAATATTTATTATTAGCAGTAAGCTTGGTCATTAAAGAACAAGCATTTCCATGACAAAATACAACCAATAACAGGGTGAGTTCTTATTACTATTGTTACTAAAGATGAAGATAAAACTAAATTTTGTTACATGGACCCACTTTGTGTTTTGATGTCTATACCAAGAGTATAATGCTTATTTAATACCTATCTTTATCAGCTTATCACCGACTTCATAGAAAATATGTAATAAAATATAATTTATCACTTTTTAATGCAACCTATTTTTTGAAATCGGGTTTTTTTTCAAAACATTTTGATTTCACCCTTTTTCCAACACATTTTAGTTCTATTTACGCGAAGTATGGTAAAAAGCTCGCGGCAAGTAATATTATATAAAAATGCACCACCTTTACATGTATTGGATCTATTCAAATTTATAGAAATATCAGCAATAAACATGACCCAATATTAATATGAATACAAAATTGAACTTCGTGTCCCTAAAAACTACAAAAACCATATTATGAAAAACAATATCTTTACAGCATTTATCCCTCAATTTACCCCCCTTTTCCCCACCATCCACCTTCCCCGCTATACATTTCACTTATTGACAATATAAATATTTTGTGTCAAGTTGTTTAATATTTTTAACATTCATTATAATATATTATATTATTATTTGTATTACCGAATTCACCTGATAAAAACAGATTCTCCCTAGTTGGAATAATGTACCTCAGGATGGTATTTATTTACTTTTTTGATTACTTATTTTTAAAAACCAAATTTTTAGGCAATAAATTAAAGCATTTCAAATTCATTAAAGAAAATCTATAGTACATGAAAAATTGAAAAGTAACGCAATTGCGCTATTTTCATTTTTTATATATGCTTGCTATATGAGAACTCCGACACTACCCTAAATATTCCTTGAAAATATCATCCAAACTATAAACCATCCTGGAGTAACTAATGACAACATAAAATAGTGGGTCTTACAGCTTACTCAATTAAAATTTAGTACCTCTGCTTTACCAAATAGTATATTTATGTTGTTTATTAACCCCTCAAAAAAGGTAGTTTGATAAATTTTAGAGGAATATTTGAGACTTTTCACAAATATATAAATTAGCAAAACGCTGTACTCCGTATATCATCAGTGTCTTCGACTTTATAGATAAGTTGAAGTTATAAAAAATTAATTTAAGCCCAAAGGAAATGTGCAATACAAAAACAATATTTCATTTGCAAATATAAGAACGCTATTAGACGGTGTTTTTACCCTTCAACTACAGCACTGGTATGACATAACCTTACTTACCTTCGAAAACAAACTTCTGTGTTTAAATCGGTTCTTTTTCTGCAAATAAAGCAAGTTCGCACCATTTTCTTAAAGTTTTATAAACAGATTCTTGAAAATAGCCACACAAAACACTTGAATTTCTGAAAAACACTTATTTCACCAACTAGAAGAATTACAACGCCGCGATCAAATAGGTCGAAATCATGAATGACTACGACCGCCTTCGGCGTCTTCCGAATGATCCCGAAAGAAATCTGTAGTATACTCGAAAAAGGTAGAATTCCGACGTTGCCGATTATTCTGGGCTTTATTTCTTGAAATAAGAAATAATAACTACAGAAGATTTAAATTACATTTAAAACAGATTCAGTTTGAGTTATTTATAATAAGCTATTTAATTATAATAATTTTTAAAATATTCTATATGGAAATTTATACTGGGAATTTCTGGAATTCCTTGTTTATTTAGGTAATAGTATAAAGGATGACATCCGTTATAATCTGGTCACAGTAACGGTTTGGCAAACCAGGGTTAATATTGGATTCCTCCAAAATGTAAACAACAGGGTCTATGTTATTTCCATGTCGTTGTTCGTTCCTTTGATTTTTGGCAATAAGTAACTAATTCAAAACTAAATTCAAAACTATTTATTTGCTAAAGAAATATAAATTATTTTACAAAATTTGAAATATTAAAATATCAGAATTACATCTTAGCAAAATGGACCACCTTTCGATTATTAAACCGTTCACATTGCACCCTTTACGGTAAAGGTACATATGCAAGGCGCCCCTGGGAAAAAAATATATAGTCATGAAATTAACATGAATGAAAAAAATCTACATACTATTTTCATTTAAAAAAAAAGATATATAATATATGTGATCAGATTGATTGATACAGGGAACTGCATAGAAGCGAAAAGTAGGGCAGGACAGCGACGAGGAGAGCGAGGAGCGGCAGGGCGCAAGCGGACGAGGTGGTAGCTCAAACGGACGGCACCGGCGGCTGCGGACCAAACCAAACTACATATACCAAAGTATCAAATATATCTACATTGAAAAAAAAAATATATCACAATAAACACTGCTCTTGCAACAATTTCGCCTTAACATGTTTGGCAAAACTGTTAGGGGGTAGGTCCTTGACCTCCGCCGAGAGACCATTCCACATTTGAGTGGCTAAAAATGTTAAAGAGCGCTGAAATGTCGCCGTTCTGTGAAGGGGGGTGACAAAATTTTGGTTGTTTCTGGTTTCGTGAACGTGTCCGAATCTGGAAAATCTACTACTTAAATAACGTGGCATATCTCTTTTAATTACCCGGTAGATAAAAGTGTACATATGGTATCTTCTCCGATTTTGCATATTCAAAATGTTTAAGTCGTTCAAATATGGAGTAATGTGGTTCCTGTAGGGGATATTAAATGCAAATCTCATGCAGCTACTTTTTGTATCATTCTTTTCGTAAGCCATGACAAAGATTCTCCATATACGCTATCAGCATAGTCAAATAATGAAAGTATTAATGTCTCGCACAAAAAATATTTTTGTTTGGAAGGTAAAAAAGTTTTTAATTTGTAAAGATTTCTGAGGCGAAGGTAAGCTGCTTTTAATTTAGTTTTTACATGAGATTCGAAAGATAATAAACTATCAAAAATAACACCTAAATTTTTTGCTTCATGTACAATGGGAATTATATTATTATTAATATGAATTTGGAGTTCATTCTCTAAATTATTTCTTAGTTTATTTCTTCCCAGAACCAGAATTTTTGATTTCGCTGCATTAAGTTTTAAATTATGATTTTTTGCAAATAATTCAACATTCCTTAAATCGGAAATAAGCTGTGACTGGGCAATATCTATGTTTTGATTGTTAATAGGGATATACAGTTGCGAATCATCGGCATACTGTTGAAGTTTAGAATATTTTATATCCTTGCACATGTCAGAAACGTAAATTGCGAATAATAAAGGCGAGAGCACAGAGCCTTGGGGAACACCCTGAGAAATTGGTAGAAAATTCGATGTAGAGGCATTTGACTCCCCAGAGACCACAACCCGGCCCTGACGGTAGTTTAGATAACTATTGAAAAGAGTTAAAGAATTTTCAGATAAGCCAAAGTACTTCAATTTTGCCAATAACATCTTGTGGTTTAAAGTGTCGAAGGCCTTGCTAAAATCCAATAAAGCCAAACAAGTACAGTTCTTTTCCTCTTCATTAAGACGAACGTCATTTAATATATTTACAAGGCACGTGCAAGTGCTAAAATCCTTTCGGAAGCCTGACTGGCATGCTGGAATTATACTTTGACTCTCTGCGAAAAATGATAGTTGATTAAAAATGTGCTTTTCAAATATTTTAGACATGGCTGGGAGTATACTTGTAGGTCTAAGGTCATTAAGCTGGGTGGGTTCCAAAACTTTAGCAATTGGCCTAATAATTGATTTTTTCCATATTGCGGGATAAGTTTTCTCCAAAATACAAGTATTAATAATATTAATTAGTGGATTTGTACAAAAGGGTAGACAAAGTTTTAAATCTTTAATAAAGATTCCATTGTCACCAATCGCATTTGATGTTATGGTTGACATAATTTTATTCAACATTACTTCGTCAATGAGATAAAATTCCAATGATCTATCAGTGTCTCTATTATTTTTATAAAAGTTTAATAGTTCGGATGAGGTAGAGTCTGGAAAATCATTCGAAGATTGAAAAAAATCGTGAATATCTGAAGCATTAGTTAAATGTTCTGGCAATTTACTGTGGTTTTTTTGTCGCGTTAAGTTAAGTTTATCTGCTGTAGACCAAAAGTCCTTTCCTTTTTTTAGTGCTAATTGATTAAAATAAGTTATCTTTTCTCTTATTATAGCATGTTTCGTATAATTCCTAAGTTGTTTGTAGTATTGCAGGTGTCCTGCTGTTTTAGACCTTAGATATTTACGGTGGGCTTTATCTCTTAATTTAATTAGCGTAAATGGGGTAAAAGGCCGTTCTGAAATAATTTTGGTTTTTACGGGAGCGTGCTTATTTATATGATTTAGGATATTCTGATTAAAAATACTTATTTTATTATCGATATTGTTTTCATAATATATTTGATCCCATCGGATAAGCAAACCTTTGCTAATAAACTTATTTTCATTTATATTATTATAATCTCTGTATGTTATACATATTTTAGAATTAGTTATTGAGGGCTCCTGAAAAACAGAAAAGATAAGATTATGATCTGACAGATATTCTGAAATGCCCAGTGATCCAGATTCCAATGAAACAACGTTTTTAGTAGCAGTTATCACGTCAATGAGGCTGTAATTATTTGTGTGAATATTTATTCGAGTAGGCTCAGAAATACGTTGTGACATGTTAAATGTATCTAATATATTTTTTAGTCTATTTGACTATGCAGTTTGACTTAAAAAATCTATATTTAAATCTCCTGCCAGAACTATCTGACTAATCATAACTCGAAGTAATAATTGAGAGCATATTTATTTATTTATTTTTTTATTTATTTACCAAATACACTACAGAATACAATAATGATTCTAAATAGTATACATTGTCATAACTATGAACTAAAGTAGACGCACATTAACACTACAAAAATGACAGAGAGAAGAACAGCTAACAGAGTTAAAATTAGGCAGTGAGTAGATAAACACAATATAGAAGGAAAAAAGAAAACAAAATAAAACACAATGGTCAATTTAGTTATTGTCTTAATGACAAATTTTGCTTTAAGGACGACTGACTCACACAAAATAAATCACACTCGGAATAAAATGTATTAAAGTTATTAACCATACGATCAATGAAGGCACTTTGACCGTAATTGGTTCTGTGTGTGTGCACATGAAATAATTGAAATTGCCTGGTCCGCCTGCTGGGAACTTGAAACTGTACCAGACCCAGTAAAATATCACAGTTTATAACACCATTTACAAGTTTGTGTAGAAATAATAACAGGGCTTCTTTACGTCTGGTCTCTAGACTTTTTAAGCCACAAAGCAATAGCCTTGTTTCATCTGGTAAGTTATGGTAGGGAAAACGGAACTTATACAATAAATATTTCACAAATTTATTTTGTACCTTTTCAAGTCTAATTCTGTGGCAAGCATACTGAGGAGACCAGATTATAGAGCAATATTCGAGTATACTACGGACAAGGCAATTATATAAACATACAAGTGCCTTCGTATCACTGATATGTTTGGTGTTTCTCTTAATAAAGCCCAGTAACCTAAAAGATTTGGTAACAATGCTGTCAATATGCTGGTTAAAGCTGGTCAAATCTGTATCAAAAGTTACACCCAGATCGTTAATAAATTCGACCCTTTCAATATTTACATTATTAATGGTATATGATGTTTCTAAGGGATGTACACATTCATAAAAACTAATAGATTTACATTTAGCAGTATTAATCTTTAGGTGATTTACTTTACACCATTGCACCAAGCCATTAAGATCCGACTGCAAATCATCAGGACTAGAATCAACAGTATTGTACAGCTTTAGGTCGTCTGCATATAAAAGATATTTACAAGATTTAAAACTAGACTGGACATCGTTTATAAAAAGCAAAAACAGAATGGGACCAATATGAGATCCTTGTGGCACTCCGGACGTCACTAACACCTCTCGAGAAAATGAACCACACACATTAACCTGTTGGCGACGATCAGTCAAATAGGACTGGATCCATTTCAGGCAGCTTTCAGAAACCCCAATATCGGACAGCTTCTTGATCAGCAGAGGATGACAGACGCTATCAAAAGCTTTTGACAGATCCGTGTAGATGGAGTCGACTTGTTTACCAGACTCAAGGGATGATATCAGAAAGTTCTGATATACTGCCAAGTTGGTAGCTGCTGAGCGGCCCTTGAAAAAGCCATGTTGTTCGGGTATGATGTAATATTTGTATGTGCAGAATACTTCATCTGCAACAATGGCCTCAAAAAGTTTTGGAATGGCAGATAGCAATGAAATCCCTCGGTAGTTCTGAACATCCTCCTTGTCCCCGGACTTAAAAATTGGCTGGAGATTAGATTTCTTCCATATTGATGGAAAGAGGCCAGTATCAAAAGATCTTTGAAAAAGGGCACTAAGAGGTCGGCAAGAGACTCTGAACAACTTTTTAGGAGAAGTGGTGGAATACCATCGGGCCCAGTCCCCTTTGACCCGTCCAATTGACACAATTTACTGTTTAATTCCTCTGCGGTAAAGTTGTGAGTTGCAAGCACAGTGGAAAATTTCACTGACCCGTCCAATTGACACAATTTACTGTTTAATTCCTCTGCGGTAAAGTTGTGAGTTGCAAGCACAGTGGAAAATTTCACTGGGTTAACATGAGATAATACAACCGTGGTGTGATCAGTATAGCATGATTGAAAATGCGATGCAAATGCGTCTGCGATATCTCCGGAGCTCTTCAGTTTTTGGTTGTTGAATACCATTTTGCTTGCGAGGCCAGAGACATTTTTAAGGTTCTTAACGAATGACCAAAAATATTTCGCATTATGTGGTATAAGGTGTTCAGTGTTTGTTACATACATTAGGTAACACATATCAGTGCGAAACTTAACCTCGCGTCGAATGCTGGAATATTCCTCATAGTGACACTGCAGACCAGATTTTTTATATTTTTTGTGGACTCGGTTTTTGCGCCCGATAAGTTTTCGGAGATCGGCATCGAACCACCTCGGGTATTTCTGACTCCGAATGGTAGTTTTTGGAACAAACTGTCTTATACCGGTGTAGATGGTTTCATAAAACTGCTGGACTGCTTGTTCCAGATCGTCAACATGCGTAAGGAAAGACCAATCTGTCTGTTCGAAGAATCTGTTAAGCTCAGTGTAGTTAGCATTACGAAACTGATATGCTGAGATGTTACTGTTGTTTTTGAGAATCGAGACATGAGGAGAATTAAGGGAGCACTCAATAGCTGGGTGATGATGATCGATCTTAGTGAGCTCATACCTGCTTGGATGCACTGAAACCGAAATACAGTCGTCAGCAAAAATCAGGTCAAGTGTTCGACCAAGGCTATTCTTTACCGAGTTGATTTGTTGTAGCTCAAGGAAAAACATAGTGTCCACAATTGTCTCTGCTGCCGGAGATTGCACCCCTTAGGCACAAGAACATCATCCTCGGTAATCCATTCGATTGAGGGGAGATTAAAGTCGCCGTATATGATAAACTTGTGTCTCTCATATTTGTTTCTTAAAGATTCGCAAGTATTACAGAAAGACTGGTAAGAGTCGAGGGAAGAACCTGGAGGGAAGTAAACACAGCCAATTATCAATCGGCTATCGTCCACATTTACATGACACCAGACGTCATCATACGTATTAATAATAGGTGTAGTAACAGGCGAAGCTTGAATATTGTTGATGGTAGCGATTAATACCCCTCCGCCACGTTGACAGTTTAGCTCCTCGTACTTTCTATCTCGTCTGGAGACTAAATACTGCAGACCGAACACTTCCGCATCATAAAAGTCACTATTCAACCAGGTCTCCGTAAGCGCGATAATGTCGTAGTTACATGCACAGGTATTTCGCAGCAGTTCGTCACACTTTGTTCGAAGTCTCCTTACGTTTTGGTAGTAAGTATCTAAACCGTTTTTCACAAGTTGATTGGTTGCGACGATTGAACAAAATTTGAGGTCTGATTGGAAGCTTCCAAAAGCTCATCCCTCAGATTACGGGAAGTTGAGTCGATTTCGGTGATGTTCAGTACTGAGTAGTACATTTCCTCTATTTTTGCGCTGATATGAATAATCAAGTTGGCCTTATCAATGCGGCTCAGTATCCCATTGAGTGATGAAAATAGTGAAGGAATAAAGTAAGCCATCGATAAACATGATGTCAAAATATTGGTAATCATCGAGTTCTGCTGATTTATAATCTTATTTAATATAGGTCTGTCTGTGTGTAAGGGTGGACCCACTAAAATCAAATTAGTTCTTGCGCAAACCTCGACCAAATTCTCAACTGCGCGTCCCTCAAGACTTCCTCTAACAGCATTTTGAGAGCCCCACATAAATATTACAAAGTCATGTTTTGAGAAGCTTTGCGACAGAGCCTTACACTGTTCCGATGCGGACTTGAAATTCTGATTTCTGGACCACTGAGAGTTAATGTCGAAGTTAAATTGTGTGTATTTTTTTACTAGTTGCGAAAGACCTCTAACATTTTCGTCTCCGATTATTAGTAGTTGGAGCCTCTTGTCTGCGGTAATCTGTTTTTTGTGCTGGGAGTTAACAGGCACGTTTGCTCCAGAACAAACTTGCACCACAGGACAGTTCTGATTCTCCCTTAATCTCTCTAGTATCTCAATTTTTTCATTCGTAGATTTCTCCAACTCCTGGCGAAGTTTATTCAGTTCTTCCGAGCGAGTATATGTCGTTGTCTTTTTCCAAGGTACGCAGAGCATCCTTCATTTCGTTAGTTGAAGAACTAAGATGAACTATTTTACTCTCAAGCATATCAATCAGGATTTTATTCTTCTGAACTTCCTCTTGAAACTGTCTATCCTTATTCTTGTACAAAATAATTTCTTTGTTTAATTCAGCTATACATTCTCGTTGCATTTTCTCCCTCTTGTTCAACTCTTCGGTCATTTCATATCTTCTAAGTTATCTAAAAATTGATTAGCATTACCAGATGGCGGCCGGTATACATTAAGTAGTAAATAATGTCTGGTTTTTATTTTAAAAGATATTGCTATAAATTCAAAATCATTAAATGTAATGTTTAAATTGACTACAGAAAATTTCAAGTCTCTTTTAATATATAGTGCGACTCCGCCACCCTGTCTTTTCTTAAAAATTTATACCCTTCTATATTAAAACAATTACTATCATATGATGAATTTAACCAGGTCTCTGTAATGCAAAATATATCGAAATTATATTGAGACATATAATTTGTAAACTCGTCAAAACGTGTCGATTGAACGAATATTCAAATGCCCTAGCAAAAAATTGTTTCGATTATGAATACCATTATTATTATAGTTATTGTGATTGTCGCCACAGCCAGCCGTCCGGTTTAAGCCCACGTCATCCATAGCCCCAGGCTACCCCACACACAGCCCGCCACTCGGCCCGCCACAATCGTCCCTCGCCCCCAAGCAGTCCCCCAGCTACAAAACTATAACGAAAGGAAATATAAAAATACATATACATATGGAACATCACATACAAAAACAAAAATGTAACTTGACAACAAAAAAAAATCAAAAACGCTCCTGTTCGAACTTTAAATTAAAGTTGCAGCTAATATCTTAAACTCTATATGTTAGTCACTATCGTATAACCATTTTCCAGAAATTAAATCATCTTGTAAATTACAATACACATATCAGTTAATTCATGGAAAAGGCAAAACTAAATGTATTCAATATACCTACAATACCATCAGAAAGCAGCCTAGTACGGCCTTTTGCAGAATCGAAATAACCAGGAATAAGGCAATTTAAATTTGCATGTTGTGCTAGAAACAGGAAAAAACAAAATGCCATCACCATATCCGTCCTAATAAAATATAGCTATACCGTAGGGTACATGACAATCAACTATTTTCTACATTGGAAACAATTTTTACTTCTCTCGCCTTAAAAAATTACCAGAATAAATCTATGAATAATAAAAAAAAATATTATTATAGCAAAATACCTATGAACTAATATATTAAACATTATACTACAATAATAATAATAACCGGACCAATAATAATAATAGCAGTGCATTATGCAAACGTCGCATAGTTACCCAGCATTTAGATTATCACTGTTTTTCAACTGTTTTCGCTCCCCCAATACCGACACCCGAGCCGAAACGTAGAAAACGCCACTAGTACTGCCGGGGGTTTGCCGTTTGCATTTTTCGATGCTATACGATGGCATTTTTGAATGTCGCTGCTTTTAGTGTTTGTTTTTAATCTGTTGTTGAACAAATTTAGGACCTCGGCCCGCAAGTCTTGGCCATCATGCACTGGCATACCGAAAATGTTTGTTCCTGACAGTCTATTAATGTTCTTGAATTATTATTTTCAGATTGAAGTTTCAGGACTTTGTCCTCCAGAGCACTGATAAGTGTTCTATGGGCTTTAAATTGTTCCTCAACCTGTTTTTGAATGCTTTGTGACACCTTGTCGATGATATCCTGCAGAAATTTTTCATTAAAGGTGTTGACAATTGTTGTTTTGATTTCTCGCAAATCTGCAGATGACAGACCCATGATGGCGGCTGATTAGTTTCCTATCGGTTTACACAAATTCGCACAATTAGGGCACAATACACTATATCCGTTCAAATTCTGACAATAAGCCGAACAACAGAATACTGCAAAACTCTTTGAAATGTTTCACTGTAAATTAATGCAACTCAAAACTCTGAAAATGTAACTTTTATAAGGAGCGATTTAACGTATGTTGCCTACCACAGAAGCGCCATCTACTTAACTAGTAGGTAAGGTAAGGTTAAAAGTGAATGGATCAAACCAACACTCCACTGCGACCCTGTGGTCTATTGTGGCTCAAGTAACTAGTATCTTAGATACTTTTTAAAATGAACTGTATCTTGTAATTCAAAAAAGTATCGTGGATATCGAAAAGTTTACCTGATTACAGCGCTTTGTTAAGAAGTTGTTTAAGCATTTTATTGGTAAATAAGACAAATTATCACTGTCACTATAACGTGTATGCAAGAGTAGTTATTATTTCAGTCAATTTGTTTTGTTATCCGTCGTCATCCATGGCTAAGCAAGATCCAAGAATCATCAAATTATGTTTGGCTTTCATGGCTTACTAGACCAAAGAAGGGATGATCTATCTTCTTATCCAAACATAGATAAACAACATATTTTTGAAAAGAGAAAATCGAGGAGATTTTATATTTTAAATAAAATATACCTAGGTAATTCCATATGAAAAAATATGGATTTTTGCGATTTTTCTATGTAGGATAGTTGAGAAAACCCAAGAATCATAAACCACACAGGATAGTTACTTCTCGTAAGCGTATCGTTCGCCGTTTCTCGCCGACCGCACAGGTCAATGACCGGGTGAGTGACGTACTCCGGCCTTGTCAGTCTAAAGATTTAGTATTAGTTACATTGCTCTGTAATAGAAATTTGCCTTTTAAGCATTGTTTTCTCAATATTCTTTAGTTTTTACAGGTGGTAATAGATCATACAAGTTTGAAAAAGTGTTGTTGTGAATAGTGAAACGTAATTAGCTAAGGAAAGAATTAAAACAGAAGTCTACATAATAAAAAACTATGTCTGGGAATATGTGTGCTGTGTATAATTGCAAAAATAGTTAACAAAAATCACTTGCCAGGTGTAACCTTTCATAGATTTTCAAAATTAATTATTATGAGGAAACAATGGGTACACCGGTGCAGTAGGAAAATGTTAACTATAAATATATTTGGATTCTTTATTATTTTTTTATTAAATTTTCAGGCAAGTGGTGTTTTCTTTTAACATATGGCACGTACTTTTAATTTTAATTTTTGCTCTGGATTGTTGCTTTTTTAGTATTAATGCAATACTCAACCTTGTTAATTAATCTAAAAGTTATTTATACTATCAGTATAAGAGGTTTCTAACTCTGTAGTTATCGGGTTTTTTATTTCCATTTTCGTTGTAAAAGTGGTTATATTAAGGTATTTTTTTTAATCTCTAGAATACATTTTTTTTTAATTTTGAAAAAAATATGTATGACAATAGTGAAAATGGGTCTGGTACGATTTAATACTTCTCGATTTTTTACCTTTTTTTGATTTCGTTATAAATTTATTATATTCAAGCAAAAAAAGCGTGGAAGAAGCGTTTTTTTATTAAAAAAAATCACAAAACTTTTCATAAATAACCAAGAAACTTCAGAAATTTCACTACTTTTTCAATGCTAAACTGTCAATTATGAAGTTTTTGACAAAACACAGATTCTAAATTATATGCACTGTTGCCAAACTTATTTAGTTTTCTTCAAATATACAACAATTAATATTCCTAAATTTAAACAAAACGGGTTAATGATAGTTTTATTAATAATCCTGGTGCTAACCTAACCCAGTATTAATTAATTAAATCGCTATCGTCAATCACGCTACTTTACAGTGCGCGCATATTTCAGATATGATTTTAGCATGTGACTTTATGGCTTTAATGATGATGTTATCGACGAACCTGGGCTAACCTAACGCTAACGGAACACATCCATCTAACAATTTTGTTAAAAAAAAACAGTGTTTAATGCAGTTTTTTAATGTTGGTGCGTTGCCACGCACTTTCTTTACAGCGGTCTTAACCAGTCTTAACCTAACCTAAACCGCATTTTTTTTAATTATCATTACAAATATACGAAAATTACTAACGATAATAAAACCTAATAAATGCCCAATTTTCTTTCCGACACAATATGTGTAGAACTGGTTGCCTACTTAATGTGAAACTGACCCTAAATATTTTTGCTTTAATGATAGTGCTAACCCGTTACCACTCCACCTAATTCCTTTCAACTATGACTTGCACCTACCCATCTATATAAAAGAAAAATATTACTGACACATCCAAGTACATAACAAAATTTACTTTGACAACAGCGCTTACCGTCTGACTAAATGACCTGCAGTTAAGTTAGCAGCGTTTAGATACAAAACAAACTTCATTTGTTAGATAGAGAATTATATATATATTCCTAATTTAAAAAAAAACAATTTTAATTTAATAAATATATACTAGAAATAAACAAATCTTTCAAAATACACATACTAGGTGGTGCAACCAACATGGGGTGGACGATTGTGGGCAAACGGAGAGGAATTTGACAAAAAAAAATTGGGATATGATTGATAGTCAAGAACGCTGTGTTTTAAAATTATACCCATTATACAGGGTGGTCTGAAAAGTTCGTGGTGAACCAAACTTGTGTTTTTTTAAATGGGATACCCGGTATATTATTATTTTAGTTGATTCTCCTATTCGTTGCGATCATTTTGATATAAGGTTAGTTGGGTCTAAAATTTATACCAAGGGAATAGGACGAGGTTAAAGTGAAAAAAAGGGTTATACTCCGGCCATTTTTTGAAAACAATTAAAGCAGATATGGAAAAACCAAATATTCTATAAAATGTATTGTATCTAGGACTACAATAATCGCCTATAAGTCGTTCAAAATTATTCACTGTTATACAGGGTGGTCAAGTTTTGCAAATTTACCTTGGATTGAATTTTTTTTAACGGAACACCCTGTATATTTTACTTTCATGTTAAAGATAACATTACTAACTTTCAGAAAATTTCATATTTGATACCTTTCTGACCAACAGTTTTTCAGTAAATTAGCTGTGAAATCAAAATTTCTTCATTTTAACACGAATTACTCTGAATTCACGTTGTTAAAATTGACAATTTAATATTAGGAGGCCATGATATCATCATAAATTGAACAAAAGATTGACAGTCCTGTCAAAACAGCAAAGTGTCAGAATATTGTCATCAGTAAATAAATAAATAAATATTGTTCTTTGATGATGCGATGCCGAAATAAAAACAAGATAGAAGCTTTTGCAAGTTTATCATAGAGATTTCAAGAAACAGGAAATGTTGCTTTCAAAAAAACGTAAAGTAATTAATAAACCAGTTACCAATGAAGATAATGCTTTGACAGTATAATAACAGATCTTTTTTTACAAAATACATTTAATATAAATCAACAAAAACAATGTAATTAAAACTTATAAAAGATGTTCAACTAAACCACCGTTTTGCTGAAGGCACATTTCGAGTCTATCCATAAATGAAAGTTTCACTTTTCTCAAAGTCAGGTCTGAAATGTTGCGAAATCTCCTTATTATTCTCAACTTCATATCTTCCACTGTGGTTGGAACCTCTTTATAAACTTCTTCTTTAACATGTCCCCATAAAAAGAAATCTAGTGGCGTTAAATCAGGTGATCTCGCAGACCACTTAACTGGTCCACCTCGCCCAATCCAATGCTCTCCTTTCCAATTATTGAGAAAATGTCTTACATGCCTATGGTAATGCGGGGGTGCTCCATCATGTTGGAACCATAAGGAATTTCTTAACATTAAAGGTAAGTCTTCGAGCAATACGGGCAACTCATTTCTCAAAAAATTTAAATAGACTTCTCCCGTTTTGATGGTCCACCTGACGAATCCAATGTGGATTTTCGGTTGAATAATAGTGCATATTATGTTTGTTAACCAAGCCGTTGCTTTTAAAAGTTGCTTCATCTGAAAACAGCAACCTAACTACAAAACCTGGATTATCCCAAATTGTATTTAAAAACCAAATTGAAAACTCTTGTCGTTAGACGTAATCGCGATCATACAGTTCTTGGTGTAATTCAATGTGGTAGGCATGATATTAATTATGTTTCAGAATCCGTTTAATACTAGTGCGTTCATTAAGTAGCTCTCTCAATTTCCCTGGTACTTGTGTGTGGATTTTCTTGCACTGTTAATAACACTGTCAAAGCATTATCTTCATTGGTAACTGGTTTATTAATTACTTTACGTTTCTTAAAAGCAACATTGCCTGTTTCTTGAAACCTCTCTAATAAACTTGCAAAAGCTTCAGGTCTTGGTTTTTTTTCGGCATCGGGATATCGTACCGCATAAACCCTGCTTGCTAGTAAAGGGTTTTTTTGACATTGCCCAACATAAAAGTCATGTTGTTTCAAACTCATTGTTACTTAACAATTTCTCGGTTTATCGTCAAAAAACTCTCAATTTCTCTGACACTGTGTGTGGATCAATCTTTCTTTTCATTTATGATTATATCATGGCCTCCTTATATTATAGGTAGTCAAAAGCGTAAATAATATCTTAGATTGGTAAATTTTGGTTTACGGTTAATTTACTAAAAAACTGTTGGTTAGAAACCTCTCAAATAAGGGTATTTTCTGAAAGCGATGTTATCTTTAATATGACAGCAAAATATATGGTGTTTTTTAAAAAAATTCAATCCAAGGTAAATTTGCAAAACTTGAACCCTGTATAACAGTGAATAATTTTGAACGACTTACAAGCGATTTTTTCCTAGATACAATACATTTTATAGAATATTTGGTTTCTCCATACCTGCTTCAATTGTTTTCAAAAAATGGCCGGAGTATAACCCTTTTTTCCACTTTAACCTCGTCCCATTCCCCTGGTATAAATTTTAGACCCAACAAACCTGATATCAAAATGATCGTAACGAATAGGAGAATCAACTAAAATAATAATATACCGGGTGTGTAAAAAAACACAAGTTCGGGTCACCACGAACTTTTCAGACCACCCTGTATAATGGGTATAATTTTAAAACACGTTCTTGACTATCAATCATATCCCAAAAATATTTTTTCAAATTCCTCTCCGTTTACCCACAATCGTCCACCCCATCTTGGTTGCACCTCCCTGTATATTAACTTACAAATGCAGTCACATGCAGAAAATGTAACGGAATATCAAATAAAATGTGTTAAAAGTGCCGTAGAATGACTTGACAATCAATTCTAGTAAAAAGCATCCACGCTTTCTTTTTGCTTAAATGTAGTAAATTTGAGGTAAGTTTCCTAACAAAACTCAAAAAAGGTCAAAAATCGACATGTATTAAATCGTACCAGAACCGTAAAAATTATTAAAAAATCATAATATCATGTTTTTTACTTTCCTAATTGAGAATCACTTTACCTATTTGCTTAATACCTAAATGACGGAAAAGTGCTTATTTCTATGTAACGATTTGGGGCATCCTGTCATAAAAGTACATAATATAACAAAATTTCGTGAATTAAGAAGGCACTCATAATAATATATTTTTGTCTTGACATAATGTTTAAATTATTAATCATTTATTTTTATGTCCAAGTATGAATTTCTAAAACCAATTGACATTGACCCGTATTGACCGAAATCTATATGGTAATATTGCTCTATTAACAAACAAAAATCTTTTTTGGCTTTTTCCCAACTGAATAAAAATATTTAACTTTAAATTAATTGAAGCACATATTTAATATAATTACATACCTCAACATGTAGACTAGTCTGTCTACGGAATGTTTCGATACATAATATAAACAATATTATTTAAGCAAGCATTAGAAATTATGTTATTTACCTTAATTTTTTATAAACACTTAGTAGTTGTACAAATACTTTTAACCTATCGGGACTCATCAGTGCGCCGAGAGAAACATTAAATAATAGAAAAGAATTGATTTCAAAATTTTATAATTTGTAAATTTGTTTGACATGTAACCTAGATATGAAAAAATGATAGTTTGCAGGCATCTCTAATGTTATTTTTAAATGTATTCAGATTATTTGTGGCATTTAGACAGTGGCGGCTCGTGAGTATATTGAAGGGTGAGGCTACATGAGGTTAATTTTGTTTAAATGTGAATAAATTTCCACGTCACCCATGAGGTATTATTCTGCGACGCGTTGACCTTTTTTTTTTAATGGAGGTCATCGCCAATTGCCCTACTAAACCATTAAAAACTAAAAAAATAAACTCTAAAAAAAGTAAATAAAAAGTAAACAAAACAAGTAAAATATGTACACCTATCATTAAAATATAGCGGTTATTGCGATAATAAAAACATAATTTAGTTTATTAAAACTTAAAATAAATAGTTGTATGAAATAAGATAAAAAAACTACTTTTTATACATTAAATCTATACGTCTGTCTTTTAAGGTTGCAAATTTATCTACAATTTGGTCGTAAAAGTTTTGGTCTTCACTAAGTTCTGACAGTAATTCCTGCTCTATTGACATCATTGCTAAACCCCAAAGCCGTTCTTGTGTCATTGTGTTTCTTAGGTAGGTTTTGATCCGTTTAAGACATGAAAAATTTCGTTCGGCCGATACACTTGTTGCGGGAATAGTTAAAACTAAATTAAAAAGCTTATATGCTTCCGCAAAAATTGCTTTAAAATCTTTAAATAACAAAGCTAGACTTTTTTCGACATCTAAATTTGAAAATTGTTCATCCCTATACAATACAGGAAGCTCATTCTTTAATCTATCTCTGTCAAAAATGTTTGGATAATTTTTTAATAAATTATTTAATAAGTCGTCTGGAAAGCATTTAACATATTCCGAATATTTTGTGCAATCGACTAAAGCAAAGAAATTTAAATTATTTAAATTTTCAAACCGCGTCCCTAATTGAAGAATTATACAATCTATTATATCGAAATATAATATTTTATATTTAGTAAAAATATCAAAGTCGCTAGAACATTGCCCTCGACGTGTGTTAGTTGGCAGAATAGTGGCTTTTTTAGCAATATTGAAAAGTTCTTTGAAATGGTCCTCGTTTCTAAATTCAATAATTCGTTGCTTGGCAAGGTTTATTTGCGAAATGCAGTAATTTATATCTAAATGCTTTAACTGTAATATTTGAAACAGTACATCAGTGCAACTAAAAATTTGTTTATAAATATGCGTTAAAAGGCAAAATTCGAAATCATTAAAATGCTTTAGAAATCCTTTTGCACCATTAATAGATTTTGTTCCAGAACTTAAGTCATTAATAATAGTTTCAAATACTATAATTAAATTGTCCCATTCATTAGCCACTAAGTTTAAAATTTTAGACCGTGTATACCATCGCGTTTCTACAGCTCGCGGAATTCTTTTACCTACTATCTGATTAAGCACAAAAGACCGTTTTGGTGATTGGTGGAAATAATTTGGTATTCCTAATAAAGTGGCAAAAAATATACGACTTTGGGTAATCAGTTTTGTTCCCTGTTGTAAAACTAGATTTAATCTGTGAGCGCAACAATGAGTAAACATAGCTAAAGGAGCAATAAATCTAACTTTTGTTTGAAGCCCATTTATTTCACCTGCCATAACACTAGCCCCATCGTAACACTGCGCGACCAATTTATTTTTAAAGGCATAAGGCTCTAAGCTGTTTTGTATTAAATGAAAAAGGCTCTCTGCTGTTCTATTATCGCTAACGTCAAAAAATCCTAAAAATCTTTCTTTTAAAGATCCGTTGGTCACATACCTAACTGTTATGGAACACTGTGATTTTTCTGTTATTTCAGTACTATCATCCGCAATTACGCCAAAAAAACAACAATCGGTGTCATTGATTTCTTTTTTTATATATTCTTGAATATAGTCATGTATGCAACCAATTAGTTCATTTTGTATAGTCTTAGATTGTCCCGTAAAAATATTACTAAATTTAGCACAATGTTCAGTAAGTTCGGCATTTCTTTTTATTAAGCCTGCAAATATTTCCTTAAAATTGCCACGGTTAAAAGAATCTGTTGTTTCATTATGACCTCGAAATGCCAAGTCCTGTTTACCCAAAGTAATAGTAACATCAATTAAATAATTTAATAATAAACGGTTTTTTCGAACATTTTCATTATAAACAATTTTATTAAGACTTGCATTTTCTTGTAGTGCATCCGCAATAGTCGCCCTATTTTGCTCCAGTCTTGTAAGTGCTGCCGAATTTTTAATATGCTCTCTTGAACTTTCATGCGATTTTACTGCTCCTGAAAAATTTTTTAAATCCGAATATTCGCCCCCTGAACTCCAATTATTGTTGACGCAACCTAATAAAATACAAGGCCAACAATATAAGCTTTCTTTATAAATACTTCCGCATAGCCACCTATAAGTTTCGTACCAAGATATTTGAAAAGTTCTTGAATATTTTTTACCTTGCCTCTTATCGTTGCTAAAATTTTCGGCGTCGGACGGCTACCTAATATCTGTTTCTTTTCAGTTTCGCTTCTTCTTAAAAAAGGCGTTTCAATTAATTAAGCAATAATGTCGTGAATAGGATTCATTTCAAAAGCAAAAAGCAAATACAAAAAATGGAATGGTCCAACTTACCAAATCAAAACAAAACAAAAACTTACTCACGCGTATTTATTCACCTTAAAAGACAGAACGCCCTCAATCAGCGATTATCGCAATCTATTTCCTATTTCTTTCTCAGCCGCACGCACCACGTAAAAAGAAGCCGTTGGAATATTTCGCTAGTCATGTGATTTAAATAACCAATAAAAGCATATCCAAGCTACAGATTTATCGCCTCAAGAATGCAATAGAAAACGCGTGCATCGGCAATCGCCATCCCGCTCTGTCGTAATCAGGTGACTCGCCGGCATCGGCACCGGCCGTTGATAAATAGGTCAGAAGTCGAAACTTTACAAGCTAAAATGATTTCGCCTCATTCGAGAGCACTTTCTTTAGGAATGGGTTTGCACGGATTGCACGGTCGGTTTTTTGATGTGGTCAGAATTTATTTTCTAAAATATTTATTATGGGATTATATTTTGTTTTTTTTTTAATGTTATTATGTTGTAAAACTGTTAAAAAGTATATTTCTAATTGGTAATAGATAAAAAGTTATATAAAAAAATTCTCTTTTCCTTTATTTTGGGGGTGAGGCGCGGCCTCAGAGGCCTACCCTGACGAGCTGCCACTGCATTTAGATTGACACAAAAATCGTTTTATTGGCTTTTTCGCAATTGAATAAAAATATTTAACTTTAATGTTTCTCTCTTACGATCGGCGCACTGATGAGTCCCGATAGGATGAAAGTATTTCTACAACTACTATGTGTCTATAAAACTTAAGGTAAATGGCATAATTTCTTAACTTAACATAATAAAACAAATTGCTGTCAATAACGGATATGATCCAAATCTCGTAAATAATATTCTTGCCAAGAAACAATATAATAAATCCATTAGTCAAGTATATCCTAATATTAAAGATCAAACTAATAAGTTTTATAAAGTTTTAACTTATATTGAATCACCCTATGAACGAATCGCTACTTTACTGCGTAAACAGGATTTAAATGTTGCTTACAGGACAGACAATAGTTTGGGTAAATATATAAAAAATAATAAAGACAAAACAAGTAAAACAAAACAATCAGATGTCTACAAATTAACCTGCGGTGACTGTCCAAAAACGTACATAGGTCAAACAGGTAGAACGTTTAACAAACGCATTTCAGAGCATAAAAGTAGTTTTTTGAATAAAAAAATCTGATTCAACCTTTGCAAATCATCTTTTACTTGAACATCATTCATTTAATAATAATTTTGAAATTCTACATATCGAAAATAAGGGCATAAAACTTAACATGCTTGAATTTCTAGAAATAAACAAATTAAAATCATCAGGTAATTTGCTAAATGACCAATTAGAATTAAATAACTCTTTTTTGTTAAATTTATTTCACCAAACCGTCCTTTTGTCGTAGATATATAACCCACATAATTTTTAAGGGTTTTTCCCTATATTTGTTACCTGTTGTTTACCTTTTACATCTTGGCATTGTAGTATTTTAGTTATACCTTAACATCTGAAGAAGCTATTGTTTATGCGAAACATGTCATGTTGACAACAAATATATAAGTGAAAATCTCAAAAACTTAAGTTGTTTTTCTAAAAAAATTTAATTTGAACACATTTAAAAATTGCTCTATTAGTTTAATATAAAATGTGTGGTAATTTATTGCATTAAAAATCAAAATAACAGCATCAAAAGGCTAAATTATCGCTCCCGCTAAACTGACGGAAATAAATCGTCGATCGTCGATGTAACTATCCTGTGTGATTTAAGGTTCTTGGACAAAACCCTTTCTAATCAACCAAATGAAAATGGTACAATAGACCAAACCAGTAATAATTCTGACAATGTATGGTTGCGTTCAAATCAAATCAATTTCGCCTCCCTGTTATTATGTCTAGAGTCTGGCCCCATCGACTTGGTTAACTTATTTTACTATTATTATATTAATTTGCATTATTATTTTCAAAGATCCGTACGAATAGAAACCCCCAGTATGAAATCATCTCCGGATTTAACACCAGAGCCTTATTTTCGAGCCAAGTCGCGCGTTCGAAATACGACCCTAGAAGATGAGAAGGTTTTTAATAACGACTGGGATGATCTGGTCATAGATGATATTAATCTCTGCTCAATTAACAATACCCCACTTCCTCTGGAAACAAAAAGTGCGCCAAGCAGTCCATTGAGGACGCGGAAAAGTATGGAAAAAGAGGATAAGGAGTATGATGGTATAACCATACCGAAGCCTTTTCAGATGACTATTAGGTAAGGACTGCTAATCGAATATAACAAAATAAGTATTGTAGTAGCAAAATTCTAATCTCATATTCTCCCCAATAATATATCTTAGGTCTGTTCTAGGAATAGGGATAGGCAATATTAGATTTTACGTATCGATAGCAAATCACTTATCGGTTAATTTTATTTAATTATATTAATCTTAAAAGTAGATTGAGTAAATGTATAGTTTATTTGTAATATTGTTGGTTTCAGAGACGAAGAGAATAAAATAGTAGAAGAATTGTTTCTAAAAATTAACAAACCCAAAGAAGAAAAACCTCAGCAATTTAAAGCACATGAGATCCCCATCGAGTCTCAGATCCCGTTGTTCGACAAAATTATGGAAGATCAACAAAGAAGGTAGAACCGGTTATATTTCCGAAATCAGTCGTCGCAAAGCTTTAGAAAATAGTATATTGTATAATAAGTTTTGAAAATCGCCCCTTTCTCACGAATGTGCCAGTTTGGTGGCATGAGAGGTCAGCAAGTGGCATGTGAGTGCTGTGGCGGCTCCTCCATTAGGTCATATGGTCAATGACCCCAATAAATATTTCTAAACAGAAAATAATAAATAATTTATATTTTTTAATTTCTTTTAAATTCGGAAATTCTTTTTGTTATTCTAAGCGCGTAAACTCGTTGGACCACGAGGCTGGCAGCCCGCAATGACCTCGTGGTTATAAACGGAGGCGAGTTTTTCCCGAGTGTTCCCGACTGAATTCGCATAGGGGACCATAGCTAATATAGACTTACGTTGGCAAATTTTGGGTCAACAGCTGCGCCGAGGAAACTTAAACATTTTTGTCAGTTGATGCGTTTAATGTAAATCGTGTGATAGGTTGTGGTTACGATTGCGTATTTTTATAGAAGTTATTTTATTTTCAAGACTTGTTTGTTGATTTTGTGGTTTAAAGTAATTAAAAAATTAATGTTTTATATAATGGTAGCCACAGTGGTTTAGAATCTTAACACTTCAAAAGCCGCCAGTGAGCTGAACTTTAAGAAATGTCTCGAATTTAAGACCAGATATCGCTCTTTGCTGGAACTTAAAATTCGGCAGACAGGTAAAGACAAAAACAAAAAAGTAAATCGTTATTTTAGTAAAAATATGTACGATTTATGTGACTGGATATGTGATTGCGAAGGAATAAGGGCATTTTATTGTTTTGTGTCATTTATTTTTTCAGATGACTGTGGTGTAAAATATAATAATGTATGCATATGTATATGTGTATATACAGTGTGTCCCAAATTAATTCTCTATACAGGGATCTCGGCTCCTATTATCCCTACAGCAAAGGTTAAATGGGGAAAGTTTTAGAGGAAACTTATTGCATTCGATATCCGGCTTCAGATTTACGATCGATCAATTGTTTTTGGAAATATCGGGGAAAAACCGAAAATGGCGGATTTCGTTTTTGGCCAGTATATCCAGAACGGTAAATTTGACAGCTGCCAAAATGTGACATTATTCGGACACATTTTTAAGACAAATAAGATGGCGTATACGACACGTCTTCATTGTTTTTTATTAACCCGCAACCCGCCTCAACTTTCATTTTTCTTATGACCGCCATATTCGATTTTTGGAAAGAGTCTAAAATTTCCAGTCTGGTGATATCTCACAAGTGCATTAAAGATTTTAGTATCATCGAAATATTACACTTCGTAAAGTTAGGTTTCAGTTTTTTCTAAGTTCTATGATTTAAAGTAACGTTACCTCTCAATGCCTCTCTAAGGAGGCCATGATTTATCTGTAACAAAATTGGATTTTGACTTTGACGTTAAGTTAAATAGTTGAAAGTATCAAAGCTGTGTTTTACTAAGTAGTAGGTATGCTTTTATCCCAATAAAATCATAAATCTGACACATAATTTGTCAAAACCAATAGAAAATAGCCGGCATTGCGTATTCAAATGAAGAAAAGGTTGACATGTTAACTCTGTGCTTTCAAACATACAGAAACGCCGACGTTACCTCAGCAAGGTATTTGGAGATGTACCCCGAACGACGGCAGCCTTATAAAACCCAATTCAGGAAAATCGTAGTTAATTTAATTAACCATGGTGCCTTCGAACAACCTAGAAGCGGATACAATAATAACAATGAAAATTGAGACAGAAACATTTTACAAGCTATCAACGAAAACCCTAGTGCATCGGCAAGAACTGTAGAACAGGAAACTAATGTGCCAAAATCAACAGTACAGAGAGTTCTAAAAAGGAATAACTACCATCCATACAAACCCATAATAGTACAAGGACTTAAGGAAACTGATTTTCCAAGACGACTACAGTTCTGTGAGTGGTATACTAGGAGATGTAATGAAAATCCTGATTTTGTAAATCATGTCTTGTGGTCCGATGAGAGCAGGTTCACGAATTGTGGAGTCTTTAATAGGCACAACCGTCATCATTGGGTTGTGCAAAATCCTCAAGAAGGGGCAGAGAGACGTCTACAGATCAGATTTGGAAGTAACGTTTGGTGTGGGATCATTGGTAAGTTAATCTAACCAATCTTTTTTAAATAGGCACCAAATGATGGTCAAATAATAATCTTTTTTTTTTCGTTTAGTTCTTTAATGATACTAAAAGAGTATAAGCTAATAAAAAAAAAGTAAAACGTTCTACTCTAGTCAGTCAATTTACTTTTTTGATATTGTATTACATTTTTATTCAATCATTTTGTATTGTAGTTTCGAAGAACCTATAAAAATAGAATTGGGTTCTATGAATTTATTAACACTTTATCTTAATTTTCTGCAGATTTAGCTAATTCTCTAAAATTATTTTGATTGTCTGAATTTAATGATTTATTATTACCCGGGAAGCCTAGTTCTTGCGTTATGATTTATAGAAAGGCGTTCAGCTGTATTTCCGAATAATTTAAATTTTAAAGCGCAAGGGGTTTGTTCTTTTGATATTTTATGTTTTATTAAGGCACGGTGTACTTCTTTAAGATTATTATATCACTGAAATAAATTGATTTAGTATTTCCGAAATTAATATACAATACCAACAAAATAATTTATTACAGCTATTACTTCCCGCTAACCAAATATGTTTTTCATAATAAAGCTGAAAAGGTTTCAACTGTTTACAAGCTCATTCACTACGGGATGTTTCGATTTATTTTTGGAAAGAAAATATCTACTTTTTAATAAAGATAATTTTCCCTTTATAATTTATAGTTTCTAGTACCACCCGACCGACTCTGCCGCCCTTTACTGTTGGGCACCTATTTATAAATTATTAATCATTTCAGGAAATCGACTTATTGGACCATTTTTGTTTGACTACAACCTAAACGGGCAGAGGTATCTAGAGCATCAGAAACAAACATTCTATAAACTCTAACAACATCCGCTTAGCATTATCCCTAAATCGAACAAATATAATCAATATATGCAACTTCCTTAAAGAATTAAACTTAATAAATAAAGTCTAAACCAAAACGAAATAAGTGCGCTAAATGGCCATAGTTGCCGATGCGCCCTAAAACCTTTAAATCTCTCTCTCTCTCTCTCTCTCTCTCTCTCTCTCTCTCTCTCTCTCTCTCTCTCTCTCTCTCTCTCTCTCTCTCTCTCTTTTGCGAAACCAGGTTGTACCAGCTTTACGAACTATTCAATAGAAGATGAATTAAGAAGAACTGGGTTTCAACAAGACGGATGTCCGGCTCACAGTATCTTGACCTCCTAGATCCCGTGACCATGGATTTCTACCTCTGGTGTTACACGAAGAATGAAATCTATAAATTTGATCCTCCCGTGACCATATAAATCCTGAGACAAAGAGTTCTGGACACATTTAGAAATATTAACCGGAATACACTTACCAGGGTTGTACGAAAAACAGTCACCAATTGTCAAAAATGTCTCGATGCAAATGGATGTCATTTTGCAGATTTGTAAATTAATGTTGCCCACTTACAAAGTAGTTAAAGCTCATTTAGATTTTTTTAATCGTTATTTATGTTCATCTTGTATTGAAAATTCAATGCGTTCAATACATTACTTACTTATTAATGTAATCTTGTGACAAATAAATCATGGCCTCCTTTAAAAACATTGAAACCTAATTTACGAAGTGTGATATTTTGATGACACTAAAATCTTTAATGCACTTGTGAGATATCACTAGACTGGAAATTTTAGGCTCTTTCCAGAAATCGAAAAATCCAAAACAATGAAGACGTGTCGTATACGCCATCTTATTTGTCTTAAAAATGTGTCCGAATAATGTCACATTTTGACAGCTGTCAAATTTACCGTTCTGGATATACTGGCGAAAAACGAAATCCGCCATTTTCGGTTTTTCGCCGATATTTCCCAAACTTATTGATCGATCGTAAATCTGAAGCCAGATATCGAATGCAATAAGTTTCCTCTAAAACTTTCCCCATCTAACCTTTGCTGTAGGTATAATAGGAGTCGAGATCCCTATATAGAGAAACGAATCTGGGACACACTGTATATATATAAATATATATATATATATATATATATATATATATATATATATATATATATATATATATATATATATATATATATATATTGACCTCACTTAACACTTAAAATTTACTGCTTATCCTCCACAGAACGGAAACTTTTACAGTTCTGGTGAATTAAGTCATGGTTCTTGGGATTTGACCGTATCGACTGCACGAGCTCGGGGAGACCTACGACTAGTGTTGCCAGAGGCTTTCAAAAAATTGTGCCAAATCCAACTTCAAATTGTACCCGATTTTAATCGGTTGTTCAGAAACAAAATATGTAATAGGATTGCCAGATTGCAAAAAGCAAAAATTGTAAAAAAAGTAACGTCATCAAAAAAAAAATTATGAAGTCACCCAGGTGTACGTTTTCATCAAGATTTATTTCGTTGTTACTTGGACAAAATTGTAATTTTTCTTCTTTCATTGTAACAACTAATGTGTATTAATGTGTATTTCTATTAATAAACTAACTGTTTAGTAATAAATCCGGCAATCTACAAACCAAGCTCAATCCAAGACGAACCGTCGGACAGTAATTCCAATCTAACAAGAACCATGATTTCTTTTGTATACAATATTTTTTTGATATCTGTAAGAGTTAAGCTTGTAGACCCCATTTAAAATATAACCAGAAATTATGTCATCTCTCATTTCCTTATTGAATAGAAGTAATCATTACTAGGTAAGTTCCAGGGAAAACTAATTGACCAAATTTGTTTCACTTAAGTAACAGACATTGTTCGCTAATTTATATTTAAGGAGTGAAAAAACAAAAGAAAAGCGCAAAGCCGATCTTCAAGCCCAGATGCGACCATTCTCGTTCACCAGACGAGACGAGGAGATTCAAGAACTGACGAAGAAATTTTCGAAATCTCTGCCGTGCGTCTACAACGATGACGTACCGCTGAAAATTAACAAATTCAAAGCCAAACCCGTACCAAGGAACCTGTTTAGCAACTATATTTACAAAAAGATGCACGAAGATGAATTCTACAGGTAAAAGTTCTCTGTGACAAAGTGAAACTGTTTCCCGACGTTTCGCTCTTGTTTACAGGATACATCTTTAGAGAATGTCATTACTTGATATCAAAATCCTGAGTATTTAGAATCTCAATACCGACACAAAAACTATGGTTTTTTCAAAACCCCCTTTAAAAATCCTATAAACTATATGTCTGCCCAAAATAAAACGTGACACCCCAATCGATTTGTTGCAAATACCACTGGCAAAACACTGCCTGACGCTCGGCATCGCCAGGAAGCAAATGTTGCACTATATTAAATTTGTATGGATGGAAGAAATATAAGTATTTCTTCAAGATCCTCTGACCGTCAGTTTTTGGCACACCAATTTCCTTCTCAATTTGTCTACATGAAGAGTAAGGTGTTGCTTCTATATATACCAAAACATCTATCTCTTTTCTTTCCCTGTTGTCTTTGTTGTATGGTTAAGGTCACGGGTGAACAAATGTGCTCAACTAAATTTGGTTTTAAACGAGTAAATATCTCAAAAACGGTTGACTTCTTTCTGGATATCTAACAAGCAAAAACTTATAATGATAATACAGATTTTTCATAGCCATAATAGCTTACTTACAAATCAATTAAATAAAAATCCCAAAAGAACGTTTATGAACTGCTTCATAAACCAAAAATAGATCCCTAAACCAATGAGACAAATATTTGACATTTATTTTTGTTTGTTGTCATAAACAATAGCCATAGCCTATACTATTAAATTATGCATTTAATTTCAGAAAATTGTCATATAAAATAACGAACTCGCGCTCATTTCCGGGGAAACCGGAAACGATATTCAATTATTTTTATATTACAAATGTTCACAATATTCAACCCTATCGACACACGAAATTCCATATTTTTATCTCTAGCCGTTGTCAAATGGCGCCCTGGGTAGTAGTTTCATTGTCAGACGGTATATACATATATATATATATATATATATATATATATATATATATATACATATATATATAGATAAATATATATGTACAATAAATAAATATATATATATATATATATATAGATAAATATATATATACAATAAATATATATATATATATATATATATATAATATGTTTTCATTCCGGGTGTACATCCGTTCACTACTGTCGTTCTGAAAAGAACAGTTTTGCTGACGTTTCGCCAAAATCATATTTGGCATTTTCGAAGCTTTCTTTCTCGCGTCCGAATAGAGACTCGGAATGAAAACACATTGTATTTTTCCATCCGTGAAGGAGTAAAAATCAACATATATATATATATATATATATATATATATATATATATATATATATATATATATATATATATATACAGGGTGATTCATGAGGAAATGTCAATACTTGAGGTACATATTCAGAACCAAAAAATTAACATAAAAGTCTATATAAATAAGTGTCCGCAAGGCCTTAGTTCTCGAGATACAGGGTGTTAAAGTTTTTATTTAATTTTTCTATTTTTTAAATAAAATCTATGATAATGTAAATAATGGAGTGAAAATTGATATACGGGGGTTTTTTGGCATGACAAATTCGAATCTAATATTAGTTTTGCTCTTACTTGTAGGGGGCGCCACCTACATGTCTTTCTACTCCTTCGAACAATCACAACTTTTTGGTACAGTCTTGTATTACATTTTTGAGTAAAACAAATTATTCTCTTGCCATTTCTACGTCAAAAAGGTATACCTGTTAAAAGTGGATACGAGCAACGGTTTTTGTGAAATTTGGATTTAAAACAATTTCGGCGCATGTAATTTTTTATCGCAAAATTTTAAAAGTTTGTTATTTTGTCCAAATTTAAACGCATCTTGGCACAAAAGCTTTAAAATGAAAGACTAACACATTTTTTTGAGGTGTGTATTCAGTGCCTCAGACATAAACTAAACAAAAGGTATTTAATTTTTATTAAAATTGTTATTATTAAGTTGTTTTTAATAAAATCTAGGTTACGTTTTATAATTTTCAAAAATTCCACCATTTGCTTCTAAGCACAGGTCAGCTCTATGGTGTATAGCTCGGATTGCTCTGTGGATACATTCGGGCGCATTTCTTAGTGTTTGTGCTGCGTTTGTTATCCGATCCAATAATGCTTCTCTTGTATTTACTTTAGTGGAATATACCAGTGATTTGAACCATCCCCAAAGACAATAATCCAAAGGATTAAGGTCTGGCGATCTAGGTGACCAATTAAACGGACATCCATCGGTTTGGAAAGTTTTGGTTTAAAAAATCTCTTACACGTAAACTGTAGTGTGCAGGGGCTCCATCATGCTGCAAATACATGTTTTATCTTACATTAAGGGGAACATCTTCTAATAGATTTCGCAAGTGATTTTCAAGAAAGTTTAAATATTTTTCTCCTGTAAGACTACCGTCGATTATAAATGGACCAATTAAATGACCATTTAACATTCCACACCACACATTAATGCTAAATTTATGTTGGAAATTATGTTCTACTGTAGCGTGAGGATTTTCATAGGACCACCGGTGTTCATTGTGAAGATTATTTATACCATCACGCGTGAACTGTGCTTCATCAGTGAACAAAACATACCTATACAACCTTCGATCTTCATTAATCCAGTTACAGAATTGCATTCTCAACTCAAAATCACCCTCCTGCAAATGTTGAACCCGTTGTAAATGAAATGGGTATAAACAATTAATGTGAAGATTTCTCCAAGCAGACGATTGTGTAATTTGATAAGTATCTGCAATCCGCCTGGTGCTTATGCTTGAATCATTTTCGACGACATTGAGTATAGCCTCTTCTTCAACGTTGGGTCCCGATTCCCTTTCAGTATCTGTATCTCGAGAACTAAGGCCTTGTTTATTTTTTGATCCTGAATATGTACCTGAAGTATTGACATTTCGTCATGAATCACCCTGTATATATATATATATATATATATATATATATATATATTGGCAACATTGAGCCGTAAACTAAATTGTCGTATATTTTTACTCTCTGTAAAATTAAAGTATTTTTTTGATATATTGGATAAAATAAATCGCTGTCTTTACTGACAAGAACATTTTTGTCAATTGTGGAAAAGGCTGGTGAGTTAAAACCACACTTATTTATTCAATTTATTACCAAACACTGCGAATTCCATTCACCGGTATCGAGAATTGACCTTTGGACCCTGTATTAGAACTGTAGCCCGGACGAGATTTTAGTAAACTTAGGAAGCGGCATTGCCAATACTAACATTAAATATGGGAGCAAACAAATTTTGCAAGTCTTGTACTAAAAATATTGGCAAAAATAAATTAAGGCTGCAATGCGGTGTATGCCAAGCCTATTTTCATATTGAATGTGGCAATATTACTGAAATTGAGGCTAAACTAATGGCAGCCGAGAGAAGGTCTTGGAAATGTAGGGACTGCGAAATAGAAAGTTGTAATCGTCGATCATCTTCATCATTTTTCCGACCGTCTTTGGCACCAAGTACTCTTCATTCTGTAGACGATCTAGAGCTTAAATCATTAATGAAATCATTGCAAGAGGAGGTTCGAGAGCTCAGAAAATCCTTGGATTTTCTTAATGAAAAGTACGAGGACGAGAAAAAACGAAATATGGTAATAACAGAAGCTCTCACAGAAGTTTCGAGGGATAACCGCTGGCTAAAGCAAGAAGTTGAGAAGCTTAAACAAGCTCTTAATAGTCAAGAAACCAATAAGATCAAATCAAATATTCGTGTCTATGGTTTGCAATGCAACGTAGATGACAAGGCAGCAACTTTAAGCTGTGTTTCGAGGCTTTTTACTGCAATTGATGTCAAGGTATCCCAAGAGGACTTTTCAAATATACAGCATTTTAAAAGCAAGGATGGGGTCAATCTTGTCATTTCATTGGGATCAATGGAGAAGAAGCAGGAAATATTAAAGGCCAGAGCTAAAAAGGGTAAGCTTACTATTAAAAACTGTTCCTTGGGAGAATCCACAAACCCAATTTTTGTGGATGAAGAGCTTACTAGGGAGGCTTATAATCTTTTTAAAAAGGCTAAAAGTTTGAGATCCGTTGGTTTCAAATACATCTGGCATAGAGATGGTAGGATTCTGGCAAGAAGGAACGATGGTGATGCAGTTGTTGTTATTAAAAATGAGACATTCTTAAACGACTTACTTAATTAGATCTTAACACTTATCTTTCTTCTTTTAATTTCTTTCGTTTTATGTATATTTGTAGGCTAATATTAAGAAACCATAATGGCTTTAAATAATATATTGGACGATTATAACAATGGTTACACTCAGATTTCTGATTTTGTTAGTGATATAAATTTTTTGAGGGATTCTAATTGTGATATAGACTTAATGCATGTTAACATAAGGAGCATCTATAGAAATCTGGATGATTTTCTTGTTTACTTAGAGTCATGTAATAAATCATTCGATATTTTGGCAATGTCAGAGACTCATCCTATGGACAACATAACAGATTTTGCAATACCGGGTTATACAATTTTCAGTAATGAAAGTTTTATAAATAGGTGCGATAGTTTTGTTTTTTATGTCAAGAGTAATCTAATAGTTGATCATTCCATTATAAAATTTAATAATACTGTATAAAATGCTATTACAGCTGAGTTGTTTGGCACTTACAGATTGCATGCTTTAGATAGAGACGAATTTGTTGATAATCTAGACAATTTGCTTAGAGAGTATGGCAGCAGTAATGTTGACTTAAGTGTATTCATTGGAGATATTAACATAAATCTACTGAAACAACAAGACAAATATGTACAAGACTACCTTAACTGTTTATATTCATATGGGTACAGCTCTAAAATTAATGGAGTTACCTGGCAGAGGGGGGAACAAAGAAGCTGTATTGATCATTGTTTCATAAAATGTAATAATTCTAAAGTTAAACACATAAATTCAGCGGTAGTTATAACTGATATATCTGACCATTACCCTATTATTTTGAATATTAGGAATGACAATCAGTACAGACCTCCCTCTCAAGTCAGGTGTTTTAACAAATTAGACTACGATAAGTTAAGTTCATTACTTGCCACAGAGATCTGACAAGAAGTGCTAAATAAAACAACGGTTAATGATTGTACAGATGCTTTACTTCAAAAGCTCAATAAATATATTACCGATTCGACAATTTCGTTTACCATTTCAAACAAAAAATATCGTATAAAGCCATGGATCACTGCAGGTCTATTGGTTTCTATTAGAAAGAGAAATAAGTTAAAAAAAATATTAACACTCAATACCAACAGCTTAAATGCAAAATTAAATTATACTAACTTTAGGAATACGCTTAAAAAACTTATAAGAATATCAAAAAATAATTATTATAAACGACTCATCAATAAAGACTCTGGCTGTCCACGAAAAACTTGGAATACTATTAAAGAAATAACTAATCAAAATGACTCTGGTCAAATAATTAAAACTATCTTATCTGAAAGTGGTCTTGAATTAACAAGTCCTAAAGACATTTCCAATGAATTCAATAATTTTTTTAGAAAAATTGGTAAAAAGCTTGCTGGAAATATTGCTATGAATCGGGTGTCGCCAGAGACCGGTAAGGTGAATCCAAATACATGTTTCCTGGCTCCACTTACACAAGAAGAACTATTACAGCAGATAAATAGCCTTAGAACGAATGCGTCAGGTAATGATCCTGTAAAAACTTGTATCATAAAAAGATTTTATAAGAATTTAATTAAACCACTCCACCATCTGATAAATCTAATCTTTGCAGAAGGTACTTTCCCGGAAATCTTTAAAAAAGCAAGTTCCTATATATAAATCTGGAAACAAGAAATTAACAACCAATTATAGAGCCATTGCGCTAACTAACAGTATAAGTAAGTTGATTGAAAAGTGCATTAAACTCAGGATAAATAATTTCTTGGAACATAACAAATTAATTTCATCAAATCAATATGGATTTCGGGAGGGTGCTGGAACAGAAAATGCCTTGTGTAGGGTGACAGAGTACATTGTAAAAAGTTTTAATAATGGTAAAAAATGTCTTGGTGTTTTCCTTGATTTGTCAAAGGCCTTCGATACTGTGTCACATCGAATTCTTTTACAGAGACTGGATAGAATTGGCATAAGGGGTCATGCGTATAAATTAATACATTCATATTTAGCTAACAGAACACACCAAGTTAGACTAGAAGATACTTATAGCAGTGCTTTGTCGCCAGAGTTCGGTGTGCCACAGGGTACCGTGCTTGGGCCAATGTTATTTACTATTTACGTAAATCAGATTACGGAGATCTGTCGTGATGCTAATGTGATATGTTTTGCGGATGATACAGTGGTATTAGTTAGTGACAGCTCATGGAGTGATGCATATAAAAAAGCAGAATGTGCCATAAGTGCAATTAAAATCTGGTTAGATAAGAGTTTACTAACACTTAATATAGACAAAACACATTTTGTAACCTTTTCAATGACAGCGAGCACACAGCCTCTTAGGCAAACTATTGCGGTACATGGCTCGGGATGTGACCGCTCAGCTAATTGTAGATGCACAACTCTTATATCCAAAAGAGATCATGTTAAGTACCTTGGGATATATTTGGACCAGTATTTACGCTGGGACAAACATGTAGAATACGTTACAGGTAAAATTCGTAAACTGATTTACAAATTTCTTCAACTTAGGACCATATTAAATACCATGACATTGAGAAAGGTTTACTGTGCACTGGTCGAGTCTATCCTAAGCTATGGCTTAGTAGTCTGGGGGTTGGCATCCTTAAATATTATGAGATCACTAAATTCAGCACAAAAATGTATCATTAAAAATATATTGTTTAAAGATAAAAGATATCCTTCTGTATTACTGTTTCAAGAGTCCAAGCTCTTTGATTTAAAATTATTGTATACCAAAGTTGTTGTTAGGTTCATGTTAAAAACAGAGTATTATAAACATGATATTCACCATAATGTACAAACTAGACATAGAAACCGAAAAACCTTAGATGTTCCAAGAATGTTATACAGCACTACACAAAAGCATATGTGTTACGTTGGTCCCAGGACCTATAACAGCATACCAGATTTCTATAAATGCACCATATACCAGAGTTAGGAAAAAGATAAATAGTTGGATTGTAGATAATAATGTCACAATAACAGTGTAACTTACTTATAAAATATTGTTATACCTGCCTGAACTGAAAATGTATGTAATATTTAATGAGTCATGTACTATTAGTATTATAAAGTATATATTATTATTATATTACAATGTATTAATTATAGTAAATTGTACTAAACCACAATCGCACACACAGATCGTAAGATTCATTGTGCAGGAGTGGTATTCTGGATTAAAATATAAAATGATTTATTTGTAATAGGTGAAATAAATAAATAAATAAATAAATATATATATATATATATATATATATACAGGGTAGTATAATTGAGATTGCTTTCCGGCTGCCATTTTGTTATTTTTCATCCGATCGAACCGAAATTTGGTAGTGTCTTTGGTTATTAGAATGTACTTGACAGATTTGTGCGGCTTCCGGTTTGACCGGAAGTGACTTCAGTTTTCTTTTTTTTTTAAATAGAACACCCCGTATATTTTTACGTTTTCGACATCCGCCATTTTGAAATTTTGACAGCTATTTTTACTTTTCAATCTAATGTGCCGTGAAGCACCTTAAATTACTTTTATAAAATAAACAGAGTCACTTTTTTCGAAATTACTCGAAATTTTCAAATGGAAGTATATCATTTTCATACTACAGTTAAATGTACTTCTTCAGTACGAATATAACGAATACTATAAATACAATAAGTCAAATTAGTTAGTTTCCGGGGGTGTGTTATAAAAACAAGATTTTTGGTTGTACCCCACGAAAAAAGTCTAGTGGTGTCAAGTCCGGGGAACGGGAAGACCACCGAACTGGTCTATTATTTGCGATAAAACGTTGTCCAAACCTTTGCTGCAAATGATTGATCACTATTTGCGCATTGTGGGGAGGTGCACAGTCTTGCTGAAAATAAATATTTTGCTCTAAGGTGGGCTTTCTACAAATTGCTCGAGGTGTGCTCTAAGATTTCAAGATATCGCTTGCCTGGTAAATGTCCTTGAAAAAAGGTCGGTCCAATAATACGCGTTCCTAATAGCCCAGTCCAGACATTCGCACCAAATTTCTTTTATATAGCGTTGATTATCTGTTGATCAGTATCTGGTGTTTTTCATATTGGATCTGCCATTATTATTAAACCGAGAAATTTCTAAAAGTGCCATAAAGATGTTGATGTAATTGAGATTTGAATGAGCAGTAACCATTTTTCTTTAAAATGCTGTAAGCTGAATAGTGGCTAAAACCAAGTTCATGTCCGATTTGTCTACTAAATGCCGTGGGGTCCAGGTTCAAACAGCGTTTCTACGAAAATTTTTTTTTTTGGTATTTTAGGGCTCTTCAAAAAAAAGTACGGGCAGAAGAAATGCTGAAGCATGCTTCACTGCCACCGTCAATGGCTAAGCGAGAAAAAACGCAACCCAAAATCGATGTGTGTCCTAGGTCTTACAGAGATTTGCTCACTCCAGACGAAAGGGATACACCAGTCAGGAAACACCGAAAGATTCCTAACTATAAGGTAATTTTGCTCATCTGTTACAATATATTACATAACGTCCATAATGATCATGAAAAGTGGCAAATAAGATAAATGTGTCTGTATGGTGCGTAAATGAGGCTAGTATATTACTGCTCTTTCCAGCGAGTTGCACAACATTTTTCCCACAACACAAGAAAATCAATAAAAAACACCTATTTATTGTATTTCTTTTAAATACATAAATGATAACAATTTTTAATATTGACATACAATTTGCGTTTACCGTTTTATTTTACCTGACCCAGCCTACTTCGGAAAATTTTAGTCGCACGTTGGAGCCGATGCCATGGCAATTATGATATTAATAATATTCTTAATTATTATAACATTAACGTTATTTCTGCGATTTTTTTTACTACAGAGTAACGGAATAAGCTATTTTTAAAAGGTTATTATTAACAAATAAAACATACTTTACGATGTTATGCGTACGATAACACACGTATAGGATATCATTTGTTTTCGCGCCCACTTTATCAGGTTGTTAAATATGTTTTGGGAAAATAAACAGGCAGTTAGTATCACATAGTCTTAGTAAGATGCATGACATGGTGATACACCAAATATATGGCAATTTTAGGCATATCATGAGAGATACGAGAGGGAATTAGAAGAGCTAAAGGATGAATTTATATCTACCAGTCCAAGACCGTTTAAGTTAAAATGTTCGAAAAGAGATAAAAGGGTAAGTAAAAAGTAATGTTTAAATAATCTGTCCCACACCTTATCTATAACACAGAAGATTTTATGTTATTATGATCTAAAGATGTAGTAAGAGTTTTTCTCGAGGTCATAATGGCCTTATTAAACCCAGTTAAAGTCTTATAACAAAGACATACAAATGATCTTAATCAATTAAAAAGTAAAATTAAATAGATTACTATCTAAAAATATTTGTGATGTATGTTTATAACAATCGTAGGCAGATTAGAACTTTTTAACTATCCCTCAATTAATCAATATTTATACAGGGTGTCATTAAATAAGTGTCCGAAATTTCAAGGAGGCATGTGTATGAGCATATGTCCGGAAATATTTCATTTTCAAGATACAGTGGGTTAAAGTTTTCATATTTTTTATTTATTTTTTACACATCCTTTAATATTTCTAAAATATATTCATACGCAAAGTTAGAAGATGAGCATATGAAACGATGTAAAATCAGTTTTGGAACTAAATCGTACATAATCAGAAAAGTCGCCAAATAAAACAATATACAGGGTGGTCCAAAAAGTTGTTAATATTTGCTTGGCCTGTAGATAATTTGCTAGGAGGGTGGAATGGGAGGTCGGGTTTAAACGATAGTTCGGGTCAGGGAAATTTACTCACCAGTAATAAAACCTCATTAGGTATGGAAAAGGACTACAAGGTGACCCACTAATAATGTATATCACTTCTATAGTTTGGCATTGATCTCATTGCAAAATTCTTTGTTTTTATCAAGTGTAGGTAGTACCACCCGGTTTTGGATTAATTTATACGTTTTGCCTATTGCTGTCCGTTCATAAACACTAAAAATGGCAAACCAAAGGCGTGAAGTTGGATAATTATAGAAAGAAATTAATTTTAACCAAATTTTATTTTAACAAAATAAAAATTATATACACATATATATATATATATATATATATATATATATACAGGGTGACAATTTAAAAACTTGAAATGGCTATATCTTAGGAAGGAAAAACTTAATCAAAAAACGCTCAAAAGACTTTCTATAAAACGAAGAGGGAACAAATAAAAGCGTATTATTCGACCCTTATCTGTAACCCCTTGGGCAGGGTGAGATACCCCCCTAAAATCTTAAATAGAAAGAGGGGTCGAGTGATACATCATCTTAAAGCTATTGAAAAGTGCTTTTTAATGATACCATAGAAAGCAACTAGTAGCCAAATTTGAAGAAACTGGCTCTGTCGCGAATAAAAAGAGAAATCAACCGAGACTAGTTGACGAAGCAGCGCAAATTGAAGTTCTGGGGCAGTTTGCAATTAATTCAAGTTTATCAACTCGTCAAGCAGCTGTAGCAACTGGCTTATCTCGTGAAACAATAAGAAAGGTACTTACTTAAATTTCATTCAAGTTTCATCCCTTTAAACTTCGCATACTGCAAGGACTTGGTGACGACGACCCGGATAGAAGAATCAAGTTTTGTGAAATAATGACAGATAGAATTACGGCAGAACCTCGACTAGTTAAAAATATTTGTTTCAGTGATGAATGTACCTTTTATTTGAATGGACATGTTAATAAGCAAAACTGTCGTTACTGGAATGACGAGAACCCAAACGTATTTACGGAAGGGCATACCCAGTACCCCCAGAAAATTAATGTTTGGGCTGGTATATTGGAAGACGTAATTATCGGCCCAATATTTATAGAAGGGAATTTAAATGGCGACATGTATGCTGAAATGCTACAGAGGTCTATTGAACCACTAATAGTGCGGGAACTAGAAAATCAGAGGGACATACAAGGAAATTTAGCGTTAGAAGAACGCTTACTATATTTTCAACAGGATGGGGCACCACCTCATTATGTAGTTCCCGTCAGGCAATGGTTGGATGATACTTATCCCAACCAGTGGATTGGAAGAAGAGGTCCTGTTGAATGGCCACCTAGATCCCCGGACCTAACACCTCTTGACTTCTTTTTGTAGGATCACCTTAAATCTGTGGTGTCTAAAAAGCAACCTGAGTGAATAGAGCAACTCAAGGACAGGATAGTTCAGGAATGCCGTGCTATATCCAGAGAAACACTTGCAAATGTAAGCGAAGAATTTGAACAAAGGCTTTATTATTGTCTTCAAAACAACGGGAACCATTTTGAACATTTAATTAAATAATTATAAAAATTTTCACAATCGTGTTTTAATTTATTGGTTCCTTTAATAAACACAGAAGAATTTCACGAACAATAGCTTTCTATGGTACCATTGGAAAGCATTTTTCAAGAACTTTAAGATGACGTATCACTCGACCACTCTTTCTATTTAAGATTTTAGGGGTGTATCTCACCCTGTCCAAGGGGTTACAGATAAGGGTCGAATAATACACTTTTATTTGTTTCCTCTTCATTTTATTGAAAGGGTTTTGAGCGTTTTTTGATTAAGTTTTTCCTTCCTAAGATATGCCCATTTCAAGTTTTTAAAGTGTCACCCTGTATATATATATATATATATATAAATATATATATATAATGTACATAATATATATATATATATACATATACAATATTAATTATTATATATTATTTATTTAAGCTAATTTACTTATCTGTTGGAAGTCGCTGTTTTTTTTTTACTTATTTATTTAGTTAAGAAATCCTAATACAATATGTTATCTTTAAAATGTTACGTAATAAAAGAAACGTAGAACTTATATATATATATATATATATATATATATATATATATATATATATATATATATATAAACTTGGGTGCTCATCATTGTTGAGAGGCAGTGTTGGATATAAGAGAGAAGTACATTTACTTATGAATAGTTTGAACTTTAGAGTTGCTCACTTGAACATTCGGTCTATTTTTACAGGTTTTTTGGAGTTCAAAATTGAAATTGAAAATTATAATTTTGATTTAATATTTGACGACGACGTTTCTCTGTTTGCTATTCCGGGTTGCCGGCTATTTCATAAGGATAGATTGGATAGAGCCGGAGGAGTGGCAGCTTTTGTTAAAAATAATTTAACACCAGAGTTACTGACCTTTGAATTTAATGTAACTCACTTTCTTGAGTTCTTAATTTTCAAAATAAATTAAATTAAAAAATAAATATTACGCTTTTTGTGTTTTTTATCGTCCTCCAAATACTAACTTTAACTCTATTGCAAATGATTTTGACAACATTTTTTCCAGTATTTACCCTACTGTAGAACATATAATATTAATCTATTAATTTTAGATAATCCGTTAGTTCCTCTCTTTGAAAATTACAACTTGATACAAATATTAAACGAATCAACAAGAATATCGAGAACTGCCGTAATACTATTAGATCCTATATTTTTAACTGATGAATCGTTAATTAAAGAATTCGGCACTGTTCCTATGGGTAATATCTAAGAACATTGTTTAGTATACTTAGTATACTCCTATTTAAAAATAGAAAAACCTCCTATTCAGCCGATGATTATTGCTTATCGTAATTTTGACGTAAACTCATTTCTTCATGACCTTCATTTGCTTCAGTGGACTGATATATTTTAGGAAAACAATATAAAGAATAAAATAAATCTTTTTAATAACAATTTAATAATTATAATAATTTTCTAATTATCAAAGGAATACCAGGCCAAGCTCCTCCAAAATTGTATCTAGAGTAGGTATTTCTTTTTTAAAATAAATAGAGTGAACTTTTCTTCGAATTGCACTTTTGGTGTCTACATCAAGGACCTTTGCTGGTCGTCCTGGAATTTTCTTGGGACGTTTCCCTTGACCTGCTACCTTTCTCTCCCGCGATAATTTGAAAACGGTGGAACAATTTCTTTTACAGTAAAAGTAGAGTAATCGTGTTTTATGAAATCGTGTACATTTAAAATAGTAACTTTTTCATTCACTGGTAGTGGAGAATTTTTAAAACATCTTTTTGTTGGAATGGATGTATTAGATATGCAAAAGGGCAGGGAGACATTCTGTGGCCTCCCCGATGCCCGGACCTGACTCCCTGTGATTTTTATTTATGGGATATCTTAAAAGTGAAGTGTATCGCAACCGCCCGGCCACTTTGGAAGTTCTAAAGAACAATATTCGGCAAGAAATCCAAGCCATAACTATAGACACTTGCAGCCACGTTATGGAAATTTTTAGACGTCGACTTCAGGAGTGCCGTAATAGAAACGGGGCACATTTAGGCAATGTAATCTTGAGAACATAAATTTCTAAGAATGTTGTAAATTTTAAAAATAAATTTGTTTAAATTAATCAGCTGGTTTATTTACTTCATTTCAAAAACTTAACAACTTTTTGGACAAACCTTTATAAAACAGAGCAAGGAATGCTACTTGCATCGTCTTTCTTATTCTGTTGTCTGCATCAAAACATTAAATGTTTCGTTGACGGACGGATCCTTAGAGGAATAATAAAAATAGAGTTCATTATTTACATATTTAGCTACTGCCAAGATTACCTCACAGTATAAGGTCGAACGTACGACGATGCCAAGCCTAGCCAGGAACACCAATGTTTATAACAATTTATATTACGGTGAATATGTTTAAACATGATGCAATAAAATTTTCATACAAAGAATAGTAATGTATTTCCAGTATTAGTTTTTAAGCAGTATAAAGAAATTACTTTTGTTGCAAAATAGTAAAATACAAACTAAAATACCCAAAGTCTCAGATCAGATTTCACCAGTAACAAGAGTTTTAGTTAGCTATGGCAAACCCAATCGACTGTGGTATTAGGCCAGCCCACTTTCATTGACAAGGGATCCTTATACTAAAAAAAAGTATAATAGCCAACAGTAAACATTGTTACAGGGTCACGTGACCGGCGTGGCTTAAAAACCAATAGCGGGTCGTGAAACGAAGAAAGAAATTAATTTGCTAAAAAATATTTTATTAGATACCAAGCTCTTTCAGCGTCACTACTGCATGTGTTTTAATGTATTATTGTGTATTTGTTGATATACATGGTGACATTAGAAGAACATTAATTTTTTAAATATTTAATAAATAAGTTTTATTTACTTTATCTTGGTAGTGATGTAAAGTTTCGTTACTTTTAAGGACTTGGACCGATTCGTTACTTTGGGTATTAGGACTCTTTACTCAAGACTCGTTACTTTTTATAAATCGTTACTTTTAATAAAATTGTATTGTAGCTTTTAGCTTTAGCTTTTATGTTTTATCGGAAGCCGGATTTTTTTTTTGTTTTCCAAATGAATATAAATCTCGGTTTGTCAACTGTCAAGAGTGTCAAGTATTTAATTATAAAACAAACTACGATTTCTACGATATAATATATTAAAAAAACAAAAATATATATATATATATATATATATATATATATATATATATATTATAATATTTAAACAATATTATATTAAACAAAGAAATAATGAACCTACTGAAACTAAAACGATTAGTTTATAAAAAATAAACAAAATATAAAACTGCAAAGTCAGAATTAAAACAAAATATTTACAAGTGATACTAGGAACTAAATCAAACATAAACCGACGTAGCCACTATACACAAATATTTTCTGGCCAAAGCTGAAAGCCAAGGGTATATTTTTTGTCTCTCTTTCCACCAAATCAGTGGATCTTCTCTACGATCCAGATTCGATTCTTCTGAATACATTTTTATTTCGGCAATTGCTATCGCAGTTGGAGAGGTATTATTGTTACTAGTGGCTTTGACAGACTTATCAAAATCGCTCCAAATTAAATCGTCATTTTCTGTAGAATCGCCAGCTTCTCCCGTTGCAACCTCTGCCTCAACTTCTGCAGTAGAATTTTCCCTCCTCGTTTTTTTAATTAGCGCCACTATTTCGTCCTGAAGTTTTTCCTTAATCTTCTTTAAGGAATCGTCGCTACTAAAACCTTTGGTCTTAAACCTTGGATCAATAAACGTGGATTTTCCCATTATTAAGTTTTGTTCAGGGTTTCCAAATCGTGACACTATTGAAGTTAAGAAGGCATTTACTACATCTTTTATTAAAGGGCTTGTAATTTGTAATTTAATTTTTTCTAAAGATGATATGAGTCCCTTTACAATCAAAATTACTTTTGAAAGTGTAACTTGCTTTTCTGAACTGATTTCAACAGTTACGGTTTCAAATGGCTTGAGAACTTTACACAACTTTAAAATTATCCATTCCTCCTCTGACGGTAGAATAACTGGAATGTGCAAAACAGCAACAGTTGCGGCCAATGGTTCTGATAACGCAACTACTCTTTCTACCATATAAAAAGTGGAATTCCACCTTGTTGGAACCTCGTTAATTAATTTAAGAGAAGTTGCATTAGGGTTCATTTGTTTTTGTGTTGAAACAAATTTAGTCGTAGAGTGAGAGCTTCTATGAAAATGATCTACTATTTTCTTAATTTTTGTTTTTAGCTCCTCAGTTAACTTTAAACCTTCTTTAACGATAAGATTCACTGTATGGGCAAAGCAAGGAATATGGACCCATCTAGTTGTTTTTATTGCTGCTACAATGTTTGCGGCGTTGTCCGTCGATATAGCATAAATTTTATCGGAAATACGCCATTCATTACATACTCGTTGTAATTCCCCACAAAGATTTTCAGCAGTATGTCTCTCATCATATTTAAAACATGACAGCAGACATCCATAAAATTGCCAGTCCTTCGTTATAAAGTGAGCTGTAACAGCTATATAACTCTCTGTATTGATGGAAGTCCAACCATCAGTACTGAGTGTAACATACTCGGTTGTTTCCAGTAAGGCTTTTAATGCTTCAACTTTTGCATAATATTTGGCTGGCATTAGGGATTTACTGAATGTTGGTCTACTAGGTATGACATATGATGGCTCAAGTTCACTTAAAAGAGTTCTAAAACCTTGATCCTCAACAATAGAGAAGGATTGCAAATCGTAAATTATCATATTTAACACTAATTCATTAATTTTTATTTAGCGTGGTAATGAAATGGGCCTGCTAATAAATCCCTTAAGGTTTGCTTGTTTTTTTTTGCAAATTTTGTTGTACTTACTTCACCCATATGTTCTGGTATTTCCGCTATTTCCCTTGTCACGTGATCTGGATTTTCTATATTATCTTTTTCCAAGGTTAATATTGCTGATGCAGTTGTCTCCGTTGTGGATGTTGATGGACCTAAAATATTAATTATAATTAAGAACTAGCATAATTAATATATATATTTTTAATAAAACAATAAATTTAATAATAATAACTTACCTGCTTGGAGCAATGATGTACCTGTTTTCTCACTTTTCTCCAAGACTAATGTTGTTGTTGGATGTCTAGTTTTTAAATGTTTTCTTAAATTGGTTATATTTCCATTTTTATGAGAATAAGTACTTTTACATAAGTTGCATTTTGCCTTAGCATCAGACAAAATGGTAAAATAAAGCCAAATAATACTTCGTTTTTGCGTTTGGGATTCTGATTCGGATTTAGACTCCATAATTTGTTAAACAAACACTACACTGTGCAGTAATCGTTACTAAAACACAATTATTACTATTTACTTATAAAATCAATAGCTTTTAAAATACGAACGAAAATAAGCATCCAATAGTTACCTATTTTTTTAGATTTGTTTTCTAGCCAATACTGCCAATACGTAGAAATCGGGGAAATACCGGACTGCAGTTCTAAATTCAAGCCGTGTACAGAATCGACGCGACATTGCCAATTATCGCCAATGGCGCGCCATACCTGCTTCTAAATTCTAAATTCTAATACAAACAACGGCAACTCCGCCTCATCGTCGCCTCGCGTTTCGCGTCGGTCGCCCTAAATAAATCGACATGCATCAAATTAAAACAGATCAAAGCGCCATTCGTCAAAGCCATTCGTACTCGTTCCCCGCTGTTGTGTTCGGGTAGAATAGTTAGTTTTTAATGTTTCAGTGGAAGTAACGAAATGCCAATTGTAACGTGTCTTTTAAAAAATGAGGACTCGTTACTATTAGTGATTAGGTAGTAACGCTTACTTTGTAACGAGTCTTTAATTATTTTACATCACTATATCTTGGACATTGCGAAAATAGAAGCTTTAGTTGACCTAACTATGGTGCGGCAATGTGAGTTTGTAAAAAAATGGCCGTTTAAGTTTGGAATTTTCTTTTAATCACTAAGTAAACAGCAAGATTTCCTTTTCCAGGGGACATGTCTAATGGTAGATACCTTATTCACTTATTTTCGGTCACATGACGTATTAACCAATCCGGATCAATATAATAGACGTTTATTTCGTCGGGGGACATGTGAGAATCTTCAGAAGCAAAATGATACAAAAAAGACTCTGAGGTGATTTTTTGCCGATTACAATAGTTTTTCCTATCAGAGAATTAAAATAATTATAGAATATACATATACTATATCAAAATAGTCGAAGGGCGTCTCATCAAAAAAACGTACTGCGATTTCGAAAATCACTAGATTTTGGATGAAATCTGGTGAAATAACAAAGTTTCGGATGATTTCGCGCCTTTTTTTATTTTCACTTGTGTTGGGCCAATTTTTTAAATAAGACTATTTCCAAAAGCTTTTATTATATCGTAGATATCCAGAAAGGCCTCAGCCACATAAGGCAATTTTTCGCCGAATTAAATTAAATTTAATTAATGATGGATCATTTTCAAAGCACAGGGCTAAAACATATAATAAACGAAATCACGAGAACAATGAGATTGTTGTATTAGCAAGTATTCAGGCCAATCACGCGAATTCATGTAGGCATATTCAGGAAACAGTGGGTGTGTCAAAATCACAAACGCAAAGGATATTAAGAAAACATAAATATAAGCCTTATAAAGTAAATCTAGTACAATTGCATCCTGGAGATGCAGAAAGGCGTCTAAATTTTTGTAACTGGTATATTCAAAAAACCCAAAATGACCCTGACTTCGGTAGCAAGGTTATATGGTCCGACGAAGCCTATATAAGTTGTAGTGGTATTTTTAACAGGCATAATAATAGGCACTGGTATACGGAAAACCAATTTTTAACAAGAGAACGTCAGCAGCAAGGAAGGTTTGGGTTTAGCGTCGCTTGCTTTATATTGGAAACAAAGATTACATTCCATATTTACAATAATAATTTAACAGCAGATAGATATCTAGCAATTTTAAATCAAATACTACCGGATTTATTGGATAACTTGCCGCTAGCAAATCTGCACAATATTTACTTTCAGCAGGACGGTGCTCCAATGCTGCCACAATGCGCAAATTATAAGGCCATTTCTATTTGAAAATTTTCATGAACGCTGGATTGGTACAAATGGACCAGTAAGGTGGCCTGCTAGGTCGCCAGACCTCTCAATATTAGATTTTTTCGTTTGGTCTTACTTTAAAAACAAAATTTACCTGAATCCAGTCAATACCATGGAGCAGCTGCAAAATGCAACCATTCAGGCATTTAGATCATTGGAAGATAGACCTATAATAATGATGAATGCCCTAAGAAGAATTCGCACTGTGTGCCAATTATGTGTTCGTGAGGGGGGCGGCCATTTTGAACAGTTTTTCTAGTTATGTAGAATTTGTTTAGTATTGTGATTAAGTTTATCAAGATCATTAAGTTTATTTATTTCATAGTAAAAAAATGGTTATTAATTTTTTATGTTGTTTAATTTTGCTTCTGGACACTTTTAATATCATATTTCCTAACTTACGTTTTTCTTTTAATATAGCGTTTATAAGGTTTAGTTTACGTCAAAAGTGCATAGTGTGATACATCATTTTAAAGAGAAAAAAAGGCGAATTTTTTCAAATAAAAAAATACAGGGTGTCCCATTTAAAAAATACTAAGTTTGGGCTATATCTCAAAAACGGATTGTCTAAAAATTTGTGCGACTACAACACTGGATTCTACGTAAAAACGTCTATCCATAGCAGTTTTTACCTTTTCTCTATCTGATAGGGTGTCCGAAATATGATACCACCCCCAAAAGCGCAAAATCTCTATTTCACCCTGTATCTCGGGAACGAAACGATGTGGCACAATTCTGTTTGCGGCATTCAAAGTTTCTCGAAAAAGTAACACAGGGTCGCGAAAACCGCAAAGTTATATCTCTGCTGGTTTCCGAGAAACCCTGTGATTACAAGCAATCTGGGACACAGTGTACAGGGTGTCCCATTTTCGTAGGTTTTACAGGGTTTCCAGCTTATGAGTAGAGATAGAGAGATGCGGCTTTCGCGACACCGTGCTACTTTTCGATGAAACTAAAGAGGCCGCAAACAGATTTGCCCTAACCATTTTAGTTTCCGTGCTACAGGGTGATTTTGAAAATTTGTCATTTTCGGACACCCCCTGTAACTTAGCTATCGTAAAATATATTTAAAATGTTTCAACTGGTATTTATAGATTTTTTCACGTAGAATTCAGTGGCATACTCAGATTTTTGCTGAGAGTCATAGTTTTTGACATATTGGCATAACCTACTATTTTTTAAATGGGAGACCCTATATATTATTTTTTCATCTTATTCTTCGTGTCGAGAGCTTTTCAAAAACATACCATAAGTCATATTTATTTTCATAAATAACATGAAAAAATGTATTTTTCTTTAAACGGATTTATGGCATAGCAGATCAATCGAAATAAGAGAAGGTGGCTGTGGTAGCCATGGCAAGGCCAACAAAAATATGATCAGGCAGCCATTACTGCTGTCATTTTTGGCATTATTGCGTTTAAATTTTTCTTGACGTCTATTATAATTATTGTTTTTAATATGGCTCAGAATCAAAAATTTGAATATTTTGAGAAATATGATATGAACGCGTGTTTTATATTGTCTAATGAAGATGCAGATCAGGCGGCAGAGCTTTATCTGAACAGGTTAGTTCTTTTTTATCTTCCTGCATTTTGACTTTATTGGTTCGCTTTATTTTATCTTAGATATCCCGAGAGAAGACAACCAGAAAAAAGAATTTTTCAAAAAATTAAAAATAATCTTTGCCAATATGGATCTTTTAACAAGCCTCGATCGCGAACTTACAATAAAGACAACGAAGAATCTGAGGTCAACGTTTTAGCCTTCTTTCAGACAGCTCCTGAAACATCTTGCAGGAAAATAGACGAAGAGGCGGGTGTACCGAAAACCAAAGTGCAGAAAATTTTGAAAAAGCACAAATTCAAACCCTATAAATACAAACTTGTGCATCATCTGCATCCTGGTGATGCAGAGCGCAGATTGGAGTTCTGCAATTGGTTTATAAATATGAAGGCAGAAGATATCGATTTTGAAAAAAAGATTATTTGGTCAGACGAGGCACATTTTACTAGTTCAGGGATTTTAAATAGACACAACACGCGATTTTGGAGTCAAGAAAACAACCATGTTATTTTTCCTAGGGAGCGTCAGGGCAGATTTGGATTCAATGTCTCCTGTTTTATTTTCAACCGAAAAATAGTTTACCAAATATATGAAGGAAATCTGAATTCGATTGGTTACGTGCGAATCCTAGAAGACGCATTAGGAATTTTGGATGATGTTCCCTTGGCTCAACTAAATAGGATTTATTTCCAGCAAGACGGAGCTCCAGCCCACAATGCCAGAATAAGTCAAAACTGGCTTAACGACCATTTTCCTGGAAGATGGATAGGAACACACGGACCTGTTCGATGGCCACCACGATCCCCTGACCTCTCAGTTTTAGATTTCTTTTTGTGGGGTTATTTAGAAAACAAGGTTTATGTAAGGCGATACGAAAACTTAGAACAACTAAGAATGGCCACCGAAAACGCTTTTGCAGAGTTACAAAGACAGTCATTTACAATAGAAAATGCATTAAAAAGAATTTTTAAAGTTTGTCACACTTGTAGGACACATAATGGTCTACAATTTGAACAATATTTGTAGTTTTAATGAAATTATAATTATTACCTTTTACCTACTTCCTAATTTTTTCTGATGCTGTTACTTTGTTATTTCGTTAATAAATATTTGTTAACTTTTTCCATGGCTCCACAGCCACCTTCTCTTATTTCGATTGATCTGCTATGCCATAAATCCGTTTAAAGAAAAATGCATTTTTTCATGTTATTTATGAAAATAAATATGACTTATGGTATGTTTTTGAAAAGCTCTCGAAGAATGAGATGAAAAAATAATATATAGGGTGTCCCATTTAAAAAATAGTAGGTTATGCCAATATGTCAAAAACTATGACTCTCAGCAAAAATCTGAGTACGCCACTGAATTCTACGTGAAAAATCTATAAATATCAGTTGAAACATTTTAAATATATTTTACGATAGCTGAGTTACAGGGGGTGTCTGAAAATGACAAATTTTCAAAATCACCCTGTAGCACGGAAACTAAAATGGTTAGGGCAAATCTGTTTGCGGCCTCTTTAGTTTCATCGAAAAGTAGCACGGTGTCGCGAAAACCGCATCTCTCTATCTCTACTCATAAGCTAGAAACCCCGTAAAACCTACGAAAATGGGACACCCTGTACAGTCTAATATTCCCCTAAATGCCGAATTTTAATCAAATCTGGAAAAATTTTAAAATTAGTCTGCTATGGTGGTGCCGCCATTTTTAATTCTCAAATAATGATTAAAATTTCATAACTTTTATTCTCCAAATATTTCTAGATACTGATATTTTAGCCGAATTTGTACAAATGTCAAAATTCGTTCTCTATATTGGCGAAATTTTGATTTTTGTTGTGCATTCTTAAATAATCCCCACAAATGTTAAAACCATCAGTCCGACTTGTTGACATTGTCATTTTGACACCTCTATTTTGAATTTTTAAATGCTGACACTTTTAAATTTTCCTAGGCACTGATTTTCAGTTTTGGCAACACAAGTAACAAAATTCGTCGGCCGTATTGGCGCCGCCATTTTGGATTTCCAAACGTTGACTAAAAAATTCGGATTTTTTATATCCGAAAGTGTATGTATGCATGTCAAATTTGAAAATAATCGGTAATAGAAGTGCTGAAAAAACCATTACAAGATTTGAACCAGACATACAAACAGACGAATAGGAAGCCAATAAAAGCGCATTAAAAGCATTGATTTATAGTTTAAAACTCTAACAATAGTATTCGCTAAAGAGGTTTAACTTTAGACGAGGTCTAACTTGACAGTTACAGGTTTAAGACAACATTTTCAACAAGTGAACAAATAATTTTTCTAAATGTCACAATTAGAAAATGATAGTGACATAGGGCAAACATAACTAAAAACTAAAGTTTAATAACATATAAATAACTAATTTCCTTTTAAACTTTATAATGGTTTGATTTTAATAGTGAATTAGAGAACGATTATTGAAGTTTGTAAAAATACCTATCTGCCTCATAATGAATAGGTAAGAATCCTTCTTTTTGTCAACGATAAGGAAGCATGGCCCATTTCTTCATTTTCGTACATCAAATATTTTAACAGGTCGTCATTTTTTTTCGCCATATTGAATTCATACCAATATTTTACCAGTTTTTTTTTATATCAGACGTAATTTTTGTGGAAAATTAAATAAAATTAAAGTTAACCGAGTAAGTGGATTTTTTAGCTATACCGGAACATACAGACCGACAGTAATGGAAAAACATGAGGATCTGTAAAAACCGGGAGTGATAATTTTTTCACGATTAATGATATTTCCTTGCGCGGGAAGTGAAAACTCACGCCGACACTGGTAGGGTTTCCATCTCCCCGGATTTGCCCGGACATGTTTGGGTTTCTAAGGCGTCCGGGGACGTCCGGGCGGATTTCCAAAAAATGTCCGGGTTAATGTTGAAAATCATAGTTTTAATAATAGGTATAACATTACATCAGCAAAGTTCATAAATTTATATAATCTCAACTAACTCGACCTTCGACAACTCGTGATGGCGCGCAACCAACATTACAGATTGGCCAAATCCGCTATATCAACGAAGTTCTACAAAGCGCGTTTTCTTTTGGTTGCGCCCATCTCTATGCGAGTGTTTTTGGTTTGTATTTTACTCGGGGATTCCCCTTTATAACCGAACGGCTCGAACGATTTTGTTTTGACCAATCAGTGCATTCTGTGCATTTGGTTTTTTGTGTTTTGTGCTTTTACATAGTACATCAATATATTATTTTGAGAGTTAATTATGCCAAAACGAAAGTGCGTTGTTTCGGATGAAATGCTTAATACATTTCCTTCTTTTAAAAAGGGAAAGTCGAGTTTTGAAGTAATGTGTAAGATATGCAGTGTAAATCTTAGCATTGCACACAAAGGCAAAAAAGACATCGAGGACCATATAGCTACTGAAAAACATAAAAAGAACTTGAAAAGTCAGGCAGGTCAGTAAAAAAAAAACTAGTTAACGGTGTTAGAAAATCTAAATTATATTTATTATAATTTTAGGCACATCCAAACTAGACGTTTTTGTTAAGGCAACAAGTAAAGATAATGAAAAACTTGTTAAGGCAGCTGAAGCAACACTAGCATATCATACAGTCAAACATCACCAGTCATTTAATTCAATGGATTGTACAACTAAGATCCACAAGAAGATGTATCAGGACTCATCAATTTTAAAATCAGTGACTTGCGGCCATACGAAAGTTGAAGCCATAGTAAATGGAGTACTCGGACCGTCAACAGTAAAAGCTATCACAAATCAGATTAGTGGTATTTCGTTTATTGGAATTTCTACAGATGCCAGTAACCATAATGCAATTAAGATGTTTCCTATATTAATTCAATATTTTGATTTTAAAAAAGGGGGAATACAGATTAAACTAGTTGATATATGTAGCTCAGACAACGAAACATCGGAAACTGTTACAGACCTTTTATATTCCGTACTGGAAAAACTTAAACTTACTACAAAGTGCATTTCATTTTCTGGTGATAATTGTAACACCAACTTTGGTGGAATTAACAGGGCTGGTCAAAATAATATTTTTAGCAGATTAAAATCTAAAATAAATAATAATCTAATCGGCATTGGATGTCCGGCTCATATCATAAATAATGCGGTTCAGACCAGTTGTGACATCTTGCCAATTGACATAGAAAGTATAGTTTTAAAGCTGTTTAATTATTTTCACATTTTTACAGTTAGAGTGGCATCTTTAAAACAATTTTGTGATTTTATTGACACAAATTACATGCAATTGTTATACCATTCCAAAACTAGGTGGCTTTCATTATTTCCGGCTATTGAAAGAGTGCTCAAGATGTTTGACGCTTTGAAGTCGTATTTTTTGTATGAAAAAACTCCACCCTTTATTATTAAATCATTTTTCGAAAATTTATTTTCTGAAGCTTATTTATATTTTGTTCATTCTTTGATGTCAGTGTTTCACCAAAATATTGAACGTATTGAACGCGCTGATAATTCCGTTGTCGAGGTACTAGTCATTCTTGAAAATGTTATTGAGAACCTAACTAACAGATTAAAAACTAGGTTTATCCCACTAAAAGTCCGTGACATTTTAAAAAAAGCTCCAGAAGAAGGTTTTGAAACAGAGTGCGATATATTTAGAAAAAATATATTTTGTATGTATGAAAAAGCTATCGATTATGTCAAAATTTGGATAAAACCTCTTGAACAGTTTAAATGTTTTAAGTGGATGAACTTAAATAATTTGGAGGCAAAAGACTGGGAGGTGGACATTTTACCATCCATAAACTATCTTTTAGAAAAAGGCGTCAATATTGACGATGCAAAGTTTTTTGACCAATACTTTTCCTTAAAACAATTTATAACTAACAGTTTTTCTGAAGAGCAGCATGATTTGTCAGCTCATAAAAAGTGGGTTATTTACTTTCAAAGTTGTGTATCAATTGTATTTTCGGAACTATTAAATCTATGCGAATTTTTTTTCTCCATCACGGCACACAATGCAAATGTTGAGCGTATATTTTCATTAATTGCTGCCCAGTGGACAAAGGAACGCAATAGGCTAACCCTTGATTCAATAAAAGGGATTATATTGACAATTTTTAATTATGATATGACCTGCAGTGAATTTTATGATTTTATTTTGTCACCTGAAAATATGTCTGTCCTAAATCAAATTCAGAAATCTGAAAAGTATCAAATAAAATAAGGAAATTTGGCACCTTTTTTTATGAAATCATTTTTTTTTGTTCCTATGTTTTGCACTGTTCTATCTTTTGTTCCTATTTTTGTTCCGTCTTTTTTTTAATAATAAATGTTTATTTAAGTTTTACTTTTGCTCAAAATAAATAAGTAAGTACGTTAATTTATAGTTTTATTGTTTTAGTTAAAAATTTATACTACTATATCAGTTTTATAAAAGAGTCCGGGTTTTGTCCGGGTTTTAGGTCTTAAATGTCCTGGGTTTTAAAAAACTGATATGGAAACCCTAGCCACTGGCATTCGTCAACAAATGGCCACGGCTTGGGCATGGGCCATCCCGACTTCTTGTTTTATCGTAAACACTGCTCGATAGAATGTGAAAAATAGGGGAACCATATTGGCGCATCCCCTAACGTGATTTATGAATGAGTTGTGATCTCTACTTTAATTCTTACTCTAAGGACGGATCCATTCCAATTCCAGTCATGCACACGTAAAAAACCACAACAAATACAGGGGTGGGTTCTTAATACTAGTATTTAAATTAAAACTAAATTATTTTTCATCAGCCAAGCTTTATTTATTAGCTCACGAACGTTTGTTCTTTTATTTCAGAATAAAAGAAATTGCTATAGAATTTCTTCGGCGACTAGTAAAAGCAGTTCGGAAACTAGGACGCCATCCTCACTAGACATGTCCTCGATTAACAGATCAAATTTAGCTGCAGTTTTAAGAATACAGTCCGCTAGGTAAAGGGTGTTTTTTAACACAACAACTATTTCTTTACTGAAATGCTATTTAATATATTTTATTAAATACTGTCTAGTAAACTTACTTACATACAAACAGGTGATCTTTTTTATTTTAGCCAAAAAGTCCTGATAAAATAATAAAGAATAAAATATTATCATAAAAAAATAAAACTAGTTTGTCCTTTATTTGTTAGTTTGTTGCTTTAAATTCGCATACTTCAAAAACGTAGAGAGGAGTGAAAAATAAACTTGTATTTCAATGAATGGATTAGAGAAAACAAGAAAGCTACAGATTATTTCTTCTTAAATGTTAAAATAAATGTTTGATTCATTTTAAAATGAATTGTCTTATTATTCATATCTGCAATTTCAAGCAACATAGGGCTAGTTCAAATTTCGAGCAGTCTTTTTTCCACAATTTAAAAAAGAACCTTGTATTTTTTTCTAAAAATCATACTATGCTCCAATCTCCATAAAAGTTATTTTAAAATATATTTATGTTAAATATCTAAATTTGATTTAGTTGTTTTCCATCAAACTTTTAGACAACGTCTGGAAATGGAGATGACTAGAAAACTCGAGGAAGCCAAGCTGAAGGAAGAGGCGCGTTGGCGTGAAAAGCTGATGAGAAAAAAACCGGTGTGGCAGTCTTTGGTATATAGTCACGAGGAGGATTTAGCAATGAGGTTAGATTTAATATTAAATACGTAAAAAAAAATCACGGTTTTTGGGATTAGACTGTGTCAAAATCGATTCACTTTTGGACGCTTCGCTTATAAATTTCAATAGATTCTCTAATTTTCCTTTATAGAATCGCAAGGTCGACGTAGGAACTTTGATTTCTTTTACATTTATGACATGTCCAGTGGACTGTTGGCGCTAAGATATATTGGCGATCGCAAACATTGTCCAGTTTTCTTGTGTGTGTTGGAGATTGTACTGTGTAGACCGGCGAAGGAACCTTGTAATTTTGTCTGGTTTCCGTGTATTTGAGAAACGGTGTTTTCAAACACCCTAAAATACATAATCTACTTAATCAAATTACATGCATACACATCACGTACCTATCTAATATCAGTTTAGATAAAAAAAATTACCCCGGCGAAAATGCCACGCTCTCTTCAAAAACTATCAAAACTCATTTCTATAATCTAATATCATACAAGTTTTAACACATCAAGCAAATCCCAGATCACAGTCAACAGTTTAGTTTGAGACAATAAACTCGTCGCTCGGCCAATTGGGCCTCCACATATTTCGTAAAAAACGAAGTCGTTTATCTTCTGTAAATAAAAAATCGCTCAATAATGGACCTAGTTAATTAACATATTCAAGAAGAATATAAATAAAGTGATTGCTTTCTAAATACATAAAAGTAAGGTGAATTATCAGTGAAAAATAATTAAAATCAAGTGAATTTCTGAATTTCTTTCTTAGTGCCTAGTGAAGGCAGTTTTAATAATTAATGCAAATTAAATTGTGTTTTCAAAAACTGAATTAAAGTGGAGACATAGTTAATTTTTTATTTTTAAGCAAAACAAGATATCTTTTTGCTCTCGTTAAGTAACAAACTTGTTGATTGACTATATAGATTCATTTTGTCGTAAAAGATGTAATTTAATTAGCAACAAAACAGTTGCTAATGCTTGTCATCTCAATTCTAGAATAGAGGTATGAATGGGTGAATGAATTAAATTTACTTTTAAAAAATTATTTTTATCATTATTATAAAAGTTGTTCTTATTTTTAAAAATGGCCTAAAAAGTGACCCAAACAACTACAGGCCTATATCTATCCTGCCAGTTTGATTTTGAGAGATTTATCTACGATAAAGCTGAACAATTTTGAGAAAGTCTTTTTTTTTTATCAATACGGCTTTCCCAAATCCAAGGACGCTAAGGTAGCAGCAATTGATTTAGTAACACAAACAAACAGAAATGCCGCAGAAAAATTTTACAATTTTATGGACAAAGCAAAATATACCTAAAATAAGACATATCAAAACATTAATCGAAAAGAATTTCGATAGGTCAATGCTTTTTAAAAATGTAAATTATCAATTTACCAAATCGTAAAACACACGTTAGAATATAACATAACATTGCCGCAAAACAGTTAATGAATCCTAATAACCTTATAAAAGTAATCAAACACACATGTACGAGGTGAATAATTGCGATGACATTGAAATCAAAATTGCAACTATGCGACCTTAAACTCCATGTTATTATAGTTATACAAATAATTGTAATGTTAAACAGAAGGTATAATGAACTAGTGTAGAATGTAGTATACAAAAAAGAATTAAATTTTGTTTTTAATCCAATACCTAATAAAAATAATTAAGTTTTAAGTGTTCGCCAGTTCTTTTCTCTATACGATGATTTTCAAAATTCTATGCTACGAGTTAGGACATGACTCACAAAAGATTTAAGTAAACAAGCGAATTTAGTAACAATTTAAAGAGACTTACTCGCTGTAAAAATCATTAACGCTGTAAAATGGTCTCTCAATGAGGTATGCTTTGGTGTTTTTTCGAAATTGTGCAAGCATAGGGATAGATTTTAAATGTACTGGCAGATTGTTGTAAAGTTTTATGGCGTTGTAAATAATTGATTTTTTTATTAATTCTGTGGAAGGAATGGGAAGATATATATCATGCCTAGAGTTTCTGGTAGGGTATACATGTTGTGGCCTTTCTGGGAAGGTGTTTATATGTTTTCTCAGCAAACATACCGTTTCCAAAATAAATAATGCAGGAAGTGTTAATATTTCATGTTTTTTGAAATAGTATTGGCAGTGAGCTCTATTATTTAGACCAAACAAATAACGAATGGCTCTCTTTTGAAGCATAAAAATACTACGAAATTGCTCGGTGGTACAGCAGCCCCAAAAGGAAGGCCATAGCGGAGGTGGGATTCAAATAAAGAGAAATAAGTAAGTCTGGCAGAAGGAACGTCTAGTTCTTTTGAAACTGATCGAATGGCGAAGCAGGCGGTAGAAAGTTTTTTTTTTAAGGTGTCAATATGATTAGACATTTTTCGGTTTTTATTTATATTTAAACCCAGGATTTTAACCGACTCTACGTATTCAATATTGCTGTTATGTACCTGAAGTGGTTGTAAAGTTCCCTTATAAGATAACGCCACCGTTTTATCGACATTAAAACAAAGCATATTGGAATCGGACCAAGCCTTAATTATTACCAAGTCTTTGGAGATACTAGAGTGTAAAGACGTTGTATCAAAATCACTCCAAGTTATGCTTGTGTCGTCAGCAAAAAGGGAAATTGTTCCATTAATTTTAAGGTTCGTGATATCATTAATGTATAACAAAAAAAGAATAGGTCCCAAGACTGAACCTTGAGGGACTCCACTTGTAATCAACTTACAATCAGAATCGGAACCATTAGCCCTTACAAGTTGTTGCCTTTTCCTAAGATAAGATTTGAACCAATTTAAAGACGTACCACGAATTCCATAAAAATTTAGTTTGTTTATCAGAATTTCATGACTAACACAATCAAAAGCTTTTCGCAAAAAACTGAGGCAGTTGGGTGGTTGTCACAAAAAACTGCCTCAAATTCAGTTGGGTGAAAAATGTTGTTATTGAGAGACACTGTAGATCATGAAATATTACTTAAAAACTTGCTTAATATCAGTATAAGAAGTAGAATTTTTGTTTAAAATTCGTAGTTATATTTCTCTTAATTTGTTAATATATATATATATATATATATATATATATATATATATATATAGATAGATTAGAATAGAATATTATATATATATATATATATATATATATATATATATATATATATATATTGCTTTCATTTATTCAAAATTACAGTATCTAATATCAGTGTGAGGCACTGAATGTAAAAAAACGATATCTGGAGCCCTCGATTATCCTATATAAGCCTAAAAATATTTTAAACATTTCTAATAATGTATAAAACTAAATTGCGTATTTTTATTCATTCATCAGCTAAAAATATAAAAAACAGGAATTTAAATTTTATTATAAATAATTATACTCATGGCCATAATACAAAACAAACTGATTGCTTCACCACCATAAAATTTAAAAGTAATTTTGGCAAACAATGTATATTACACAGTGGGATTAATTATTACAATAATCTACCACAACGATTAAAATATATTAAAAAAATTGATACTTTACTATCCTACCTTCAAGATTGATATATTTTTTTAATGTTCACAGTTTTTAATTTATTTGTAATATATAATAATGTTTATACATTTATAGGTTTTGTTAATTAGTTCCCTACTATAAACAATGTTGTTTCTCGAGAATTAAAGATTGATTAATTAAAAAAAATTGATTTTTTCAATATAATAGATCTCCCATTGATTTTGTTTAAAACTCCGTTTTTCATTTTTTGTAGCAAAAGCTAAATTTCAATGTAATCAGAATTAGAAAATAAATAGCAGTTCGCAAAAAGGAGTAAATTAAATTTTTATTAATACTGGCGCCTATCAAAATACAGGGAAATAATTATATGTTGTTAATTAATTTTAATTAAATTTTTAACTGGTCCTTCGGGGAGAAATAGAAATTCCATAATTTCCATACATATTTCTTTATAAAAAATCAGAATAATAAATAAAGTACCTGCCTTATATTATGTAGAGTAGAACAAATAAATACGAAATAAATAAAGCATTGTATTAAATTTATTTAAGGTTACAACTTCGAAAAGATGAAGAGAAGTTACGAAACGAAGAACACAAACTAAGAATGGAGTTGATGCTGGGTAGGGTAAATCAACAACCGACGTTGTTTGAGAGACAGTCCCAAGTAGGTAACTAAAATTTGTGCTTAATTAAGACCTCTGTTTTTTTTTAATTTTTTGTATTAACAGAAAGGTTTCATGCACTGCCTACTGCATAAAGTCTACTGAATTACGTAATTTAGTATCCTTTTTATGGGAAAACCCCATTTTTAATTCATGAATTTTATGTTGTTTCAGATTAAGTTTCCAAAAACCAAAGAAGAGCTCATAGAACATCTACATAAACAATACAAAACACAGGGAGTAAACAAAAAACACCGACCCAAAAGCAGACTCAGCGATTATTCAGAAGTGAAATCCTTGGTTGAAATGAAAGATGAAGCAATACAAGCAATCATCGATGAAGAGATCCTGAGAGGTTCAGAAGAGAATGCCGAAAGTCTAGAAAAAATTAAATCAAGAAGGGACAGCAAAGAAAGTGAGATGTCTTCCGATGAGAAAGAACAGTGCGAATCATTGAGCGAAGGATCCAAGTCTCAATAGTGATAAGAAGCACATAGTCATAATCACAAATAATGTAGAAAATAAAATATACTAAAATATATAGCTAGCTTTTATTCAGTAACAAATGTATCTTTAATTTAATTTATATTAGCTAATGATGAGGCTGGGCTTTTCTTAGACATTCTGCCCTATCAGAGAGTACAATAAATGTTAATTTAACTGAAAAATATAATTAATCGAAGAACCACTGGCTGAGAAATAGTTCAATGAAGATAACCATGTTTTTAGAGCAGTTTGTTTATATATATATATATATATATATATATATATATATATATATATATATATATATATATATATATATATATAAAGAAAAACTAATTTTTTTAAATCATCAACTACTGCAAAAAAAAAAGGAAATACGGCAACATTTTTTTTTTAAAATCTGCTCCGTATTTATATATATATATATATATATATATATATATATATATATATATATATATATATATATATATATATATATAGTGTGTATATAAATTGGTTATGACAGTATTGGGATCTCGGAAACCGTGATAGTTACAAAAACGTTTAAATGGAGAAAGTTTTAGACAATTATGTTTGTAATTTAACGCCGTTTTGCTCGCGATTATATCTTTTTTAGTTTTTGAGATATTTTGAAAAAACCAAAAAACTGCATTTTCGAAAAAGTCCTATAATTTATTTATTTATGAAAATTTTCAAAATCTGTAAGAACATTATTAAGGCAACTTTTTACGTAGAGTGCACCTATTAAGTAAGATTTTACATACAACGTTTCCATTTTCTAGAACCATCATCAATTTTGTTTTTTCTTATGGCCGCTGTGTTGATTTTAACAGTTTTGAAAAGAGTATTTCTTTAGCTTTTCAACGGTGTATCACACTTTGTAATTAGGTTATTACTAAAGGTGCAAAAAGTGCGTAGAGGAAATATTTAAACGTTTTTTGGAATTATCAAAGTAAAAAGTTAAAAATTAATAGTGTTAAATAGCAATATATTGTAATTTAACATCCAGTTCTCAAAAATCAGTAAAAACTACTTAATAACATAATTGATTCGTGCACAATGTTCACACATGTTCAAACTACCACCCGTATATAACACTAACATCTTTGCCCAAGTAGGCTTTGCGTTTGAAATAAGACTGTTTAAACATTTTTTCGAATTATCGATAAAAATTAAAATTTAATAGTTTCAAATAGCAATATTTTTAAATTGGACATTCAATTCTGCATAAAATCAGTAAGTTCTACTCAGTAACATTAATACTATGTGCACTGCACATAATGTACCCCGAAGAACGACTGTCGACAGAACTTCTTTTCAAGCGCTGCACTGATTAGAAGCTTGCTAGGGTTAGCCAATTTTAAGAATCGCAACAGAAAGTATGCAAGTATGACAAGGAATGGAATAGGCAAATATTAGAATATTTTAATGAAAATCTGGTTTTTTCCATAAGAAGAATTGAAACAGAACTTCACATTCTGAAGTCAACCGTTCATGGCGATTTAAAAGTACTAACCTTACAAGAATTAACAGAAAATCAGTATGAACTACCTACTCAATAAAATTAATACAAAAATGCTACATAATACTAGGATTAAAAATGTTGACCGTTTTTTTCTATGCAGTGTCCGCATTTCCTTTCAACTGTTCTGATTACCCGTTGAATGGTATTTCTATTTATATTTTCTAGAATATTTCGGGTTCGCTGCTCAAGAACTTGCCTATTTTCTGGGAGGTCAAATTCGTATATTTCATTTTTCGCACATCCCCATAAATAAAAATCCAACGGCGTGATATCCGGTGATCTAGCTGGCCAGCGGACAGGACCACTGTTGGATATTACGTTTTCATCAAAAGTTGTTGTTAAAAAGGTTTGTACATCCCTGCTGTTATGTGCAGGACAACCGTCTTGCTGAAACCACAAGCTATTAAACTGATCATCTGGCACAGCTTCTCGATATATATATATATATATATATTATATATACATGGCAAGGTATCTTGGGCCTGTCAGTGTCTGATCAAAAATAAAGGGACCAATGAGACGATTTCCTAAAAAGTAATGGAAAATATTGAATTATAAGCAATTCAATTAGACTATGTTTATCTTACCAAGCATCCCGCACCACACATTAAAACCAAATCGCTCTTGCAGCCTGCGTGGATCGCGTAGTTGCGGATTTTCAATAGCCCAATAATGGTGATTTTTTTTATTAAAAATGCCACAGTTTGTAAAATGAGTCTCATCTGACCAAATGACTGTATTGCAAAAAGCGGGATTTTCTCGACATCTATTGATATACCAATTACAAAAAACAATTCTTCTTTCGAAATCACCTGCTTGAAGTCCTTGCACAATTGTTGGCTTGTAAGGACGATATTTAGTTACTTTTAAGACGCCATGAACGGTAGATTTTGGAATTTGAAGTTCTGTTTCGCTTCTTCTTGTAGATGAAGTCGGATTTTCATTAAAATATTCTAGGATTTGCCTATTGCGTTGCTTGTTGTCTTTTGCATACTTCTTTGTGCGAATCTTATTAAAACTGCCAAACTCAAGCAAGTTTCTAACCAGGCGTTTGAAAATAAGTTCTGCCAGGCTGCCGTCTTTCGGGGTACGTGTCAAAATACACATCCATGGCCCTGTTTGCATTTCTTTCATTTTTAATATAACACACTAACATATCAAACATTTCTTCATTAGAAAAGTTTAACGCCATTGTAATCCTTATTAAAACAGCGATGAATGTTAAATAAAACTTAAACGTTGCATTTTTGACAGATTAAAAGCATTCTATTATTTCAAAACCAAAGCCTACTTGAGCAAAGATGTTAGTGTTATCTGCGGCTGGTCATTTGAACATTTGTGAACATTGTGCAATGTTATTGAGTAGTTTTTACTAATTTTTTGTAGAACTGGATGTTGAATTACATATTGCCTTTTAACACTATTAATTTTTAATTTTTTACTTTGATAATTCCAAAAAACGTTTAAATATTTTCTCTACGCACTTTTTGCACCTTTAGTAATAACCTAATTACAAAGTGTGATACACCGTTGAAAAGCCATAAAGAAATACTCTTTTCAAAACTGTTAAAATCGAACACAGCGGCCATAAGAAAAAACAAAATTGATGATGGTTCTAGAAAATCGAAACGTCGTATGTAAAATCTGACTTAATAGGTGCACTCTACGTAAAAAGTTGCCTTAATAATGTTCTTACAGATTTTGAAAATTTTCATAAATAAATAAATTATAGGACTTTTTCGAAAATGCAGTTATTTGGTTTTTTCAAAATATCTTAAAAACTAAAACAGATAGAATCGCGAGCAAAACGGCGTTAAATTACAAACATAATTGTCTAAAACTTTCTCCATTTAAACGTTTTTGTAACTATCACGGTTTCCGAGATCCCAATACTGTCATAACCAATTTCGGACACACTGTATATATATATATATATATATATATAAATACAGGGTGATTCATAAGGAAATGTCAATATTTCAGGTACATATTCAGGACCAAAAAATTAACATAAATGTCTATATAAATAAGTGTCCGCAGGAAAATTAAATAAACCCTGTATCTCGAAAACTAAGGCCTTAGTTCTCGAGATACAGGGTGTTAAAGTTTTTATTTAATTTTCCTATTTTTTTAAATAAAATCTATGATAATATAAATAATAGAGTGAGAATTCATATACGGGGGTTTTTTGGTATATACAAATTCGAATCTAATATTAGTATTGCTCTTATATATAGGGGGCGCCACCTACATGTCTTTCTACTCCTTCGAACAATCACAACTTTTTGGTACAGTCTTGTATTACATTTTTGAGTAAAACAAATTATTTCCTTGCCATTTCTACGTCAAAAAGGTATACCTGTTAAAAGTGGATACGAGCAACCGTTTTCGAGATATTTGGATTTAAAACAATTTCGGCGCATGTAATTTTTTATCGCAAAATTTTAAAAGTTTGTTATTTTGTCCAAATTTAAACGCATCTTGGCACAAAAGCTTTGAAATGAAAGACTAAAACATTTTTTTGAGGTGTGTATTCAGTGCCTCAGACATAAACTAAACAAAAGGTATTTAATTTTTTTTAAAATTGTTATTATTAAGTTGTTTTTAATAAAATCTAGGTTACGTTTTATAATTTTCAAAACTTCCACCATTTGCTTCTAAGCACAGGTCAGCTCTATGGTGTATAGCTCGGGTTGCTCTGTGGATACATTCGGGCGCATTTCTTAGTGTTTGTGCTGCGTTTGTTATCCGATCCAATAATGCTTCTCTTGTATTTACTTAAGTGGAATATACCAGTGATTTGAACCATCCCCAAAGATAATAATCCAAAGGATTAAGGTCTGGCGATCTAGGTGGGGAATTAAACGGACCTCCCCGACCAATCCATCGGTTTGGAAAGTTTTGGTTTAAAAAATCTCTTACAAGTAAACTGTAGTGTGCAGGGGCTCCATCATGCTGCAAATACATGTTTTGTCTTACATTAAGGGAAACATCTTCTAATAGATTTCGCAAGTGATTTTCAAGAAAGTTTAAATATTTTTCTCCTGTAAGACTACCGTCGATTATAAATGGACCAATTAGATGACCATTTAACATTACACATCACACATTAATGCTAAATTTATGTTAGAAATTATGTTCTACTGTAGGGTGAGGATTTTCATAGGACCACCGGTGTTCATCGTAAAGATTATTTATACCATCACGCGTGAACTGTGCTTCATCAGTGAACAAAACATACCTATACAACCTTCATTAATCCAGTTACAGAATTGCATTCTCAACTCAAAATCGCCCTCCTGCAAATGTTGAACCCGTTGTAAATGAAATGGGTATAAACAATTAATGTGAAGATTTCTCCAAGCAGACGATTGTGTAATTTGATAAGTATTTGCAATCCGCCTAGTGCTTATGTATATATATATATATATATATATATATATATATATATATATATATATATATATATATATATATACTTGGATCATTTTCGACGGCATTGAGTATAGTCTCTTCTACTTCAACGTTGGGTCCCGATTCCCTTTCAGATACAATTTTCGCACTTGGAAACATCCCAGATTCTCCAGCAGTAGTGAAAACTTGTTGAAAAACTCTTCTATCTGGCACCCTTCTATCTGAAAAACGACGCTGGTACTCCGCGACTGCTTGAATTGCGACCTCATTGCAGAAGCCATAGACGAATATCATATCTGCATATTCACGATGCGAGAATATCACAGGCATAATGACGTATTTGGATCTAAAGTTTCTTAAATGATTATTGTCAGATAATAAAAGTTATGAACAGAAATTGACAGTAACAAAATTTGATCTTCTTATTAACTGACGTTACTATTGCTAAGTAACAGGAAAACCGATGAGAACACCAACCAGCAGTTATTCTGTCAGGCAAGGCACACTTCTATATTTTTACAATACATGCATACTTTATGTGAATTTGATAAAAAAAATCACATGCGCCGAAACTGTTTTAAATCCAAATATCTCGAAAACGGTTGCTCGTATCCACTTTTAACCTTTTTGACGTAGAAATGGCAAGAGAATAATTTGTTTTGCTCAAAAATGTAATACAAGACTGTACCAAAAAGTTGTGATTGTTCGAAGAAGTAAAAAGACATGTAGGTGGCGCCCCCTACAGGTAAGAGCAATAATATTAGATTCGAATTTGTCATACCAAAAAACCCCCGTATATCAATTTTCACTCCATTATTTACATTATCATAGATTTTATTTAAAAAATAGGAAAATTAAATAAAAACTTTAACACCCTGTATCTCGAGAACTAAGGCCTTGCGGACCCTTATTTATATAGATTTTATGTTTATTTTTTGGCCCTGAATATGTCCTGAAGTATTGACATTTCCTCATGAATCACCCTGTATATATATATATATATATATATATATATATATATATATATATATATATATATATAGGGTATAATTGAGATTGCTTTCCGGCTGCCATTTTGTTATTTTTCATCCGATCGAACCTATTCAGATGAAGTAGGTGAAGTGCTACTTCACCAGGAAAAATAAACAAGCAAACATCTAACTATATTTATTATATATCTCCGAAAATTTAGGTTTTTACATTCATTTATTCACCTAATTGGCAAAAAATAAACTGTACATCTCCAATAAATATTTTACTTCACCGTTGGCGGCATGTCTTTTTAAAACTTTCAATCGAACTTTATTATAACAACTGTAACAGTGGCGCAAACCGCTTCGACTTTGCTGGAGGTGCTATGTTTAGTTTACGATTTTCCTACTATGTTGCCATGACAGCGCATACGGGATGACCTCGAGCACATTGAAGAATAATGTTAACCAGCGCCATACAACGCTCTCGGTTAATTGCTAACGCAGTACACTACACTCACGTGTCGTTCAGTTTGGGGTGGTTGTTTATTTTTAAAGTTCCTTTGCAGTTTGTTCCACTGTTTTATGTTATATTTATTTATGGTGTTGTTACAACTTTATTTAGTGTCGGGTTTATTAATTTACATTTTGCATTTTGTTGGAAACACCATTTAATCGAAGGAAAGAACAAGATCAGAGTTTTAATCGTCATCCTGGTTTTCGGCGTACAAATGGTTATGTAGTAGGCAAATATTACAAAAATTGTTTTGCTGGCCTCGTTTACTAGATTCCAATAAATATTCAGTGTAGAATAAGGACGGATTTGTAGGTATGTTAAATATATGAAGGTCTTTACGTAAATATGAAGACTCGGCGGAGCATTTAAAATGCGAATTAATGCTAAAAACATTTGTAAAAAATCAAAGCACTATAGCTGACACTTTAAAAGAAAATGCTAAACTATACAGTGCGTCCCAGATTCGCTTCTCTATATAGGGATCTCGGCTCCTATTATACTTACAGCAAAGGTTAAATGGGGAAAGTTTTAGAGGAAACTTATTGCATTCGATTCGGGCTTCAGATTTGCGATCGATCAATAAGTTTGGAAAATATCGGCGAAAAACCGAAAATGGCGGATTTCGTTTTTCGCCAGTATATCCAGAACGGTAAATTTGACAGGTGTCAAAATGTGACATCATTAGGACACATTTTTAAGATAAATAATATAGCGTATACGACACGTCTCCATTGTTTTTTGTTAACCCGCAACTCGCCTCACCTTTCATTTTTCTTATGACCGCCATATTGATTTTTCGATTTTTGGAAAGAGCCTAAAATTTCCAGTCTAATGATATCTCACAAGTGCATTAAAGATTTTAGTGTCATCAAAATATCACACTTCGTAAATTAGGTTTCAATGTTTTTAAAGGAGGCCATGATTTATTTGTCACAAGATTACATTAATAAGTAAGTAATGTATTGAACGCAATGAATTTTCAATACAACATGAACGTAAATAACGACTTTAACTACTTTGTATGTGGGTAACATTAATTTAAAAATCTGCAAAATGACGTCCATTTGCATCGAGTCATTTTTGACAATTGGTGACTGTTTTTCGTACAACCCTGGTAAGTGTATTTCGGTTAATATTTCTAAATGTGTCCAGAACTCTTTGCCTCAGGATTTCTATGGTCACGGGGGGATCAAATTCATAGATTTCATTCTTCGTGTGACCCCAGAGGTAGAAATCCAAGGGCGACAGGTCAGGGGATCTAGGAGGCCAAGATATTGGACCATTTAAAGAAATTATTCTTTCGTCAAACTGCTCTCTTAAGAAGTTCCTGACTTGAATGGTATTGTGAGCCGGACATCTGTCTTGTTGAAACCAAAATCTTCTTAATTCATCTTCCGTTAGAATAGCTCTAAGGCTGGTACAACCAGGTTTCACAAAAGCTCTAGGTACCTCTGCCCGTTTAGGTTGTAGTCAAACAAAAATGGTCCAATAAGTCGATGTCCTGAAATGATTAATAATTTATAAATAGGTGCCCAACAGTCAAGGGCGGCAGGGTCGGCCGGGTGGTACTAGAAACTATAAATTATAAAGGGAAAATTATCTTTATTAAAAAGTAGATATTTTCTTTCCAAAAATAATTATCGAAACATCCCGTAATGAATGAGCTTGTATACAGTTGAAACCTATTCAGCTTTATTATGAAAAAGAAAAACATATTTGGTTAACGGGAAGTAATAGCCGTAATAAATTATTTTGTTGGTATATACTCTTTTAGTATCATTAAAGAACTAAACGAAAAAAAAAAGATTATTATTTGACCATCATTTGGTGCCTATTTAAAAAAGATTGGTTAGATTAACTTACCAGTGATCCCACACCAAACGTTACTTCCAAATCTGATCTGTAGACGTCTACAAAATCAGGATTTTCATTATATCTCCTAGTATACTACTCATAGAACTGTAGTCGTCTTGGAAAATCAGTTTCCTTAAGTCCTTGTACTATTATGGGTTTGTATGGATGGTATTTATTCTTTTTTAAAACTCTCTGTACAGGGTGTTCCAGCGAGGACTGAACAGGGACCTATTTTCGACCTTCCTTGTATTTTGGAAAAATTCAAAATAGCCAATCGATGTATTTTTTCTTGTAGAATCCAAAAATGTCATCGAAAAAATATTTGAACCAGAAACAAAAGAGTTACGCTATGCATCAGGTGTTTTTTAAATGGAATGTATCGTTTTTTATACGATTTTTGGAAAGAGTGATTTTTTTTATGTCCGTTCTGATTAAAAGATTTGATTTTGCGATAGCTGTTTATATTACATTTTAATGTTTTACAAACTAAAATTTTAGCTTCACCTGTTTAAAATATACGATAGGTTGGTATAGGTGATCAAGGTAAAATGACGTTTGAATGCTTTGTCAATAAAAATTGACATTATTTTAATTATTGTCGAAGTCTTCACCTAAAAAATATATATTTGACTCTGATCGAAATGAAATACTCTTTGGACGAGAGACTACAGATTGTTATGCTATTTTACAAGTGCCAAGAAAATGCAAGAGAAGCAAGAAGAAGATTTATTGCAAATTTTCATAGAAATATATCCATCAATACAATTCTAAGGATAAAAAACCTATTTGAGGAAAATAAAACTTTACATGATAGAAAAAGAAATTCAATAAAAAATAATTATTAAATAATAAAATAAAACTACTAATAACATAAGTTTTCAATGTGACCGCCGTTTTTCTCGAAACAACATCGATAACCCCTTTGTAGCCTTTCTAAACTTGCTGTTACAACATGATTTTCCTGGTTAAGGCGGTTTATTTCATCGACAATTTTTCCCATGATCTCTTGAATATTTTCGTTTCGTTGTCTGTATACGACGTTCTTCAAATGGCCCCAAAGAAATGTATCCAAAACTGAGAGGTCGGGGCTATTGGGCGGCCAAGCATATGCTCCATTTCGCCCTATCCATTCGTTATGGCGCCGATTTAAAAATTGAACCACATCATGCACGGCATGAGGAGGCGCCCCATCATGTTGCGAAATTAAATTCTGATATTCTGCCAATGGTAAGTCTTCCAAAAAATTTTCAATTTCGTTTTCTAAAAACTCATAATATCTGTGCCCATTTAAAGTCCCGTTAAAAAATATTGGTCCCAAAATTTTATTGTTTTTTATCCCACACCAAACATGAATAGAATTCCTCCCTTGAAATTTAATAGTCTGGAACTTTTTTGGATTTTCAACGGACCAGTGGTGACTATTATGTCTGTTGAATACTCTCGATGTTGTGAAAGTAGCTTCGTCGGTCCACAAAATATTTTTGAATAAATCAGGGTCTTCGTTTTCTTGCCGAATTACCATTTGAGAAACAAATTGGAAGCGAAGTTTTTTTTGTGCCGGTGTTAGGTGCTGAAGTGGAAGGATAAGAAAAGGCCTAAATTTATGAATTTTCAGAGTCCTGTGAACAGTCCCTCGGGTAACTCTTCTGCGCCTTACACCGCCACCGTACTGAACTTCCCGAACTGCATCCGAAATAGATTTGGTTGGATTAACTTGAAAATAATTTATAATGGCCTGGTCTCGATTTCTTCTTCTTTGTATATTTCTTTTTCTATCATGTAAAGTTTTATTTTCCTCAAACAGGTTTTTTATCCTTAGAATTGTATTGATGGATAAATCTTCTTCTTGCTCCTCTTGCATTTTCTTGGCACTTGCAAAATAGCATAACAATCTGTAGTCTCTCGTCCAAAGAGTATTTCATTTCGATCAGAGTCAAATATATATTTTTTAGGTGAAGACTTCGACAATAATTAAAATAATGTCAATTTTTATTGACAAAACATTCAAACGTCATTTTACCTTGATCACCTATACCAACCTATCGTATATTTTAAACAGGTGAAGCTAAAATTTTAGTTTCTAAAACATTAAAATGTAATATAAACAGCTATCGCAAAATCAAATCTTTTAATCAGAACGGACATAAAAAAATCACTCTTTCCAAAAATCGTATAAAAAACGATACCTTCCATTTAAAAAACACCTGATGCATAGCGTAACTCTTTTGTTTCTGGTTCAAATATTTTTTCGATGACATTTTTGGATTCTACAAGAAAAAATACATCGATTGGTTATTTTGAATTTTTCCAAAATACAAGGAAGGTCGAAAATAGGTCCCTGTTCAGTCCTCGCTGGAACACCCTGTACTGTTGATTTTGGCACATTAGTTTCCTGTTCTACAGTTCTTACCGATGCACTAGGGTTTTCGTTGATAGCTTGTAAAATGTTTCTGTCTCGATTTTCATTGTTATTATTTTATCCGCTTCTAGGTTGTTCGAAGCCACCATGATTAATTAAATTAACTACGATTTTCCTGAATTGGGTTTTATGAGGCTGCCGTCGTTCGTGGTACACCTCCAAATACCTTGCTGAGGTAACGTCGGCGTTTCTGTATGACTGAAAGTACAAAGCTAACATGTCAACCTTTTCTTCATTTGAATACGGAATGCCGGCCATTTTCTATAGGTTTTGACAATTTATGTGTCAGATTTATGATTTTATTGGGATAAAAGCGTACCTACTGCTTATTAAAACACAGCTTTGATATTTTCAACTATTTAACTTAACGTCAAAATCCAATTTTGTTACAGATAAATCATAGCCTCCTTAGAAAAGCATTGACAGCTAATATTACATTAAATCATGGACGCCTTACTAAAATCTTTAATGCACTTGTGAGATATCACTAGACCGGCAATTTTAGGCTTTTTCCAAAAATCGAAAAATCCAATATGGCGGCCATAAGAAAAATGAAAGTTGAGGCGGGTTAACAAAAAACAATGAAGATATGTCGTATACGCCATCTTATTTATCTTAAAAATGTCTGAATAACGTCACATTTTGGCAGCTGTCAAATTTACCGTTCTGGATATACTGGCCAAAAACGAAATCCGCCATTTTCGGTTTTTCCCCGATATTTCCGAAAACAATTGATCGATCGTAAATCTGAAGCCGGATATCGAATGCAATAAGTTTCCTCTACAACTTTCCCCAATTAACCTTTCCTGTAGGTATAATAGAATCCCTGTATAGAGAAGCGAATCTGGGACACACTGTATAAAATACATTTTAACGAAAACGTCCGATTAAATATACTATTTATGTGCTTGGTAATTGACGCAGTTTTGTACCTTACAAAACAAGAGTTAGTCTTTCGCGCCCATGATGAGAGCAGCGAGTCGATAAATAGGGGGAATTTTAAAAAGCTTTTAGGTTTGTTAATATCGAGAAGTTCCCAAAAACTACGCGAACCTCCCAATGCTCCATAATTTTAAGATACGTTAATTCAGAAGGTTCAGTAGTCGAGAGATTCTTAGGATTTTATAATGTCAGCTCCGATAGAACGTCGGAGAATTTATATTCTCTATTGGATCAAATTTTGGACCAATTTGACTATAAACATAAATTAATAGGGCAATGTTACGATTGTGCAAGTGTGATGCCTAACCATCTAAATAGCCTTAAAAAAAAAAGCGCTGCAGGCTGTATTTGTGCATTGCCTTGCTGCTATGAAGAATTGATTTAGGATACAAAATTTAGGTAAGTCGTAAAAAAATATTCTACCCCTTCCACAAATAAAAAAAATTATGGAAATTTATTGTGATATTTTCTTGCTTCATTTGCAGTTCACGCTTACGCATACGCTTCATCTTGTCTTCTAAATGGATGGAGTCATGCAAGGGAAAATTCAGGGCATTACAAATTCTCACTCTTTCATGGTTATACATATACGAGTGCGTCTTTTTCAAGAATAGAGACAAGTTTTCTCAAATTGAAACTCGGCATCAGTTTAACACCAGGTATATTGACCTTAATGTTCCAACTCACAGACTGCTGAAAAGAGTCCCGCATACGCGTGTTTTAGGTTTTTCAACAAGCTGCCAAACCATTTAAAAACTAAAAACTATATTCGGGTATATAAATAATTTTATTAGAGATTAAACCGTTCTGTGCAAAACGAATTTTTTACAGTCTAATTTTTAATCCGTCTTCAAAAAGTATTATTTTTCTTATGAGAGTTATTTTATTTACATTTGGATTTAGGACATTGACTGTAGGTCACAATTTTGACGCCACTTTTTGAAGAAAGAGTTTGATTGATTGACTGATTAATTGTAAACCATTTACCTATACCAAATTTCATTATGATATATCTACTAGTCTAGAAATTATGTTCGTTGACACTTGGTATAGTTACAAAATTAACTATACAGTACTGGATGTTAACGACTTAAGAAAACAAAAATAACCAACAAAAATATATTTTATTGACAATGTAAACTAAATCACTTTAACACTTCTGCTAACACTTCTTCAGGTTTAGCAACTTTACTAAAACTATTTTTCCAATTCTCTTTATTTCTCTTAAACAAGCTTAAATTGACTTTGGAAGCTATGATCCTGCCATACTCCGAGTTAGACCAGGCCCCATCTTTATGGGCCAGCTCTTCCATGATATGAAGTTTGGATTTCATACTAGCCACGCCCCAAATGGCTTCGAATGATCTTGAACCGTATTTGTTCGCAGCAAGATCTTGATAAGTATCCTGTAAGTCCCAATATATGATTATAAACATGCTTCCACAAAAAAAATCAGTTTTTTTATTATAACAGGACTAAAAGGTTATATAAACAGGTGTATCCAAGGCCTTCCTTTTTGAGATACCAAGTGTTAAGATTTTTTTTCAGTTTTTTTTTTCATTGAGTTAGTACTCTTTAAATGGATATTTTTAAAATTAGAAAATAATTTTCCAAACAAAAGTTGTTTGCTTTGATCTTTTTTCATATGCTTATATTTTAATGTACAGGGTGTCCCATTTTCGTAGGTTTTACGGGGTTTCCAGCTTATGAGTAGAGATAGAGAGATGCGGTTTTCGCGACACCGTGCTACTTTTCGATGAAACTAAAGAGGCCGCAAACAGATTTGCCCTAACCATTTTAGTTTCCGTGCTACAGGGTGATTTTGAAAATTTGTCATTTTCGGACACCCCCTGTAACTCAGCTATCGTAAAATATATTTAAAATGTTTCAACTGGTATTTATAGATTTTTTCACGTAAAATTCAGTGGCGTACTCAGATTTTTACTGAGAGTCATAGTTTTTGACATATTGGCATAACCTACTATTTTTTAAAAGGGACACCCTATATATTATTTTTTCATCTTATTCTTCGTGTCGAGAGCTTTTCAAAAACGTACCATAAGTCATATTTATTTTCATAAATAACATGAAAAAATGCATTTTTCTTTAAACGGTTTTATGGCATAGCAGATCAATCGAAATAAGAGAAGGTGGCTGTGGAGCCATGGAAAAAGTTAACAAATATTTATTAACGAAATACAACAAAGTAACAGCATCAGAAAAAATTAGGAAGTAGGTAAAAGGTAATAATTATAATTTCATTAAAACTACAAATATTGTTCAAATTGTAGACCATTATGTGTCCTACAAGTGTGACAAACTTTAAAAATTCTTTTTAATGCATTTTCTATTGTAAATGACTGTCTTTGTAACTCTGCAAAAGCGTTTTCGGTGGCCATTCTTAGTTGTTCTAAGTTTTCGTATCGCCTTACATAAACCTTGTTTTCTAAATAACCCCACAAAAAGAAATCTAAAACTGAGAGGTCAGGGGATCGTGGTGGCCATCGAACAGGTCCGTGTGTTCCTATCCATCTTCCAGGAAAATGGTCGTTAAGCCAGTTTTGACTTATTCTGGCATTGTGGGCTGGAGCTCCGTCTTGCTGGAAATAAATCCTATTTAGTTGAGCCAAGGGAACATCATCCAAAATTCCTAATGCGTCTTCTAGGATTCGCACGTAACCAATCGAATTCAGATTTCCTTCATATATTTGGTAAACTATTTTTCGGTTGAAAATAAAACAGGAGACATTGAATCCAAATCTGCCCTGACGCTCCCTAGGAAAAATAACATGGTTGTTTTCTTGACTCCAAAATCGCGTGTTGTGTCTATTTAAAATCCCTGAACTAGTAAAATGTGGCTCGTCTGACCAAACAATCTTTTTTTCAAAATCGATATCTTCTGCCTTCATATTTATAAACCAATTGCAGAACTCCAATCTGTGCTCTGCATCACCAGGATGCAGATGATGCACAAGTTTGTATTTATAGGGTTTGAATTTGTGCTTTTTCAAAATTTTCTGCACTTTGGTTTTCGGTACACCCGCCTCTTCGTCTATTTTCCTGCAAGATGTTTCAGGAGCTGTCTGAACGAGGGCTAAAACGTTGACCTCAGATTCTTCGTTGTCTTTATTGTAAGTTCGCGATCGAGGCTTGTTACAAGATCCATATTGGCAAAGATTATTTTTAATTTTTTGAAAAATTCTTTTTTCTGGTTGTCTTCTCTCGGGATATCTAAGATAAAATAAAGCGAACCAATAAAGTCAAAATGCAGGAAGATAAAAAAGAACTAACCTGTTCAGATAAAGCTCTGTCGCCTGATCTGCATCTTCATTAGACAATATAAAACACGCGTTCATATCATATTTCTCAAAATATTCAAATTTTTGATTCTGAGCCATATTAAAAACAATAATTATAATAGACGTCAAGAAAAATTTAAACGCAATAATGCCAAAAATGACAGCAGTAATGGCTGCCTGATCATATTTTTGTTGGCGTTGCCATGACTACCACAGCCACCTTCTCTTATTTCGATTGATCTGCTGTGCCATAAATCCGTTTAAAGAAAAATGCATTTTTTCATGTTATTTATGAAAATAAATATGACTTATGGTATGTTTTTGAAAAGCTCTCGACACGAAGAATAAGATGAAAAAATAATATATAGGGTCTCCCATTTAAAAAATAATAGGTTATGCCAATATGTCAAAAACTATGACTCTCAGCAAAAATCTGAGTATGCCACTGAATTCTACGTGAAAAAATCTATAAATACCAGTTGAAACATTTTAAATATATTTTACGATAGCTGAGTTACAGGGGGTGTCCGAAAATGACAAATTTTCAAAATCACCCTGTAGCACGGAAACTAAAATGGTTAGGGCAAATCTGTTTGCGGCCTCTTTAGTTTCATCGAAAAGTAGCACGGTGTCGCGAAAACCGCATCTCTCTATCTCTACTCATAAGCTGGAAACCCCGTAAAACCTACGAAAATGGGACACCCTGTATACAGGATGTCTCAAAAAAGTAAGGCAAGTACCAATTTTGTTTTTTTTTTAATATAATATACCATGTATCAAAAATTAACGAATTTTGAATGGAAGGTTTTAGAATTACGAAATGCTAGGAATTTTTTAATATAATTGCATACATATTACAGGGTTCTTAGCAGTTTTGAATTATCAAATTCCCTGACTTTTCCAGGTTTTTCCCTGACAATTTCACGGAAATTCCACGTTATATTTTGAGAATTTATATTTCCAATAAAAAAGCCAACCAAACTACTGAAACTAAACTTAAATGTAATTGTATAAGAAGTATAAAATACTAAAGAAAATGCTATGTTCTATTTAAAATTAAGTAAAAAAATGCAGTTATACAAAGCATTTACAAACAAAAAATTAATATATACTTGCAACATGTCCTTATTAAAAATTAAATTTAAAAAGATAATTGAAAAAATAGAAAATAGGTATTTTAAATTTTTCGTCTCAGTTCCGATATTTCCGGGTCCATAGATGCTGCTTCTTTTTCTAGTTTTTTTTTTCTATTTATTTTTTAAATGATTTTTGTTTTTTCGACAACAATTTCTTTTTCTTTTCCTTTTCGTCGATTTTGGTTGTCAATGGCATCTTGATAAGTTTTAAATTGACGTAAGGACGTAGCCGATGCACGCATCGGACAAGTGGCCCTTCTGAAACGTACACTACAGAATGCTAAACTCTCCGTCCAATTTTAGACCGATTTCTCTGTTACCCAACTTGTCTAAAGTTATAGAGAAACTCATGAAAAAGAGGATGCTATTCTTTTTAAAAAAACATAATATTCTCAACATACACCAATTTGGGTTTCAATCATCGTTGTCTACAGATAATGCTATATTCAATTTTCTGGAGGCGTTGTATGGACGTTTGAATGACGGAGAGGTTGCTGCTGCGGTATTCTGTGATGTAACTAAGGCTTTTGACTGTGTTGATCATGGAGTATTGCTCAGAAAGCTTGAAATTTATGGATTTAGGGGGAGGGCCTATGCTTGGTTTCGTTCCTACTTAGCTGACCGATGTCAGATTGTAAGTGTCAATAATGACCAGTCTAACAGGTTAAACATTTCTGCAGGTGTTCCGCAAGGGTCGGTTTTGGGCCCATTGCTTTTTCTATTATATGTAAATGATCTGCCATTAATCGATATCCAAGGTTCATTCACAATGTTTGCAGATGACACAACTGTCTTATGGCACCACCGTGATCCCAACCAGTTGCAGAAAATTGTTCCAATTTTTAAGGGGGGTGAAGCTGATTCTCCGTCCAATTTTAGACCGATTTCTCTGTTACCCACCTTGTCTAAAGTTATAGAGAAACTCATGAAAAAGAGGATGCTATTCTTTTTAAAAAAACATAATATTCTCAACATACACCAATTTGGGTTTCAATCATCGTTGTCTACAGATAATGCTATATTCAATTTTCTGGAGGCGTTGTATGGACGTTTGAATGACGGAGAGGTTGCTGCTGCGGTATTCTATGATGTAACTAAGGCTTTTGACTGTGTTGATCATGGAGTACTGCTCAGAAAGCTTGAAGTTTATGGATTTAGGGGGAGGGCCTATGCTTGGTTTCGTTCCTACTTGGCTGACCAGTGTCAGATTGTAAGTGTCAATAATGACCAGTCTAACAGGTTAAACATTTCTGCAGGTGTTCCGCAAGGGTCGGTTTTGGGCCCATTGCTTTTTCTATTATATGTAAATGATCTGCCATTAATCGATATCCAAGGTTCATTCACAATGTTTGCAGATGACACAACTGTCTTATGGCACCACCGTGATCCCAACCAGTTGGAGCAAATTGTTAGAAGGGATTTGGATCAAATAAAAGACTGGTGTAATTCAAATTCACTTACATTGAACATAACAAAGATAAACATATCTTTCAAATGCTCAATAGATGCTGTCAAAATGAACGAACAACCCATAGGTACCTTAAATGTTAACAAGTTCTTGTGTCTCTATATTGATAATAAGCTCAAATTTGAAAAACATATATTAAATGTGAACTCCAAAATTATTTCGCGGGAGTTAGATATATCAGTAGCAAAGAGTGTATATCATGCCTTGATAGAATCCCATTTGTGCTATGGATTGTGTTTCTGGAGAAGCTGCCCTAACTATCTGCTAAACTCTACATTTGTTTTACAAAAAAGAGCTATCAGATGTATGTCTAAAGCTGGGACTCGAGATTCCTGCAGGCCTTTGTTTTAAGTCCTTGAAAATATTGACCCTAGTTTCTTTATTTATTCTTGAAACGGTGTGTTTGGTTAGGGAGAGATTCAGTTCAGAAGTCCAATCTGAAACTGCATATTCCACAAGAAGTACCCATATAACTAGATTACCTATCCCTTCATCAAACTTAATAAAAAAATCCTTTATTTTCAATGGAAGAAAAATGCCTAATAAAATTCCTGCTAATTTAAGGAAAATTTCTTGTAAAAGAAAATTTAGAAAGGATGTTAAAAAAGTTTTAATTGGGAAGGCCTATTATACAATTGACGAATATTTTACAGACATATTTTAATTTTACATTCTTTTTATTTTATTAAATATTATATATATATATATATATATATATATATATATATATATATATATATATATATATACAAATTGTAAAATTTTCTCATTAAATAAATAAATAAATAAAAGTAAAAAAATAAAAAAAAAAATATATATATATATATATATATATATATATATATATATATATATATATATATATATATATATATATATATATATATATATATATATATATATATATATATATATATATATATATATATATATATATATATATATATATATATATATATATATATATATATATATATATATATATATATATATATATATATATATATATATATATATATATATATATATATATATATATATATATATATATATATATATATATATATATATATATATATATATATATATATATATATATATATATATATATATATATATATATATATATATATATATATATATATATATATATATATATATATATATATATATATATATATATATATATATATATATATATATATATATATATATATATATATATATATATATATATATATATATATATATATATATATATATATATATATATATATATATATATATATATATATATATATATATATATATATATATATATATATATATATATATATATATATATATATATATATATATATATATATATATATATATATATATATATATATATATATATATATATATATATATATATATATATATATATATATATATATATATATATATATATATATATATATATATATATATATATATATATATATATATACCGGGTGTTCAGTTAAGGGCGTACACTATCTATATCTCAATAACCCTAGACTGCAGCCAATTGGAAAAAAAAATTCATGACTAAAATGGCAACGAGGAATCGTCCAAAAATATTTTTAACTTTGCAAATTGGCCGTAAGGGGTCGCATCTGTCAAATTGAAAATACAAATTTAAAATTTGAGCAAAATTACTAAATTAAGATATAAGTTTTATAACGTCATTGGAAAGCTGAGTCAATTTTCTATGAATTCGCTTTAAGCCAAATTTTCATTGGGTTAATAATAAGGGTGGGGGAAACAAATGTGTGTTGTCATATTTAAATCGCTATATCTTGTACACTTCTTAACCAATTTTAATGAACAAGGTGTCATATGAAAGATAATTTTTACATCTCTTAATGGACTTCTGCAGTGATATAAATTAGTTTTAAAAAAAGAAGTCAGATGGCGCTATCCAATGTGGTTAGAGTTTTCTTGAAATTTTTCTAAAATTTCAAAGACGGTATGCTTTACCTTATAAATTATAAAAGTGAATTATAAAATCTACATTTTGGCGAAAACCGCATATCGAAATCTTTATTCGTTTCGGAGTTGTTGCTAAATAACTGGTGATAAAAGAAGCAAAAACAAAAAAATCGAGTTTTATGAAGTTAGTATCTGACAAATAAATGATATTATGGAATTAATTAAAGCATGTTAAAGGTTTACTTAATAACCAGATTAAAAAATCTTAATTGAACTAATTGTAAGTAGTAATATTTTTATTTGCCTTCCATCACACTTTATCCAGGCTTTGGACTGGTCCAAACTTTAGCAGACTATTAAAATTTGGAGCGTGTTTAAAGGCCAACGGGCCATAACAAAGCAGAATAACATAACGAGTAACGTATGAAAAACCTTCGTGGCAAAAATACGAAGAAACAGGTAACGAGTAACAAGAACAAGAACAAAATTTTCAGAAAAATTAGGCATTTATGGGATATGTTCAAAATGTTTTCCATCATTCTGAATACAGCGGTACAGCCTTTGTTGTGTTGACGAGACAGCAGTTTTAATTTCCGCCACGGATATGCTGTTTATAGCCGTTCTAATTCTCTCGATCATATTTTCTCGCGTTGTTGGTCGAGTTTTGTAAACGAGATCTTTTATTCTTCCCCATAAATAAAAATCGAGACAAGTTAAGTCCGGTGACCTGGCTGGCCAAAGAAATAAACTTCCTCTTCCAATCCACCGGAAAGGGAACTGCTGGTCAAGGTAGTGACGCACTTGGTTTGAAAAATGGGCAGGACATCCATTGTGTTGAAACCACAAATTTCTTCTTGTCGCGAGGGTCACGTTTTCTAATAACTGTGGCAGCTCATTAATTAAAAATTGAAGGTATAATTCACCATTTAGAGTCCTATCAAAGATAAAAGGCCCGATAATCTTTCCTTCAACAATTCCGCACCATACATTCACTGTCCAACGATGTTGATGGTCGACTTCACGCATCCAATGAGGATTATTATCACACCAGTAATGCATGTTGTGCAAGTTTACTCTACCATTGCTGGTAAATGAGGCTTCATCTGTCCATAGTACTTTATCCAAAAAACGGCGATCTTCCCTTATCATGTTGAGAAGCCAATGACAATAATTTAAGCGATTGTCGAAATCCAAGTCTAGTAAAGCCTGGTGCAAAACAATATGATATGGATGCATGTTAAAATCCATCAAAATTTTATGAATGGAGCCAACTGAAAGTCCCAAGTCCCTAGAAATTTCGCGAATACTAGCATGTGGATCAACATTGATATAAGCTAAAACGTTTATGATATTCGTCTCATTTCTGACTCTGCGATGCCTTATTTGAGTCGAAGTTGGTTGAACTCTGCCAGTTTCTCTGAGTCGTCTTGCCAAACGAGTAAACACGTGCCTGGAATGATGCGTCCGATTAGGGTACTGCAAAGCATACTCCCTTGAAGCTCTGGCTGCATTTCGAAAGCACTCAAAATACACACCTAACATATCAAATGCCTCTTCATTTGTAAACGGCATTTTTACTTTAGTAACGGAAACAAGAAGTAAACTTTCTTTCACAAGACAATAAACAAACCAAAATGACAGTTACTGCTTTTATTGCCATGACAACGAGGCGCAATGTGTCTGTTGTTTTTCACGGCTTACTGTGACAGTACAAGGAGGCAAATAAGAAATAAGAACGCAATACCTCATGGTATGACATTGCTTACAATTAGTTCAATTAAGATTTTTTAATCTGGTTATTAAGTAAACCTTTAACATGCTTTAATTAATTCCATAATATCATTTATTTGTCAGATACTAACTTCATAAAACTCGATTTTTTTGTTTTTGCTTCTTTTATCACCAGTTATTTAGCAACAACTCCGAAACGAATAAAGATTTCGATATGCGGTTTTCGCCAAAATGTAGATTTTATAATTCACTTTTATAATTTATAAGGTAAAGCATACCGATCCATTTGAAATTTTATAAAAATTTCAAGAAAAATCTAACCACATTGGATAGCGCCATCTGACTTCTTTTTTTAAAACTAATTTATATCACTGCAGAAGTCCATTAAGAGATGTAAAAATTATCTTTCATATGACACCTTGTTCATTAAAATTGGTTAAGAAGTGTACAAGATATAGCGATTTAAATATGACAACACACATTTGTTTCCCCCACCCTTATTATTAATCCAATGAAAATTTGGCTTAAAGCGAATTCATAGAAAATTGACTCAGCTTTCGAATGACGTTATAAAACTTATATCTTAATTTAGTAATTTTGCTCAAATTTTAAATTTGTATTTTCCTTTTGACAGTTGCGCCCCCTTACGGCCAATTTGCAAAGTTAAAAATATTTTTGGACGATTCCTCGTTGCCATTTTAGTCATGAATTTTTTTTTTCCAATTGGCTGCAGTCAAGGGTTCTTGAGATATAGATAGTGTACGCCCTTAACTGAACACCCTATATATATATATATATATATATATATATATATATATATATATATATATATATATATATATATATATATATATATATATATATATATATATATATATATATATATGATGAGGCAATATTTACCACTCCTGGTATTTATAATTGGAAAAAATGTCATATTTGGTCTGACAAAAATCCACAAGCTGTCGAGCTAATTATTGCTTTTCAAGGATGAACCTCAATACAAGTTCGTTATGGTGTTTTCATCCGTGACAACTGCAACTTTTGGAAAATTAAATACTTTATCAATGAACTACTACTTCAAACTCAGCAAAATATAATTTGGGGATAAAACAAACATAATAATGTTGCAGTTAAAGACTTTCTTCAAAATAATTATCAAGTGTGGATGGGAGATATGGAAGAATCAGTTGGTCTACGACCAGCCTAGACCTAACACCCATGAATGAGGCTATTTGAAAGATACAGTTAATAGAGAAAGAAATAATAATATTGAAGAAATTAAGAAGAAATAAGAAATTTATACGAAAATAAGTATGAAGGAATTATAAATGCACCGAGGTTAATAGGGGACAAACAGAGCATTTCATTTAGACTAGAAAGTAGAAATTATAGGTTTTATTTTTTTTTTTTATGGTTGGTTATAAGTTTGAATTAGTACCATGGTGTTTCCAAATTTAGTAAACAGAATTTAAAAATTATGTTAAATATTTTATCTGGTTTCTTAAATATTTTGTTTAATATTAGCACAAAATAAAATTGAGGTTTCAAACAGCAATGTCATGACATTCGAAAAATAAATAATCATTTCCAGGTAGCAGCAGTATATAAATAGGTAAGTAATTATATAATAATAATACTTTTATTGTCATAAAACATTCAAAAATGAACATAGACAACGTCACAGATTACAAAAAAGAAACTTAAGATAATATGGTAGGTCATTATACATAATACAAAGCAAAACAAAAAACAAACAAATCTATAAGTGTACATAAACATAATATTAAAAACATTAGCAGGTAATACATTAAAATAGTCATCCAAACTATAAAATTCACTCGTAATTAAAAATTCCCTTAAATGGGACTTAAATGAATATTTTCCCTGAATTAATTTTATATTGGTAGGTAAAGCATTATACACCTTTATACAATTTAAGAGGGGGCCCTTATGAAAAAGGGATGTGCGATGATTTGGAATAACCAAATTATTTTGACCCCTAGTGTTAACGCCATTGGAGACATCGCCATTTCTAAGAAATAGATTAAAATTCGATTTTACAAATAAAGAACATGTATAAACAAACAGAGAGGGAACAGTCATTATCCCTAATAATTTAAATTTACCCCTACATGATTCTCTATACTTTAAGTTTAAAATAGTTCTTACGACTCTTTTTGCATTTTCAGCATGAAACCGGTACCAAAACATAATACTATAAGATATTATAGACTGAACAGCTGCAATATAAAATATACGTAGGACAGAGCTGCTAACTTGCTGGCGCAAAAGACGAATGGCATATGATGCACTGCTAATTTTAGACAAAACATTATTAACATGTTCAGTCCACTGAAAATTACTGTCTAATGTAATACCAAGAAATTTAACAGAATGCGTCTGTTTTATGCTCTTACCTTCAATGGTGACATATAAAGACTCTAGACCAGTGTCCCGAAATACTACCTGGGCAGTCTTACCAGTATTTAGTAGAAGATTGTTATTAATGCACCAATCCAACACACCCTGCGCTATACTAGATGATCTTTGTGACAATAAAGTTTTATCAGATGAAGAGATAATACATGATGTATCATCTGCAAATTGATATAAAGATGTCAAGTCAATTTTCTGGTTTAAGTTGTTTGCAAAAATTAAGAACAAAATAGGTCCCAATATATATAGCATAAATATATATATAGTATATTTATATATATATATAATATATTCTCCTATTGCTTAAATATGATCTTATAAATCTATTGGCAACACCACGAATACCATAACACTCTAGCTTTTGAAGCAGTAACTCATGATCAATCAGATCAAATGCCTTACTTAAATCAAAATAGATACCAGACACCAATTGCCCCTTATCAATCCGTTCCAGAATATAATTTAGTGACTGAAATATTGCAGTGATCGTTGAATGATCTGGAAGGAAACCATGTTGTCCACTGTAAAATAATTTGTTATTTAGAAAATAATCCAAAACTCGAATATAAACAATTCTCTCAAACACCTTAGAAAAAATGGGTAAAATTGATATGGGCCTATAATTATTAATATCATTGGAGTTGCCTTTTTTATAAACCGGTATGACTTTGGCAATCTTAAGTTTATCTGGAAAAACACCACTTTCCATACAATTATTTATAACCATGCACATGGGAATACTAATATATTTTGAAACATGTCTAAGTATAGTTATTGGAATTTCGTCTACTCCAGCCCACAGTACTTCATTGGCAACATATTGATAATCCTACTTACCTCATCAGGTGTTGTAGGTCTTAAGAAAAACGAATAAGGCACTGGCTGAATATTACAACTCGTACTGTTATTATCAAGAATATAATCTAAATCAAATTGACTTGCAAATAAATTAGCAAGTACCTCTGGATCTTTAATTATTAAATCATCTTTTAAAATTTCAATATCATTAGACTTTTTATCATTAAGAGAGTTTTTAAGCAGCTGAAGTTGATTTTGTTATATTGCTGGAATTTGTAATAATATTATCATTATAGCTTTGTTTAAATTTGCGAATGTAGTATTTATAGCTTTTCCTTTCAGTCTTATAGTAGACTAAAATATTTATGTCATTAGTTCTTTTATAAAGTGCATACATGTCCCTCAAATACATTGACCACTCTTTTATTTCGTCAGACAACTCAACCTTGTTCTGCATTCATTTTAACTCTGGTATTTTTCACTGGAATATGAATGTTAAAATAATAATTGAAAATATTATAAAACACATCAAACATCTCCTCACAATTACGAGTTTCATTTACATTAAACCAGCTCTCATTCTCAACTGCAGTTTTAAAACTATTTACATTTTCTTCACTAAAATTTCTTTTATTACATGTTAAATTCTGATATTGTTTTTTTAACTTGTGAACATTTAAAATTAAGGCATAGTGATCAGATATGTCAGACTTTATTATCTCACTTGAGTACTCATCACATGCTAAATTAGAAAAAATATTGTCTAGTTGGCTACTTGTATTATTTGTGACTCTGGTTAATCCAGTAACATTTTTTTTCAAATTGTACATAGAGAAAAGGTTGATTATATCTACAACATCTTTCTCGTTTCTATCAAACTTTACATTAAAATCACCACACACAAATAAAATTTTATTTCTACCATAAACTTCATTCAATAATCCATACATTTTTTCCAAAAATACAGTCATATTTCCATTCGGAGATCGATATAAAGAAATAACAACACCAACACTTTCACTAACATTAACCTCAGCACAGCAAAATTCACAGTCAACATCCACACCCACTACACTTGTTTCAACAGAATCATTACCCCAGACTCTGCAAAGATGGAAGTACCTCCTCCCTTGCATGTATTTCTACAAAAACTACTAATTAATGTGTATTTGTTTAGTGCATACGTCTGAATCTCCTCAGAAGTTAGCCAGTGCTCGTTAAAACACAATATGGTTGGTTTTGTTTCATACAAAAATACTTCCAGCTCATTTATTTTATTTCTAATACTCCTAACATAGAGACATAATATTTTATTAGAATTTGCTGACATATTTAAGTAGGAGGGGGGCGAAGTGGTATTTTGCTTCCCCTAAAAAAACAGGATTACATTCGAAGTTAACCCCAGTAGCATTACCAGACCCTAGATCTAGAACCACTGAATCGCTGTCGACGACAGGGGATGCTACATCCACCTGACTTCTGACTGACAGGCCGCTAGTCACAAAAACTTCATCATTCACGCTCAGACATGGGTTACTTGCTACGTGGTTATAACTAACGCCAGCCATGGTGACACTTTTGAGCAATATTTTAAGTGCAGAATTATAACTACACAATACATAACAACCTATAAGATATATCCGAAAAATTGTAGCACAGTTCTAAAGCCTTCTATATTCTAATAAAGGCCAGTGAGTTTGCGCACCCTATATAATGGTTATCATACCTTCATTTTCCTCACTAGTTTTTCTCTACTCTTCTCACCCACAAACAGACTTTTGACATAAGAATCGACAATATGGCTGCCCATCGAATTGGTAAACAGATTCTTCAAATCGTTCGATTCCATGGTTAATATGCTGTTGACAATTTTGATGGGCTTATTGAACTCCAGCATCAACTGCAGCATTAGAGTCCCCTGTAGATTGAGTTTCTCTTTGGTGAGATTTTCATTTGACACTGGATTTTTGGGATCATAAGGAGTTAGACGACACATGCACATTATAAAATATTCTTGTCTGTCTTCAGGCTCATGACAGTTGAGGCTTTTCAGCATGTTCTGGAAGTATTAATAATAATTTAATGTTTTATCAATCAAATTAAAAGGTAAGATTTTAAAATAAAATTAAAAGACTTGCTGATTCAAAGTGTATGTTACTCATAAAAGTGTTTAACATCAATCAGTGATGGCACAATTTCAATTCTTATAAAGTATTAATATTTACATAGATTACATTAAAAAATTACTGCCAAAATTAAGGTACCTATCACTTTATATAAAATTACACTGGAAACCTTAAAATATCTAATTTTATATCTAAATTTTTTCCATTTTTTGGTAATTCTAAATATATTCATGACTATATAACTCGACTTATTTCTTTAAATCACTTATTTCATTCTCCTGAAGTTATTTCTTCTGGGTGTATTATAGATATAGTCAAAGATTCCAATTGTATTTAAACGTTTTTGTATCTTTCTACTTTTGCACATAAGTTTTCACTTACCTGAACAAAGAGTCCCTGCTTAGAAGACAACCTCTTGCAAGCCTGACATATTGCCAAGACGACAGCAGGATGCCCCTTTTCAATGATTTCCCAAAAATGGTCTGCCAATTCATCAAAAAAATTTTCAAACTAAAAAAATTCAAACATCTTCAAAATCAACCTAAAAAACAGTATCTATTCAAATAAAATATTTTATTCAAAAACAACATAATCTTGCACATCTAAAAATTAAACCTTTTTTATGAGGAAAGTGGTATATACCAGAAATGCGAATAAAACATTTAAAAACACTAATTTAAAAAGGTTTTTTTAAAACTATATACGTGGTGTACGTGGAATGAAAACATACTATCATATATATATATATATATATATATATATATATACCGGGTGTCAACGATATCGTTTTACACGATGCCATTCAATTGCTTTTTATGTTAGGATTTTTTTATTTGGGTTAACGAAATATGGTATTAATATACATATTTTTCATGAAAAAACAATTGAATATTACTGCCAGTTTTTCCGATATCAGAACCTAGTTAAGAATTTCAAATGGAACCCTGTATATTATTTTACATAGTTTGATAGAGCTTAGAATTACCTTTTCAATGACTTATCACACGTTATATTTTTTTTCAAAATGGCGGACCAGGAAGCGCTTTTTCAAAATTCAATATGGCGGTCGTTTCCCGATACCGATGAAATTTTTGTTTAACAAATTATTAAAATATTAAACAAAATCGGGTTTTCAATGGATTTTAATCAAATTTAAAATCAAATTTTTAATTTATCACAAAATGGGATAAGTTTAATTTTTTCTCTAAAATGTGAACTTTTTCTTAAATTTTCTCAAAGATTTTAAATAGAAAGTTGTATTTATTAAATATTAGTATTAAAGTATATCTTATTAGCTACACGAAACCGCATAACAAGCCGTATTTTTGCTTTTTGTTTCAGAAAAAATTGACAAAACCTTGCCGATATACATTTTTCCTAATACATAACATGAAACAAACACACACATATTATTAATCAGAAAATCCTGGAATATTTTTTATTGTTTATTGATAAGTAATTTTGTATTATTTTGACATTTTATGACTGTTGTCTTATTTTAGGAAAGCGAGAAAAAATCACAAGTAGTATTAATTTTATTTTACCGGTAGATACGTTGCAGTAACATGAAAGCTGACTTAACTAAGATAAGTATGCCTTGGAAACAATTGCATAGGGATGCCATTATAATTTTCATTAGATTTAACCAGAAACGTCAAAAGTACTGTTTTGTATCGACATTTCTGATAACTTTCGTTACATTTTTACACTGAGAAGTGGTTCTAGTTAGTTTTAAAAAAATATATTATGGTTTATTCAAGAGAACATCAAATTGACATGCTCCTTATTTATGGGGAATGTCGCAAAAATTCAAGGGACACAGAGAGATTATACCAGGAACGCTTTCCGAATCGTGACGCTCCTTCACATGCATATTATCCTTGGCTAGTACAACATTTAAAAAATGAAAATAATGGTGGTGTCCATGCTAATGGCAATGATGGTTTCGTAGTAAGCGAAGAAGTGGAAACAAACGTTTTAGCGTACATCGAGTATGACCGTACAGCTTCCCTTCGTGAATTAGGCAAACAGTAAAATACGTCCCATGAAAGCGCCAGAAAAATTTTAAAGAAACACGGGTTTAAATCGTTTAAGTATCAAATTCACCACCACCTATTTGAAAATGACTTCCAAAGACGACTTATTGATTGCAATTGGTTTTTAGATAATTATAAAGTAAGTCCTGTGTTTCATCATAAGATTATTTTTTCGGACGAATCAAGGTTTGCTAATCTAGGGATGTTTAATAGAAATAATTTTCGTTATTGGGCAAAGGAAAAATCAAAGATTAGTAAGAGAAGGTGCCTTCCAAGAACGTTTTGGAGTTAACGTTTGGTTAGGCGTTGTAGGACTAAGCGTTATTGGTCCAATATTATTCCATCAGCCTTTAACTGGCGAGATGTATTTGGACTTTCTCGAAAATGAAATTGAACATTTTATAAATAATTTGCAGCAAAATGATGATTTAGTTTACCAACAAGATGGCGCCCCTGCTCTTAATTCAAGAATTGTTGCAAATTACTTGAATGAACGATTTGGTGAGAACTGGTTGGGAACCAATGGACCAATTCGATGGCCAGCGAGGTCGCCTGACCTAACCCCGCTTGATTTTTCTATATGGGGTCATCTGAAAGAAAAAGTGTATGCAACTCCTGTAATATCGTTGGAAATGTTAGAAAATAGAATAAGACAACACAACAAGAACAGACACAAAATGTCAAAATAATACAAAATTACTTATCAATAAACAATAAAAAATATTCCAGGATTTTCTGATTAATAATATGTGTGTGTTTGTTTCATGTTATGTATTAGGAAAAATGTGTATCGGCAAGGTTTTGTCAATTTTTTCTGAAACAAAAAGCAAAAATACGGCTTGTTATGCGGTTTCGTGTAGCTAATAAGATATACTTTAATACTAATATTTAATAAATACAACTTTCTAATTAAAATCTTTGAGAAAATTTAAGAAAAAGTTCACATTTTAAAGAAAAAATTAAACTTATCCCATTTTGTGATAAATTAAAAATTTGATTAAAATCCATTGAAAACCCCATTTTGTTTAATATTTTAATAATTTGTTAAACAAAATTTCATCGGTATCGGGAAACGACCGCCTTATTGAATTTTGAAAAATGTTGATTTTTACTCCTTCACGGATGGAAAAATACAATGTGTTTTCATTCCGGGTCTACATCCGTTCACTATTGTCGTTCTGAAAAAAACAGTTTTGCTGACGTTTCGCCAAAATCACATTTGGCATTTTCGAAGCTTTCTTTCTCGCGTCCGAATAGAGACTGAAGTGTTGGTGACTGCGACGCTTCCTTTTATACCCCCACTCGGGGCCAAAGGTTATATCTGCGCAGGCGTTGGTCGTTATTTATGTTTTCCGTATGGTGCTGTTGTTGTTGCGCTGATTGCACTTGAGTTTTTGCGATTTTAGATTTGTCGATTATTGTCTTCCATACTGTTGGTAGTTTTAATGATTCGTCCCTTTTATTCAAATCACCTTGTTTTTCAATTTCTATGGCTTCTCGGATTATTCTGGTCTTATAATGTTCTATATTGGCAATCTCCCTACACCCATCGAAATTTATTTTATGGCCGGTTTCCTGATGATGTATGAATAAAGCTGAGGTTGTTTGTTTACTTCTGATGCTGAGTTTATGCTCTTCCACTCTTGCTGATATTCGCCTGTTAGTTTGCCCTACGTACAACTTTTCACAATCCTGGCACGGAATACTGTACACTCCGTGGTTTTCCAGTTTGATTTTATCTTTTGGGTTTCCGATTAGTTTACCTATAGTTGTTTGTGGCTTGTGTATTGTTTGTATGTTGTGCCTTTTACATATGGTAAGACTACTCGTTGCTTTCCCGGTTCATATTTTTTGTTGTTCGTTGTTCGGGAAACCTGTGCATTAATAGCTTTCTCTATGGTGCGATTTGTGTAGCCATTTTTCTTTAACGCACTAGATATTACCTTAAGTTCGTTTTGTCTCGTCTGTGTTTCAGTTAGTCGCACGGATGTAGATATTAGAGTATTTGCCACAGCTTGATTTGTGCTGGGTGATGATGTGATTTTGCATTTAAATGTCTGTCTGTATGTGTTGGTTTTCTATACACGGGGTATTCGAAATGTCCGTTATGCAGTTTTGTGACCAAAACATCTAAAAACGGTAGTTTGTTGTTTTCCTCTAACTCTAGAGTGAATTGTATTCTGGGGTGGATTGAATTTACGTAAGTCAGAAATTTTTCGAGCTGTGTATGACCATGTTGCCATATAATAAATATGTCATCCACATAACGAATCCATAATTTGGGTTTTAAACTTGCTTTCTCAAGAGCTTCTTTCTCGAAGTATATCATAAATAAATTCGCGACTACTGGTGATAGCGAGGACCCCATTGGAGCACCATCCATTTGTTTATACATTTGCCCGTTGAAAGAAAAATAAGTATTTTTGAGGCAATGCTCCGAGAGTTCTATTATATGTGCCTGGAAATCCTCGTTCATAGCAATCTTGTCCAATGCTTCGTCGATGGGAATACTGGGATATAACGATTTGACATCTAGGCTTGCTATGATATCGTTTTTTTCAAGGACGATATCTTGTATAATTCGAGTGAAATGCTCCGAGTTTTTTACGAATGAATCAGCTTTTTCTACAGTTGGTTGCATAATTTCAGAAAGGTATTTCTCCAGTTTTTGTAGCGGCGAATTAACAGCACTAACAATAGGTCTGATAGGCGCCCCTGGTTTGTGTATTTTTGGTAAACCATAGAGTTTAGGACATCTGCTCGACTTTTCCCGTGGTATGATTTTTTCTTGAATTTCAACTATACAACTGAACAACTAAAAATAAAATAAAAAGTTCACCAATAAACCCCGAAATTCAACAAACAATCATACCACGGGAAAAGTCGAGCAGATGTCCTAAACTCTATGGTTTACCAAAAATCGTTATATCCCAGTATTCCCATCGACGAAGCATTGGACAAGATTGCAATGAACGAGGATTTCCAGGCACATATAATAGAACTCTCGGAGCATTGCCTCAAAAATACTTATTTTTCTTTCAACGGGCAAATGTATAAACAAATGGACGGTGCTCCAATGGGGTCCTCTTTATCACCATTAGTCGCGAATTTATTTATGATATACTTCGAGAAAGAAGCTCTTGAGAAAACAAGTTTAAAACCCAAATTATGGATTCGTTATGTGGATGACATATTTATTATATGGCAACATGGTCATACAGAGCTCGAAAAACTTCTGACTCACGTAAATTCAATCCACCCCAGAATACAATTCACTCTAGAGTTAGAGGAAAACAACAAACTACCATTTTTAGATGTTTTGGTTACAAAACTGCATAACGGACATTTCGAATACACCGTGTATAGAAAACCAACACATACAGACAGACATTTAAATGCAAAATCACATCATCACCCAGCACAAATTCAAGCTGTGGCAAATACACAAAACACAGACGAGACAAAACGAACTTAAGGTAATATCTAGTGCTTTAAAGAAAAATGGCTACACAAATCTCACCATAGAGAAAGCTATTAATGCACAGGTTTCCCAAACAACGAACAACAAAAAATATGAACCGGGAAAGCAACGAGTAGTCTTACCATATGTAAAAGGCACAACAGACAGAATCGGAAGAATTCTGAGGAAACACAACATACAAACAATACATAAGCCACAAACAACTATAGGTAAACTACTCGGAAACCCAAAAGATAAAATCAAACTGGAAAACCACGGAGTGTACAGTATTCCGTGCCAGGATTGCGAAAAGTTGTACGTAGGGCAAACTAACAGGCGAATATCAGCAAGAGTGGAAGAGCATAAACTCAGCATCAGAAATAAACAAACAACCTCAGCTTTATTCCTACATCATCAGGAAACCGGCCATAAAATAAAATTCGATGGGTGTAGGGAGACTGCCAATATAGAATATTATAAGACCAGAATAATCCGAGAAGCCATAGAAATTGAAAAACAAGGTGATTTGAATAAAAGGGACGAATCATTAAAACTACCAACAGTATGGAAGACAATAATCGACAAATCTAAAATCGCAAAAACTCAAGCGCAATTAGCGCAACAACAACAGCACCATCCGGAAAACATAAATAACGACCAACGCCTGCGCAGATATAACCTTCGGCCCCGAGTGGGGGTATAAAAGGAAGCGTCGCAGTCACCAACACTTCAGTCTCTATTCGGACGCGAGAAAGAAAGCTTCGAAAATGCCAAATGTAATTTTTGGCGAAACGTCAGCAAAACTGTTCTTTTCAGAACGACAGTAGTGAACGGATGTACACCCGGAATGAAACCATATATATATATATATATATATATATATATATATATATACATATATATATATATATATATATATAAATATATATATATATATATATTTATAAATATAAAAAAATGTTATTATTAATTAAAGACGGTAGGTTGCAAAATGAAACCGCAATGAGTCTTTCTGTTTGTTATTTGATTTAGTTAAAAGTTTCCTCTTTAGAGGAAATGTTAGTCTATGTGCAGTTTACTTAAATCGACATTAAAAGTAGTGCACTATTTCTCGATCGATCTTTCTGAGGTTGGTATCAAGACGATTTTTGAAAGGACGATTTTTGAAAGAGTTGACTGTGATAGCATCCACTGTTCCTTGGTTAAGACTATCCGATTCGCAAGGAAGTTTCTACGGCAGAGCTTAGAGCATTTTCCTTTAATGAGTTTCTTGTTGTGGCCACGGAGATTTGTGTGGTTAGCAATCTGAAGGAAGGCAATCGGGGTACTATAATATCTAGCTAAAATTTTATGTGCCTGTATGAGATCACCTCGCTGTCTTCGCTCTCAAAGTGTTGGTAGGTTTAAACGAGAGCATCGATCCTCGTACGGCAACATCCTCAGCTCTGGGGGAATCTTCGTCACCCTGGGTTTGACCCGTTCAAGTAGCCCGATATCTTTTATATAGTATGGGTTCCATGTGCTTACAGCGAATTCTAGTATTGACCTGATATAGGTTTTATACAGACGCAGAATTGTGTCAGCAGAGTGATCTTTAGACAATAGACAATAGTTTATTTGTGTTCATACAAATTAAATTTGTTTACATACGTCAATAACATAATTCAAAAACATTAAGGATATAAGTATTACATATGTCAAGATAATTAAAATATTTTAAATACATTAAAGATATAAATACAAAATACATATAATATGACAAAAATACATTTAGAGTTAAAATTTAAAATTCAAAAATTCCTCAATACTGTAGAAAGCATTTGAGATGAGCAGTTGTTTTACTTCAGACTTAAAATTCTTCTCAGATAGTAGTTTTATTTTTTGTGGCAATTTGTTAAATAATTTGACTGCCATAAATTCAGGGCGACTTTGGCTCTTGCTCAGTCTACAGTAGTTGACTACTAGATCCTCTTTTCCCCTTGTGTTGTGGGTATGCATGTCTCCGTGCCTTGTAAAGGAATGTTTATTCTTTTCTACGTAAATCAGACATTCAAAAATAAACTGAGATGGAAAAGTAAGTATTTTTAATTGCTTGAATGCTGCCCTACAGTCCTGCCTCCAATGCAGACCACCCAGAATCCCAACTACCTTCCTTTGCAGTCCAAAGATTCTATCTGTCTGCGCTGCACATCCCCAAGCTAGTACTCCATAGGTCATCATAGAGTGAAATATGGCAAAATATATCATTCTCCTATGTGGCATCTAATACACATCCATGCAGACTACAGATAACAAACACACTACCACGAAGCTTTTTTGCTATTGTAGCTATATGCACATCCCACTTTAACTTTGAATCAAGATGCAGTCCCAAAAAACACACATCATTCATGTTCTCATTCTCTCTATCATTTTCTCTTAATGTGAAAACCATCTTACCTGTCTTATTGTTGTTCAGAAGGAGACTGTTTGCGCTGAACCATTCAGTTGCTCTTAACCGTGCCTCGCAGTCTCTGCTCCACATCGTCTATTGATTTTCCGACAACAAACAGTGTCGTGTCATCGGCAAAGAGGTGAACTCCGCACCTGACTCACCCATAGGCAAGTCATTTACGAAGATCAGGAACAGCAATGGACCTAGGATCGAGCCCTGGGGAACCCCAATATCCAAAGTGTTTTCACCCGACAACACTCCACCAACCGACACCCTCTGATGTCTGTCGGAAAGATATGATGTGACCATTTTCACCGCATTGTTACTGAAATTATAGTATGACAATTTTTGGAGTAATAGTTCATGCGAGTCACAGTCAAATGCTTTGCTGAGATCACAGAAAAGTACAGCATTATATTGAAGACTCTCGAAAGAGTCTCTGATTCCCGATAGGGGATGAAGAATAGCCATGACCGTACTTCGCCCAGCCCTAAAGCCAAACTGACAGTCAGATAACATACATACCATACCGCTTCCAGAAAAGATACAACTTGGACCGCCATACATTTTTCCAACACCTTTGAGATAATAGGCAACAGCGAAATAGGACGGTAATTAGAAATATCGTTAACATCACCCTTTTTATAGATTGGGACAACTAGGGCCTTTTTTAGAGCAGACAGGAAAACGTTCTCTTTCAGGCAAAGATTTATTAGCTTTGTTAGAGGTATAATTAAAACATTTTTGACACGTTTAATAAGCCTAATACTCAGACCATAAATATCAGATGAATTTTTATTTTTGATGTTGTCAATAATATTTCTAACTTCATTAAAAGAAACTTCTGTAAAGTTGAAAGTCTCACATTGAAAAGTCTGCTTACACAGTTCTGTTAAAGGATTAAATTGAGTGGGTGGTATGTTATTTATTAAAGTATGTGCAATATTTGTAAAAAAGCTATTGAATTCATCTGGTAAGATTCTAATATTATTTTAATTTTGGTTGTGTTTTTCCCTCTTTGAATGTTAACAATATTCCAAGCACTTTTGATTGGATTATTTGATGTGTTTATTATTTTATCATTATTTCTTTTTTTTGCCTCCTTAATACTATGTTTATATTGTTTTCTAAAAGAACAGTATTCCTCCCTATCTGCTGGCCTGTTAAATTGTTTATTTACCTCAAAGAGAAAATTCAGGTGTTCTCTCATAGCTCTCAAGTTTTCATCAAACCAATCCACTACTCCGGATTGGGTTGACTTAACAGTATACGCCTTCTCTGGAAACGACAGCCTGTAGGAGTCCTCAAGAACACCAATCAGATTCTGGAACTTCAATTCTGTATTTAAGTTGTTATCCGATATAAAATCCCATGCACAGTTCTTTATAAGATTGAAGAAGTTGCATAGATCTCGTTTAGTTATAGGCCGAAAAGAATTTCTCTAAAGGGTCTTCCTTCCCTCCTCCACACAAAACTGCAGCTTCTGACCTAAATGATTCGACAGACCCAAGTTTACATTACCAGTGACACACTCAAGCATATCACAATTAACAAAAATATTATCAATACAAGCATTGTCTCTTGTTGGTTCATTAATCATCTGCGTCATGCCGTAGGTTCCAAGCAGATCATTTAAAAGCATACACTCTCCTTGATTAGTCCCAAATTGAACAATGAAATCTCCCAAAAGGACAACCCTCTCTGATACCCCAGCCGTTTCCATGACAGTCTCCATTGTATCCAAGAAAGTGCCAAAGTCGCCCGAAGGTGCTCTGTAAACAACAATAAAATTGATATGTGTTGAAAATAAGTCAATACAAGTACTGCTCAACTCAATATTGAGGTCAATTAAATTATTTACATACACTTTAAAAGCTCTTCTGATAAGAAAAATCGTTGAGTTGGCTCTTTTGACAATTTTTGCAATGTGGCTTTCCCACTTGAGGTCAGTGGCAATAAAGACTCCAAGGTCCTTTTGTTGGTCAACCACCTCCAAGGGTTGACCCATCAAAGTGTAATTGTGCATTGGATTCCTGGGGCCAATGTAAAGAACCGTGCACTTGTTCGTATTGAGGGACATAAGCCATGACTTTGTCCAGTGATCTGGTAAAGGTCAGTTCCACACAAAAGTTGTTTGATTCGATCTACTTTTTTATATGCTTATATCTTAAAGTCAGGGTGTCTCAAAAAAGCAAAGCAAGTAGCAACCAACCCACTAAGTACAGATATAATGAACTTAATATCTATATGAATGCATAGTTAATTCCAATCAACTATATTATGGACTTATTGTGTGTAATGGAAGTGGTCAAGATGAAATTACCATTTATTATTTTCAACTATAAAAAGGATTTATTCCAGGAAATTGAAATTTACCAAATATTTAAACGTTTTAGTAGGTTGCCATTTTGTTTTTGCTGTACAGGTTTGGCACTAAAATGTTACCAGTTTATGTCTGTTTCATGATCTTTGTGCAAAATTGTGACTCATTTGAATAAGGAGTTTTTTATACAAGATTTGAGATCTATTAAATAAATAGTTTCTTAATTAGGCACTCCAACGATCTGTCAGTTGATCTTCACCAATCAGCTATTTTTGACATCCAACATGACATTTTTATTTTTTTACTTTAAAATGCTTTTTTTTTGTATTGCAAACTGTGGAAGTAGAAGGATGAGAGACAATATTACTTTTATTTTTAAGTTTCAAAAATTTTCAATTTTAGATATGAAAAACTATTGAATGAACTTTCGTAGATTAATCTAACTAATTAACAATTATTATGATTATCAATTGAGACTCTGATCAAAGATATTTCTAGTCCTTGTTTGAAGAAGTTATATTACATTATGTACCTTTACATATTTCAATGCTGTTTTATTTTTCTATGCTTTACCAATATTAACGGGACTTAAATAATTAAAAGTATTTGTATGTAACATCTTGAAAGAGATTTTTTAAATAATTTTTATCTTTATGCCACTCTGTAATTTTTTTTTGTTTGGGAAAGCCAAGTACTCCTTCAAAGAGTAAATTTCTTAAATTCATTATGCCAGTAATACATATACAGGGTTATTCACGCAACCCGTTCATTAAAAGTTTTTGATGATTCCATTTAGATAAAAATTTTTGGATTAAGGTAAGGTCAAGGGGTACTTCTTTTTTGAAATATTTTCAACTTCCTGTTACTTCCGGTTTAACCGGAAGTTGGTATCAACTTGCTTATTTTAAATGGAACACCCTGTATTTTATAATATTTTTGAATTCTACGGAGAATTTTAATGCAATTTTATGTAGCATGTCCTATACCTAGGTTCAAGCGTTCTTAAGATATATGACCTTGAACCGAAAATGAGCCTTTGGGGTACTAAATTTTAAAATCTCATATTTTTGTAAGTTTTGAAGATATAATCTTCATATTTTGCAGACTATCGGTAAATAATTTTAGGTTTGTATTTTTTTTTATTGAATTTGTCTATTTTTATACAGGGGTGTCCTAAATTCAGCGGCAAACATTCACATTTTCAAAGCCACTAAAGTCCGTTTTTTTAAATGGGACACCCTATAACTTTATGCACTATCAAATGTAGAATTTAATTTTCTATTGAACTGTTTTAAGGTTTTTTTTCGAAATAGTTGGGTTTTATAAAAATATCGTATGTATTTGCTTAAATGTTTTAATGGTGAGCCATGAAAAAACAATTGAGATCCAAGATCCAATATAACAGATGATTAGTATGCGTTATTTATCGAAAGCTGTCAGTGATAAACTAAATCTTCTAAATCGACATGGAAGAATACTCAAACGCTGATATTCTCCATCTATTATATATTCATGGAGAATGTTATAAAATTTTGAAGAGAACGTGTCGTGTGTTTAATGAACGCCACCCTGATTTGCCGCCAATGAACAAGTCAAAATTCAAGAGGATTGAAACGAACTTTTTGCGTTTTGGCAAGGTTAAAGTTACAAAAAATGTTCCGAAACCAGTGACAAATGCCGAGGATAACGTAATAAACACATTAGCTTATTTCCCGCAAAACCCGTCTGCAGAAAACGATTTGGGAATTTCTTCTTCATCTGTCCAAAGAATCTTGATTGAACATCATATGCACCCTTATTCCTTCCAAAACGCGCAAGCCTTGAGACCTGGTGATGACGTCCGACGAGTAGAATTTTGCGAATTCATGTTTCTGAAAATTAAAGAGGACCCTCAATTCCTTTCAAAAATATTTTGGACCGATGAAGCGAAATTTTCTAGAGAAGGAATAACAAATAGAAGAAACGAACATTTCTGGGCAGCAGAAAATCCGCACGCTTTACGCGAAACGCGTTCTCAAGAGAGGTTTAGCTTCAATTTTTTCGGTATAGTATTAAATGATCAGGTGCGGTACTGTATTTATGAAGACAATTTAAACAGTGATAAGTATTTGGAAATTCTACGAGGGACGGTTTCTGAATTTATAGAAGAAATTCCTATTGGTGAACTGCAAAATTATTGGTATCAATTAGATGGGGCACCAGCACATAATTCCGCTGCAGTTTATCTCCAATTATCTCGAATTTTTGAAGATCGCTGGATTGGTCCCAATGGCCCTTGGAGATGGCCCCCGCGATCGCCTGATTTAACACCCCTAGACTTTTATTTATGAGGATTTATCAAAGGTAAAATCTATGCTTCCCCAGTAAATAACCAACAAGATTCACTGGACACGATACGAACAGCTTTTGCCGAATTAGAAAACGGACAAATTCAACGGGCCACAGCAACTGTACAAAGAAGAATTGAAATGTGTCTTCAAATGAACGGACAGCAGATAGAATATTTATTATAATTCAATTTTATTATTTTATTTATTTATTGTTGATTGTTAGATTGCCATAATTTTTTTTAAGTTCACTAAAACAAGTTTAGAACAGTCTCGAACTTAGTAGATATGGTTAAAAATAATGTAAATAATTTATTACATTTTTTATAATTTTAACTTTTCCAAAACGAAAAAATTTCGTTTCAATCCTCTTCAATTTTCTCTTGTTCATTGGCGATAAATGAGGATGTTTTTCATTAAAAACATGGCACGTTCTCTCCAATATTTTGTAACATTAATAATAATAATAATAATAATAATAATAATCTTTATTAATCTGAAAAGTACAATGTAAATGTAAAGACAGGTCAAAGTTTAAATGTCACTAAACACTAAACATAAAGAGTGATAAAATGACGCCAATTAAAATTACCTACAATATAATCATTTAAAACTACATCAAAGTATTCACATATAGGTGTTTCTCATTATATTATAATACTCATCCAAATCATAAAGACATGCTTCAGTTATTACTACTTTAGTTTTCTTAGTTGCTAGTCTACTCTGAGGCAATACAAGTTTACTGCAATTCCTAGTGTTATAATCATGCAGGTCAGCTGCAGCAGTAAATTTTGGATATTTTTCCTTACATGTAACAATTTCTTATATATAATGATACCATATAGTGTCATTATATTTAATGCTTTAAAATACGGCCTACACGAATCATCCCCTCTTATATTTACAATGCATCTTATAGCTGCTTTCTGTACTCTAAATACATTATTAAGATGTATATTGGCCGCTGAGCTCCATGCCAGGATACCATAACGCAACACTGAGTCAAAAAGAGAATAGTAGGTAGTGAGAGCTGCAGTTTAATTTATAGTTATTATTATTATTATTATTATTAATTAGAGGCGGTAGGCGGCAAAGTGCCGATGAAACCGCTATGAGTCTATTTTACTTTTGAAGTTAGACTGTGCACTGTTGTTGCCTAATTCGAAATTAAAAGTAGTGCACCAGTTCCCGGTCGATTCCTCTGAGATTAGCATCTAAGCGGTTCTTGAAGGAGTTGACTGTAGAGGCATCTACTGTTCTCTGATCAAGTCTGTTCCAAACATAAACTATGCGATTTGTAAAAAAGTTTCTGCGGCAGAGCTTGGAGCATTTTTCTTTAATGAGTTTCTTGCTGTGGCCTCTGAGATTTGTGTGGTCAGCAATCTTTTTTTTTAGTTGTATTGATTTTTCTGATTGCATATACAGATTTACTTAACTTAGTACATAACAAAGTTATATGTTCATTCCATAACAAATTTATGTCCACTGTTACCCCCAAAAATTTTCATGCATCAGGCCGAGAGCCGTTCCCCTCACTCCATAGAATTTTAATTTGCTCAATAAAATATTTCTATTCACACAATCAAATGCAGCACTTAAATCCGTAAATAGGCCTAAAAATGTTTCCTTATTTTCAAAAGCATCTCTTATACAATTTGTCAACTTAAGTATTGCGTCCATAGTTGTCATACCCTTCCTAAAACCGAATTGTTGTGGAACTAAAATTTTGTTTTTATTAAGATAAGATACAAGCTGATTATATATGACTGTTTCTAGAATTTTTGACATCACTGGTAGCATCGAAACTTGTCATAATTTTGAGGCAGTTTGTTTTCACCCTTTTTATAGACGGGAAATATTTTTGCTACGTTTAGAGGGGTTGGGAAACAACCTTCCTCCAGACACTTATTTATTATATCCACCAAGGGAAAAAGCAAAATATCAGATACTTTCTTAAAACTAAATACACTAGTACCGTAAACATCTTCTTTTTTTTTTGTTTTTTAGCTTACTAATAATACCCTTTATATCATACTGATCAACTGGTTTAAAGAACAAAGAGCTAGCTTGCATCAGTTTATGATCTAAAAAGTGTTGATATACTACATTAGCAGAGGGAAGATTATTAATTAATGTTTTAGCATGACCCACAAAAAATATATTAAGATCATTTGAGGATATATTTTCTGGTATAACTCTTTGTTTATTTTTCCTACCTGTCTCAATACTTATTATGTCCCAGACAGTCTTATTATAATTATCTGATTTTGCTAATTTTGACAAATTATATTGTTTTTTTGCATTAATTAAAATTGTATTGTAATGTCTTTTATATTCGTTATAAATTTGCTTATTTCCCTCCGTGGGATATTTTTGTTTAACTTCATAATAGAACCTAAGTCTGTCCTTAGCCTCATCCACTTCTGTAGTGATCCAGCTCTCGCGTGCCCTCGCACCAACAACATTCTCCGCGAATATAAAATAAATTGAGAATATCAGGTTTTGAGTGTTATTTTATTTTAATTTAAAAGTTTCAAATCAGCTGTCATGTTGAATAGAAAAGCACAACAATTGTTTTTCCATGGCTTACTACGGGAAGGTTTAACCATTTAGCAAATACATATGATAGTTTAATAAAAACCTGATTATTTCGAAAATGGTTACGAATAGATATAGGGAACCTTAATACAGTTCGATATAAAATTAAATTCTACATTTGATAGTGCATAAAGCTATAGGGTGTCCCATTTAAAAAAACGGACTTTAGCGGCTTTGAAAATGTGAATGTTTGCCGCTGAATTTAGGACACCCTGTATAAAAATAGACAAATTCAATAAAAAAAAATAGAAACCTAAGATTATTTACCGATCGTCTGCAAAATATGAAGATTATATCTTCAAAACTTACAAAAATATGAGATTTTAAAATTTGGTACCCCGAAGGCTCAGTTTTGGTTTAGGACATGCTACATAAACTAGCATTAAAATTCTCCGTAGAATCCAAAAATATCATAAAATACAGGTTATTCCATTTCCATTCCAAATAACCAAGTTGATACCAACTTCCGGTTAAAACCGAAGTGACAGGAATGTGAAAATATTTCAGAAAAGAAGTACCCCTTGACCTTACCTTAATCCCAAAATTTGAAATTTTTATCTAAATGGCATCATCAAAAACTTTTAATGAACGGGTTGCGTGAATAACCCTGTATTTTACAGTTTTTACAAAATTTTATTTATGTATAAATGAAGCTATTGTAACCAAATACAGGGTTATTACTTACTTAAATCTAAGATTTATCAAAAGTGTCTCTCGGCAAGACCTATGACCAAACAAAGAAAGATCTTGTTAAGCATTCGGGATGGAAGTTCTTAAATTTGTTAAATTATTAAGGGTGGAAATAACAAACCCAGGATTACAAGTACGATAAAGACATGGACATTCTTTTCAAAATTTTAGTTTCTCGATAACGTCTCATAAAACTAAGACGGAAACAAAATGCAACTTTTTTTTTTTAGTTGCTCGACAGAATAATCGTGTTCAAGTGCAAGTATATAATTACATTTTTTTTAGACATAAGTAAGTTTGTTCATCAAACTTTTGTTCTTACAAATGCTGATGGTTATGAGTTGGGGAGCGTATTTAGGCAAATAAAAAAATAAGAACTCCGGATTTGATGGTACGCATATCTGTCAGAATTTTTAAGAGCCTATCCTATGAGTCACTAAACGTTCTAGTGAAAGCAATTAACCATTCTTTTTGTGAGGGGAATTTTCCTTCTTTTTTGAAGACCGCAGAGGTTGTACCTATATTCAAGGGGGGGGATCCTGAGAATCCTTCAAATTTTCGCCCTATTTCCTTACTTACAACACTCAGTAAAGTTATTGAAAGGCTTGTTAAGGTCAGAATGCTTTCTTTTCTGGACAGATAAAAAATTCTGAAAAAGTGTCAGTTTGGTTTTCAAAGAGGTAATTCGACTGGTGATGCTGTCCCTTGAGAATCTTTACTTGGGTTTGAATGAAGAGGAGCTAATTGCAGCTGTTTTTTGTGACTTTTCTAAAGCTTTTGATTGTGTCAATCATACATTACTTTTTTAAAAAGTAGAGCACTCTGGTTTTAGGGGAACTTCATTACAATGGTTTCAGTCATACCTATCAGAAAGAAGACAGTTTGTTAGGAATCCAAAAGGAACATCAAATATGCAGCATATCAGTGATGGTGTTGCACAAGACTCTGTACTGGGCCCAATCCTATTTTTGTTGTACCTTAATGATCTTGCTCTTTTGGATATTGGGGTACTTGTACTATTTTTGCAGATGATACAACTCTTCTCTGAAGGGGAATTGATCACAGAGCTCTAATGAATATCATTTGTGAGGATTTAGAGAGGGTGAAAGACTGGTGTGCTTCTAATTACATAAGTTTTAACTGTGATAAATCATCCATTCTTACTTTTAAGTTTACATTGAATAACATGTCACAAAATTTTTGGGTATTCATATTATAATGAATTAAAATTCTCTACTCACATAACCCTACTTAGTAAAAAAAGTTGCTTCTGGGTGCTTTGCTGTGAGAGTAATTTCTAATGAATTAGGTTCATCTGCGGCTAACAGGGTTGCGACGATTTAAATCAAATGATTTAAATCATGATTTAAATCATGATTTAAATCAACTGATTTTTTCAATTTTAATCGTGATTTAAATCAAATTATAAATTCGTGTAAAAACAAGTCGCCGAAGCAAGAATCTCATCAGGAAATTCAAACCAAAAAAAGATAGATACTTTATTCAAAAACCATGTGCCAAGTGTACAATTTTGGATCACATTTCACACTTACATTATGTAATCAATCAAAGTCCAACGTAAATATTCCTAAATCAAAAAACTTAAGCAAACAAACAGTTTACAACAAAAAACAGCTTGTAGATTAAATATACATCTACATAATATTAGGAATGAATAATAAAAACAAACAAGAATTATTAAAGAATTCATAAATATAATAAAATACCTATGTATTTAGGAATTGTAATACGATTTATACAGGAAAACTAATTTAGCAGCTTTGTCGGTCCCCAAGCGATTTCTAAGTTTGGAATGTACTAAACCAAATGTCGAAAACACTCTTTCGACAGATGCTGAAGAAGCTGTAGCAGACAACAATTGCTTAATGACAGGCAATACCTTTTGAATAGCATCGACATTCTGTTGGGATTTCCACCAATCTAAAGCTTTAGAAGTTTTGAGAATTTCTTCATCAAACATTATGTAGGTGAAAGGATCTGATTTTGCCAAAAACTTAATTATTAGTGGCAAGAACCCATTGGGAAGTAATTCTTTTGCAACTTTCAGAGCACAACTCTTTTCGTTTTCTGTTAGACCTAACAGATGTTGCGGTTTTGTGGGATCTAGAAGATACGCTAGCAGATGATATGGAGTGATGCATTGTTCGTATCGGTTTCTAAATTTTTTTATTTGAATTAAGGTGAAATTTCTCTCCTCAAACTCCGATTCGAGGTTTTTAAATTCTTGCACGACATCAGAAAGGGTCGCATCTGTTCTTTGAAGTCTATCAATGGCCACCGAAATAGGCTTCAGAATCTCTAAATAGTGTTCGGCAGATCTTTTCAAATAGATATTTGAAATTTTTTCCCTCACTATGGCATCGATTTCTTCCTTATGCTCTTCGCTAATTTTCAGAAGTGTTGGCCACGATTCAATGAAAACTTGTAAGCAGTCAGCCAGTGAATTCCACCTCACGTCATTAGGTAGAACAAATTTTTTTCCACCTTCTTTTGCGTATGTCGCAGAAGCAAAGTGATTGTTTCGGAAATACTTCACTATAAACACAACATGCTCCTTGATATCTTGAACCTCCAAATCTTTACAAAGTAAATTTAAAATGTGAGCAGCGCAACCATATGTAATAACGCTCATTTCAATGGATTCTTGTATTTTATTTCTCATGGCGTTCATATTGGCTGCATTATCGGTAACAATGCTACTCACAACACAGTTTTGGTCCGTTTTCAGGGCTTGAATCAAACTTATGACAAGTTCTGTCAAATACACAGAAGTATGAGGCTTTCCAGACGTATCTATTGTGTCTATCAAAAAAGATTTCCCATTTTCTGTAGTAACTGTAGCACAAATTATTGGTTCATTATGCACATTTGACCAACCATCCAATGACAAACAAACTGAACTTCCTGATAAAGATTTAAAACATAGACTTCTTTCTTCATTATATACTTCAGTGAGCAGGCGGTTGGACACATCATGTCGAGAAGGAGGCACATATCCAGGGCGTAAACACGCTATTGCTTTTTTAACTTCTGGTTGTTCAATGCATGTGAAACTACTGTTCGTAGCATAAATAGCCCTAGCAATTTGTTTATCTATTTCTTCTTTATCGGACTTGCTTGTCCGTATAACAAAAGAAGATAAAGTTCCAGCAGTCAAGTTAGATGTTCCTTTTCTTTTTTTACTGAATGGTTTTGGAGATAAGAGCGATTGGGACATAAAATCGTCAACTTGTGAGTCTTGTAGCAAGTTCATATATGAGGTAGAGCTGCTACTCATACTTGGCTGTTGTACCTGCAATATCATAACATAATATAGTTCCTCGTTTCAAAAATTAAAAATAAACTAAACACTAAACACTCTAAACAGTTACGATAAATATTTTTCAACAAAATATATTTGTTTTTTAAGCATATTCATTATTTACTTATCGCATTTATAGTAAAAAAATTAGAAAATTATTATTTTCTCTATCACACATTACGCAAATAATGAGCCCGCAGGGCGGCATTTACCACCCTTCCACTAAAGGACATATATTTATTTTGGTCTAACATATTTAAAATTCCCAATATCCTTAACTTTTTTCGATCAGTTTATATGACATTCAATTAGATATAGAAACAAAAATGAAACAGGACGCCCATGACAAAATGACTTACGATATAATAAATCAAATAATACTGGTAAACTGTACTTACATTTAAATCTAGTCCTGAACAAGTACTAGCAGTACTGGCACTATCACTAACAATACTAACATCAGTAACATCCGTATCTACTAGAACTGCTCCCGTTTTCTGACATGCCTCAAAGTGTCTCTTCATCCGTTCAGCTATTCCTTGTAATTCAAATTTGCATTTTTTACAGGTCGCTCTGCTTCCCGTTTTTCCGTCTGATTTATTAGATTACTCGATAAAATATTGCCAAATAGGGTCTTTTTTTCTACCACCACTTCAGGACATTTTGAAAACACAATACAATAAAAAAATTTCTTATGGGCCGACTTGCCGACTATAAGAAGAATGAATTCGTCTCCCGTGAACCACACATTATAAAGACGAACGAATTTTCTTGTCCCGACAGGAATATTTTCTTGTTTCGACAGGGAAATTTTCACGTTAACACAAGTTTTTTGGTACGTCACGTCACCGAGACGAGTTTCTATATGTCTGAACAGCAAATTAATATACAAATACAGGAAAATAATAACATTATTGCCATATTTAAGGAAAAAATCAGTACAAACTGATTTAAATCAAAAAAATCAAGATTTAATCAAAAAAATCTGATTTTTTGATTTTTTCAAAAAAATCGTGATTTTTTCCAACTCTGGCGGCTAAGATGGCATATTATTGTTTAATCGAATGTCACATAAGATATGGTATCGCTTTTTGGGGATAATGTAACCACCAATTGCTAAATTCCATCTTTGTTCTCCAAAAAAGGTCACTGCGCTAATTTTAACTGTCATTTCTCTTTTTATAAATAGCCTTTATTTCCAACAGGTAAAAAACCCACTTACAGGAAATTCAATAATAAAATTAAGTGAAAACACAAGGAAAAAAATACAAAATAACTGTTTTGTGAGATACAACAATACTTAAATCTAAATCTAAATATGTATAACAGTACCTAAGTTAGTTGATCTAACATTTAATAAAAAATAGAAAATTAAGTAAGTAAATTACTGTTAATGGAACAATACGGAACATGTATTAACAAAAGCAACTTAATGAGTGTTTGGATCACTCCAGATTTAAAAAGGAATGGATGATGCTACTCAATGAGTCAAAGTGCAGATCGTACGCATGAGACACCAAGTTGAGGACTGAACACATAAAGTATACCAGACTCCGTCTAAAAATATTTGATCTGGCTGTGCTGAGATAGAACACCGAAGTTTGCCATGTTTCGAGGCGGGGAACGCGAAAATGCAACTACCCAAGAAGAAATGGACAGTCAACTTTATTATGAGTGCGGCCATATATTAGTTTTAAGCTTTGAATTTTTCTTCTTGTTGCTAAGGATGATATATTAAATCTCTGCAAAAACTGACCGTGATCACAACCTCTTGGAGGGTAAGCACAATCTGCCCTAAAAGCTAAATTACTTTACGTCGCTGCAAGGCTTCTAAAGCCTGAACATGGCAATTAAAAATAGGATTCCAAACCACTGCGGCATACTCCAGCTTTGATCTTATTAAAGAGCAATATAATAATATCATTGTTTGTGTCTCAGCAAAATTTTTACAGTTCCGCATAAGAAATCCTAGTGTTTTGAAGGAAGTTGTAATTAGATAATTTATATGGGGAATGAAGGTAAGTTTAGGGTCAAATTCAATGCCAAGATCTTGAATACTACTATCCAGTCTGCCAAGCACCATACCATCTAGAGCATAATTATACATCAATGGGTTATTTCTGCGACTGAAGGTCATTACATAACATTTTGGTAAATTTAATACAAGTTTATTGCTAAGACACCATTCATATTCCAATGATAGATTTTTTTGTAGGTGATCACAATCTGATAGAGCTTGAATTTTAGTAAACAGTTTTAAGTCGTCTGCATATGCCAGTGTATGACATTCAGTTATATCAAGGAGATCATTAATAAAAATGAGAAAAAGCAGGGACCCCAAATTGGACCCCTGTGGTACACCAGAAGAGACATTATATGATGGTGATCTGAAATGATCATATTCAACAAACTGGGAACGTCCTAATAGATATGATTTGAACATTATTAAGAGTTGTTGTGACATACCAAAGTTCTCCAGTTTTTGGATCAAGATGTAGAGATGAATTTGATCAAAAGCTTTCTGAAAGTCTGTGTAAATAACGTCTAATTGTCCCCTGGAATGCAGTGACTCGCAGGCAGTCTGGGACCAGGATGCCAGGTTGGTCATGCAAGAACGTGAATCTACAAAGCCATGTTGATGGGGAGAAAGAAGCTTTCGAACCCCTAAATATAACTAATCATACAGAATAATTTCAAATAGTTTAGAAAAATTACAGAGTATAGAGATGGGTCTAAAATTTTGTATCAATGTTTTTATCACCCTTCTTAAAAATAGGTATGACTTTTGCTGTTTTCTAAGTATCCGGAAAAATGCCCTTATCAAGTATTAAGTTAAAAACATGTAGAAGTGGGACAGAAAGGACTCTCGCGCTGGGTATTTCGTCAACACCAGCTGTTAGTTTGTCTTTGAGTTTTTTGCTAGCTAGTATTATATCTTGAGAGGATATTGTGTGAATGCCTATTATATCGAAGTTTAACACAGGGGACTTAACATAGTTTTTGGGAGAAGAAATAGTATAATCACTTTGGAAATAATTTGCAAATGCATTAACAATGCTTTGAGGATCTGTGTATTCGTTGTCACCCTCCTTTAGGGTACCAGGGAAGCCGGTATGCCCCTTTTTGCTTCTGACAAAAGACCAAAAGGTGGAAGGATCAGAAATCATGTTCATCTCCGGGTTTCTAAGAATAAGACGTCTGAGCGAGCAGAGTCTCCGATAATGAACCAGCATTTTATATTTTTTGTACTCTTTATGTGCTTTTTCTTTTTTATATATATTTTCTACTATATCATGTGAAAACCAGGGTGGAAAGCGACGGCGGCGTTGCCGTTTTAACGGAGTACAGACTTGAAAAATTGTATCCATTACTTGGTAAAGTGCTGCACAGCATGTATTGACGTTCTGACCTTCCAGTGTTGATGACCAGTCGGCCTCAAGAAGCAAGCTATATATTGTTCTGTTTAGGACTGTTCTTATTAATAGGAAAATTATTAAATGAAGGGTAAATAGCTTCAAAAGTAATGAAAAGAGAGGGATGGTGTGTGTCTTCTGCAACAAAAGGAACATCACCATATCGTACAACCTTGCAAGATATATTTGAAAACACCAGATCGAGTAAACGGTTATTTGAATTTAAAACGTTATTGGCCTGTTTGACATTTAATATATTTGCTAAGTTACAGATTAAGCCGCATTTCGATTCAATTACAGTATCGCTTACATAATCCGGTATATTAAAATCACCCATAATAATTAATTTATTGTCTAGTATTATAGTCTGTTTTATCTTGGAGACTTGCTGCTTGATGCACAAAAAATTTTTTCTAGACATAGTGCTTATACTCCCCGTAACAGTAGCAGCGTTCCTCTCCCAATACCCAAATTTGCTTTAACTAAAAACTCATTGATTTATGAAAGTGTTAAGATCTACAATCACTTACCTATAAACCTAAAATTAATTACTGATGAAAAGTCCTTTAGATGGACTCTCAAAAACATTCTTAAGTTAAAGCCATACTACAATCTACAGGAATTTTATGACAACCCTCTATGATAGTAGGTATAATATTTTAAATATTTCTGACTCAACATTTGTTTTCTTCTTTTAATCTTTATATTATTGACCCATTTGTTATTATACAGATGTATAGTTTTTATTTTAATTATTAATTGGTCTATTGTTTTGTTATTATTATATATGTTTTATCTGTATATTTTTTAAACCTTTCAATGTATAGTTTACTTTTATTATATATTTCTTATACTTTATAGTTTTTAGTCAGTTCAAAAACCCAAAACATTTCATATTACCTGTTCTTTGTTACTGCAGTGAGAAAAAACTTTTTGTACTGCGAAACTAGTGCTCCGTAAAGTAGACAGCTTCAACATCCTACCGGCAAACAGTTTTTCACAGTATAACTTAAACATTTTCTTTCCAGCAACTTGCAAGGAGGTTTCCAACAACATCAACAAACTGGTAGACATAAAACCCTGAGGTAATTTTTCACTATCTGAAGTGCTATCGTTTATAAAATTTTCTTTTAATAATTTTTCGAGATATTTTTTTAGCAACTGCGAGTCAGCTTTTTTCAAGACCTTCAGCAAGATTTGTAGAAACCCTGAGGTCAGTTCTGAACTACACAGTTCACTGAACTGAGGCCATATGATGAGGCGTTCACCATACTCTTTAACTATATCAATACATTCTGCAGGAATATCATATCCTTTTTCTTCTTCTTCTTTTATCTTGTTTAATTTAATATTGGTCTTGGCTTGCTTCTTGTTTTCTTCTGGTATCTGCATTAAGCCACAGAGACAGGTCCTTATTACACGATTACCAATGTTGTCCCAGACGTAATCCTCCAAATTATTTAAAAGAAACTTGCTCGTTTTTATAGCAAAATTTCTATAAATGTCTTTTGCTTCAGCTTCGTCTTTTGAATTAAATGATTTTTGACAAGATACATTCACCAATGCCTGTAAAATATAACCAGCAAATCTGTCTTTACTTAGAGGTCTTATGTCTTCACTAAATTTGTTCATAAATCTCTCTAAAACATTGTCATTGGCAAAAGGAAGGAGCATCTCGATCACACGACATCCCACTTGGTTACAGGAATACTCTACTTCTTTTTCCTCTGTTTGTTGGAAAACATTGTCTACAAATACGGCTAGAAAAATAAAAATCAAAATAAAGTAAATATATTTTCTTAGTTATTTAATTATTCACAATCACACAATAGTTCAAATAAAAGCAATAGCCTTATCAGTATCTAAAATAGCTAAAATTTTATAACAGAAACGACAAAATGAACATTTTAAAAACAAATAAGTGCAAGAAAATAGATAAACAAATTTTGAACATCCTGCATTATACAAACTCAAGAGTACCTACTATATTGTGAATAAGAATTATTTACCTTTATCTTCCTCGTTCTCAAATCCCTGATTAAAAACCTCTAATATCCGCACAAAATACTGATATGTATCAGCGTCCATATGAGATCCTCTACCGTAGTATCCTTTTTTTGCGTATTTTCTAGCATTTTTTAAAAACGATTTCCGCTTACGTTTATTTCTTTTCACTGGACCTTCGGAAGACATGCTTTAAATCAAAATTACGCCACAAAACAAAAAAACATAAATTTTTATTTTAAGAAAAAAAAACGTTATGCTTAATTTAGGTTATATTTATTTCTTATAATTCCAATATATGTTTTTGGCACTGCACTTCGCAACTTGCCAGATTGCTCCTCGTCCGGGGCTTACTCGCTTTATCCGGCGACCCTCGGAGCGAGATACACCTTATTCCGGTTTGGGGACATTATCGGTGGGATGTCCGGATGGCGAGCTCTGAGCTCCCGGTCACCCCGTGTTTTTCCAAATCTTTAAATTTGTCTTTCTTTAAAAACTTTTCTAATGCATCTTGGCTTCCACTAGATGCCCCTTGAGAGTACTACTAGTCTCACGAGATAACCTTTTCTTTCAAGCTATCCCCTTACCCCTCCCACTCCCGCCACATAGCGGCCATTACGCTAATATTCTATGTATAACTGCGGCAGACGAACGCGATAGAATACAGGAACAACTAGGCCTCACACGTTCACAGCGTCTGCTCCCTTTCTAGCGGGGTCGTTAGTTTCCACTCTGAGCGTTTGAGTCTCCCGCTTCCCCCCGAAATAAAGCAGCAAAACCGGACACTGTAGCGCCATTTTAACATATAGGTTTATACCGGCTGCTAAGTTTAAACATAGTTCGTGATAGTTTCTTTTCGACTTGGCAATGCAAAGGTTCTGATAACTTGTTTTTAGTATTTTTTAACATAACTTATAATTAATAAAAACGCGTATTAGGTTAGGATTTGTTAGGTTTGGTATAAAGAAAGCGCGCGTAGCGAAGTGTTATGTGAATAAGGATAGAAATAGTTATGGCCAAAAAGTGAAGCATCTAAAAACTGTGTTACCGTAATCGTAGAAACTGCACACGGGCAAATCATGCTGTCAAAAGCGGATTTTTATACAAAAATGTAGGCAACAGTTACAAATTAACAGTTCATATCTGAAATACTAAAATATATGATTAATTCGTTAGTAATCAGTATTTATTTATAACAAAACATTAAATAGTTAATTATTTTTAAATCAACTTCAACTCAAGGTATGTAAGTAAATATTTACACGTTTGGTAACTATTTTACTAAGCTCCTCCTCGCCGATTTTCGTTATTTTTGGCAAGTTGGTAGATTTCGGAACGCTGATTAGGAATCCGAACTAAAATTGATTCGGCAACGTTTCTTTTCCGAGTTATTTTTCTTCATAATCTCAAATTTCACTGGATTTTCCTTTTTTTCTTTAGGAATTGCTCTTTTTTTTTAGTATATATTTGATGGAAGTGATATTAAACTATGTTATTATTAGGAAATGTCTATTCTATTGCGGTCTTCCTGACTGATGCCGAATATTGGACTTGCGCCAGTAATGCACTTCGCTGTTGGTCAATGTTGACCGTCTTTTATTTTAGGGCTTTATTGTTGATGCATACGGCGCATAACCTGGTGCTAACCCGTTACCAATTCACCTGATGCCTCCGCGCATATGAATATTAGAAAATCAGTGACGGACCTGGCAACGTTGGCTTGAAGTAGGTGGATTTCAAAATAATGACTTTAACGAAAATTTGTACCAACATATAAAAAAAAAAAAAAAAACCCTGCTGCTCAGTCTTCCGGTTCGTCTCATCGAGGGCAGACCTCTGTGTTATTAACATAAGTGGTTCCACGTGTTCGGTTTTGCTGCTTTATTTCGGGGGGAAACGGGAGACTCAACCGCTCAGAGTGGAAACTAAGGACCCCGCTAGAAAGGGAGCAGACGCTGTGAACGTGTGAGGCCTAGTTGTTCCTGTATTCTATCCCGTTCGTCTGCCGCAGTTCTACATAGAATATTAGCGTAATGGCCGCTATGTGGCGGGAGTGGGAGGGGTAAGGGGATAGCTTGAAAGAAAAGGTTATCTCGTGAGACCAGTAGTACTCTCAAGGGGCATCTAGTGGAAGCCAAGATGCATTAGAAAAGTTTTTAAAGAAAGTCAAATTTAAAGATTTGAAATACACGGGGTCCCCAAACCGGAATAAAGTGTATCTCGCTCCGAGGGTCGCCGGATAAAGCGAGTAAGCTCCGGACGGGGAGCAATCTGGCAAGTTGCGAAGTGCAGTGCCAAAAACATATATTGGAAAGGATTGGAACTCTGCTGCTGACATAGTGTAAAAACCATGAATTATAAAATTATATTTTATTGATTATATCTCCTAATAATTACGCAGTTTAATATCACTTCTATCAAATTTGTACTAAAAGAAAGGACAATTTCTAAAGAAAAAAGGAAAATATCTCAAAAACGAAACATTGCCGAATCGGTTTGACTTTGGATTCCTGATTAGCGGCCCGAAATCTACCAAAGTGCCAAAAAATCATGAAAATCGGTGAGGAAGAGCTGTAGTGAACCCCCATTTTCATTTGTTTTAAATTTGAAATTCAAATTACATGATTTTCAATAGCATCAACCTCAAAAAAGAAACTTGCAGTTGATGTAGTGTAAAAACCATAGATTTTGAAACGTTTTTATTGCTGTATTATTGTGATTTTTAGTCATAAAACCTCAATAAAATAGATATTTTGGTTTCGGTAAACTATGTTGATACTCTTAAATACCATTTATTTTTGTTTCTTTTTGTTTTTATCCACCATTCTAGCAGTCTAAATTGAGAAAATGTGTGGAAAACTCTCATCAGCACTCAAAAATTACTTTAAGATGTGAGTATTATACAAATTAAAGGTAATTTTGATTTCAAACATTTATCCGACTGTTCCCATCGCCATGCTTGTTTTTAATTTGATTTGCGACGTTACCATATTCATAATTAAAGAAATATGTAAGTTATGCTACATGTAAAACTATTTTTGTATAACAAAACTGACAATTAATAAAAATGCGGATAAGGTTAGGTTAGGATTGGTTAGGTTTTCTGTAAAGAAAGCGCCCCATTGGAGTTGCGAGTCTATATTGAAAGAGGGATGTTTCTGTAACAAAACCTATATTGTTAGGTCCTATATCTGTCCTGTTAACGTTAGGTTAGCCCAGGTTCGTCAATAAAACCTTCATTAAAACTGTAATAATAGCAATAAATAATTACAATTCTGTTGTCCAAATAATTTTCAATTGGTCATTTCATTTCCTCTAACAAATTGGTAAATCTAAAATCTGGCAACATTGCTAAATTTTTTGGTTTAAGCCTGTCAAATTTTGACCGAATGTGATTTTTAATTAATTTTTTTTAGGAATAATTTTTTTAGTAATAATAATATTGCAAATGGGTACTTTCTGGAAAAAAAATAAAATATGCAAAAATCGTCTGTCAGGATAGTTTACCGGACCCGATATTTTCCAATAATTACACTGTTTAATATCATTTTTATTATTTTTGCAAAAAGGAAGGGCAATTTCTAAAGAAAAAAGGGAAATCCAATAAAAAGTAAAATTTGAGATTTTGAGGAAAATAATTTGGAACCGAAGCATTGCCGAATTGATTTGACTTCGGATTCGTGATCAACGACCCGTAATTTACTAATGTGTTAAAAAGTACGAAAATCGGTGAGGAAGAGCTGTAGTAAAAAATTACCAAGAAACTATTTCAATGGGCAAGCAGCGGGACTCGTGTATGCAAGCCGCCACTTCAATAAAAAAAAGAAGCTATGTTTTCGCTCTAACCACACTATCTATTTTCGTTTCGTCGATCCTTGAGAAAGTTCAACGCATATCATATCTGTCCATAGAAATCTATTACGGTTCGCTCAAATTCGCAGTTCTTACGCAGTTCGTCGACTCGTGGAGTTTGTTTATTACGCGTCCGACTGGCGCCTGATATGACGTAAAATTACAAATTTCGAATAAACAACTTTTTGAAGGGATCCGTCAAAATGCTATATTGAAAGTCAGCCACTCGAGTGTTTTGCAGTGTCCTTTACGTAGTTTTACTTTTTACCTTTTTATAATAATTTTATAGACTTTCTATAATAAAAGCCATGTCTCAGTTCTTACGAAGATCTAGTTTGGTCACCTACATGGGCCGGAGGTTCCAGCAGACTCAAGCAAAAGTAGCCTCCCAGATTAAGGTCAAGGAGCCTCAGCAGCCCTTAGGATATTTGGCTGTGGGACCTGTATTTAGAAATGCTCGGTTGTTTCCTGATAAAGTTGCTATAAGGGATCGGATTGCAGGTAAACTTATTTTGATAAATAAGTGAGTAAAAGTTCTTTAATAATACATTAATTTTTATGAGGCCCAAGACCAAGGTAAATAAGTAATTTATAGTTACTTTCCCAGGAAAAAAACACTACTTAAACTAAATCCTCAAGGTCTGATAATGATAATTAGCAATTATTAAAGTTAATATTTGTATTGGCATTTAAATCTATTTTGAGAAGATCTTTATGTAATTTGATACCAGGTGCTTGGTTATATGCATTAAGAATGTTGTAGAGGTAGGTGTGGTCCTGACCTGACCTTTCTTTAAAATATGTGTTCCTTTGAAATTAATATGGTTTGCCTTGAGGTAAGGTCAGGAAGCATTAATGGAATTCTGATTGTAATCAGTTAACTATCAGAAATAGATACATATAAGTGCTTTTATATTATAACCTTGCATTGTTATTCTGGTTTTAGAACAAATGTGGAATTAATTATGCCAGTTGGGCTTAAAAATGGTTTATGCAATCTTTTAATAATGGTAAAAAACAAGGGGATTTATTTAGATAAAAAAATACTTGTCACATTTACACATTTCTACTTTGTGGTTGAGCTGAAAATATAATAGGAGTAAAATTTTTTGAAATTTCACTTTATAATGCATTAAAGTGTAGATACATGATTTTCATATTTTTTTATTTTCTACTGGATGATATATTACTTAAACTGTATTTTGCAAAAAAGAAAAATGCAGAATATCTACTAGATTTGATGAAACAAATAAATAATATTGTTGAATATTTATCAAATGAAGGGTTATTTCTGACAATGTTGCCAAATATATAAAAAAATCTCATAAGTGGGCATCTTAAATAAAATTTTACAAATAATTAGTGTGCTGTCTTTTTTTTTAATGCAGACCCAACCAAGTCTAAGCTTACTTTAAAAAATAAATAATAATTTGCAATTTTCCTGGGAAGATTATTAAAGAATAGTGGACCAGAATAATTGCCTCTATATCTATTGTATGTTAAACATACAAATTTTATTTTTGTTTTAGTGTTATTATGTGTCTTATGGACTTTGTTATGTAAAGTAAATTTATATAGAACTTTGAAATTAAATAAAACACATAAATATCACTAATAGGCCATCGTATTTATTTTTTTGAAATGGTTATTGTATGCCATTAGTGCTTAAATATGATTTGGGGCATATGGCCGCCACGGCTGGCTCGAACGAAACGTAATCTGGAAGTCCAATTGTCGACCACTTTATATAAAGGTCTTATATCGCCAATACGCGTCGTATGTTGGCTTCCAGATGTTCCAACGTCGGTGATTTATCAGAGTAGACTAGTGATTTGACATACCCCCCATAGAAAATAATCCATAGGTGTGAGATCACACGACCCAATTTCCGTTCGTGAAATTATGCGGGTATCAAATGTTTCCTGCAATAAATTGATGGTCTCGCGCGCTGTATGACATGTTGCACCATCTTGTTGGAACCAAAGCGTCTCCGGATTATTGTTATTTAACTGGGGAAGGAAAAAGTCAGTTATCATTGATCTATAGCGCTCTCCATTGACTGTAACATTCTGGCTGTCCTCATCTTTGAAAAAATATGGGCCAATGATTCCACCAGCCCATAAAGCACACCAAACAGTGAGCTTCTGTGGATGTAGTCTCAATAAATGCTTCCGGGTTTTCCCCACTCCAAATCCGGCAGTTTTGCTTGTTTACATATCCGTTGAGCCAAAAATGAGCCTCATCGCTAAACAATATTTTTTTATGGAAATCAGGGTCAACTGCAATCTTAGGCCCATTACCGTTACGAAGATGATGGTCACGTGGCTTCAGCTCTTGCACGAGCTGGATCTTGTAAGGTCGTAAACCAAGATCCTTGCGCAAAATCTTCCATAAAGTAGACGGGCACAGCCGCAATTGTGCACGATGGCGAATCGACTCATTCGGGTCGTCCTGAACACTACGATCCACAGCAGCAATAACTTCTTCGGTGCGCACTGTACGTCTCTGCGGATGCACATTATCAAAGAGTATGCGTGGTTCGAAAACGATGCATGGTTATTCAGATAACTTGCTCGGATGGACGATTATGTCGACCGTAAAATGGTCGTAGCGCACGATAGGTTTCGCGAACTGAACCACGATTTTCAAAATAAATTTGCACAATTTGCAAGCGTTGTTCCGGCGTAAGTCTATTCATGATGAAATGGCAAACAATACTGAGCACAAACCACCTGTCGTCGCTCAAATTGACATTCACTAAAAGCGGTGTTGCCAAATCAAAAAACAAACCTCTAAAAAAAACACCCATTATAAATATAGAGTGAAGGTCAAGTCATCCTCCTGATATTTTTTGTCAAAAATCAACCTGATCACCCTTCTTTGTAGACAAAGTATTCTATTTGCATGAGGTGAATGTCCCCAGACCAACAGTCCCTAGTTACAGTGAGGCATAAACAAAGAATATATGCAACCAGAGGTACATCTTTTGGAAATTCATTCTTCAAGGATCTAATAACGAATATATTTCTTGAAGTTTATCAGCTAAAAAGGTTTCATGATCCGGCCAAGAAAAAGTTTTTAAGAAAATGTACACTATTTTGCTTAGAGCATGTTTTTTTTGTATGTAGAAGACACAACTTGTTGTTGGTGTTTTTTTTTTAAATTAAACAAAACATTCATACCAAACCACTCCAGAAAAGCTCTTTGTATACTCTCAAGTTACATAGTCAATTGATCACTAACACTCCCCTTCCATATGATGATTGTATCGTCTGCGAACAGTACCAGATCTGACCCTGAACCAGTAATGAAATTATATCATTCCAAAGACAGAGCCCTGGGGTATGCCATAGTTAAATTTCCTAGTTTTTGAATTCATTTTATTTAATACAACATATTGTTCACGGTTTGACAGATAAGATCTGGCAAGTTGGATACTTTTAACATCAAATGCTTTTGTTAGGTCACATAAAACTGCCCCAACAATTTCTTTGCATTCAGTGCTGTTAATTATTTTGTCAACTAAGTATATTCACACATCTGTTGTTGATCTTTTGGGCCTAAAACTAAATTGTCCAAAGTGGAATAAGTTAAATGACAAACCATTTGTGCCTTTAAAACTGATTCAAAAACTTTTGAGATCACCGGAAGAATGAAAATTGGTCTGAGCTCATTGGTATCGGTTGTATTTTCAATTTTAGCTACAGGTACTACCTTTGCTATCAATCAATACATATAAAACATGTTCCTTGATGTACATGAGTATCTTTGAGTTGAGATTATGACAGTCAAAAATATGTTTACTTTTTAATTTTTTAAGGTGCTGTCTCATGGTGGTTATATAAGCAAAAACCAGGAAAATATTTCCTAGATTTGTCCCACCAAACTTATAATTCAGATAGTTACAATTTCTATTCACAAGAAACCTTGGTTTACAAAAGGACTAAAAGTATCAGCGAAAAATATGAGATCTCTACATACACTAAGAAATTTTTTTATTCATAATCTTGTATTTACATCATATTACAATTCTTATCGTAAAATTTATAGAGAAACAATTAAATTCGCAAAAAATATGTATTTCTCAAACAGAATAAATAAATCAAGCAATAGGCAGAAGGAATGGGAGTAGTGTTGGAATGGTTGGCTCTAGTATAAGCCCTTCGAAGTTTAATTCGTTTTATTCCTCAATAGAATCAAATTTAACTAGTTATATATCTCAGAAACATGATGCATTAGCATTTCTTAATCGAGTTTCAGTACAAGAAACTTTTTTCTTTTATCCCGCCACCATTCAAGAAATAAAAGATACTTTTACAGAAATCAAAAATAAAAATGCTGCTAGATGGGACAATATTTCTATACAAATATTTTTAAAATTACCAAATTCTGCATTAAATGCTCTAGTGAAGGCAATAAATTGGTCATTTTCTGAAGGAGCACTACCCGATTGTCTCAAATTAGCAACGGTTATGCTTGGTTTTTTAGTTAGAAATGGTCTGATTTTGAGGCGCAATTTGGTTTTTTGGCTGGTAAGAACACAAGCGATGCAATATTTTCCTTCCTTGAGAGATTGTACCTGAAACTAAATGATGGTGAGGTGGTGTTCTGTGATCTCACTAATGCTTTTGACTGTGTAGATCATGGAATACTGCTGAGGAAGCTCGAGGTGTATAGTTTTAGAGGAAGATCTCTTGAATGGCTATCTTCATATTTGCATGGTCGAAGTCAGAGTGTGTTATTTAATAAGGAGCAATCGAGTTGCTTAAACATGCATGCAGGAGTTCCACAGGGGTCCCTTCTTGGACCATTGCTGTTCTTGATTTATATAAATGACTTGACAATGTTAGACATATCTGGAAACTTTACAGTATTTGCAGATGATACAACAATATTGTGGAATAACCATAGTCAAAATTCCGATGAACTAGTGAATATTGTAAATATAGATTTAATTGAAATTAAAGAATGGTTTGATGCAAATTACCTTCTTCTTCTAAAATTCTCACATTGCCTTGTATATTTATACTGGAGACCGTTTGCTTAATACATAAAAAAGTTAAGGCTGAATTATCAAAGGAGTCTCTGTACTCGACTAGGAGACTGTGCACTACTCTTCTTCCAATTCCATCATCAGCTATGGTGAAAAATTCAATTGCCATTGAGTATAAGACAGATTGCTTGTGAAAATAAGTTTAAAAGGAAAGCAAAACAGTTTTTGATTGGTAGAGCTTACTATTCAACTAAAGAATATATGAATGATGTGTTTGTATAATGTTTTTTAATGTGATTGTATAAAGTTTTTTGACTGATAATTATTTAGATTCACCGTTTTAAGTGTTATTTTATAGAACATTTTATGATAAATTTATATATTTTTTTTTTGTATTACGCTTAAACTATTACATTTATCTTGACTTATATCTCTTTGACCTAACTTTTTAAGTGTTACTTTATAGAATGTTTTAATGCATTTATATTTAACTTTTTTTGTTGTATTATGCTTGTCATGTCTATTATCCTACCTGAAATCTTTTTAATCAAGGTTCTTCAGCTAATAATTATTCGTATTCACCGTCTTTAATGTCACTTTATAGGATATTTTAATATAAATTTATTTATTTTTTTTTGTACTGCGTTTGGTCTATATCTTTTATCTTGATCGAAATCTTTTTACACAGTCAGACTAGGTTTAGTTTTAGTCTTAATTGCTTTGTCTAAAAGAAATTTGTAACTTAAGACAATAAATCTATTTTGAAGTTGAAGTTATAAAGGATTTAATATTGAAATCTTAATCAGTATTAATGAGGCCTGCTGTTGGGGCTCTTTTTTTTTAACAAGATCCTAGCAAGTTTTTCATTGTATTCAAGTTTAGCCATTTTGATGCCCTTACCTTTTCTTGTAAGAATTTCTAAAATTGATTAATATTTCAGATGTAAAATTGTGACACATTTCTCATAAAAGATTATATTGATTATGTATTGCCTTAAGCTGGGTATTAAACCATATGTTATTGTGAGATTTTAAGTTTTATTTGTCCAATTTTAGTAGAAAACACATTCACACTATCTATTAAATACACTTCGGAATGATAACTCATATGGTACAAAAGTCGAGGTTGAAATATTATACCTACTTAAGAATACAAACAATATCACATAATATATTTAGAAAATTATAAATCTACTGCTTTCCTAACAATGTTCTAGTCAGCTTGTTGAATAACATGGTGAAAATTCGGACGGCCAGTTTGGGTAATTGGCCTTATACAGCATTGACAATTATTACCACAGCTTTGTGGTCAGAAAGACCCAGATCAAATATTTCAGTTGTATAACTTCTTGAGAGATGAATAAGAATATTGGCCAGAAGTATATTTGTTTGTATATAAGTTGGCTCATTAATAGCAATCTTATAGCTAAAGGAATTCAAAAAAATCATTAAATTCCAGAAAATGCTTATGAGATGTATGAAAATGAACATTAAAATATCCACAAATTAAAATTCATATGGATGCAATTGAATTTTGCTTGACAATTTTGATCTTATAGCACAAACCCTTTTTTCTAAATTGTAAGTGAGATTAAATGTCAGTTTTATTAGTATTATATACTAAGAATTTTTTCGATTTTGTGCAATATACTTTAAAAAGGTATTATATTAAAAAAATTATTTTTTGTTTAGCAGTTTCACATATCACTAACTTTGTAGAGATAAAAAATAGTGTCGAAAAAAAGACCATTTCAACACTACTTTGCATATCAGAAAAATGTTTTTAAGATTTTAAGAAAAGTTACTTATATGTTCATTGTGACTGTATATATATTTTTTTTTTACTTGCAGCATATACATATGCCAACATATTTATGAGTGCCCATGAACTGTCCAAGGAAATCTCCACCATACTGGATGGAAAAACAAATGAACGTGTTTTGTTCCTATGTCCGCACGATGTGAACTATGTGATTACTCTATGGGCAATATGGATGTCAGGACAGATTGGTGAGTATATTTGAAACTAAAATCAAAGCAACCTAATGTTGCCCTGTAGTAACAGGTTTCTTTCTTTATAAGCTCTTTGATACAAATCTTTTCATCCTTTAAATATGTCTGTAATATCAACTGGTCTTTCTGGTCTAGAGGGAATAATAGTAAATGTTCTGTTAGATTCTAGGAAACAGTAATAATGTATCACTAACTTATTCCTAGTATAATAAATAAACAAACTATTTTTGTTTAGTAATTTTCATTAATTTCATTTTTAACAATAATGAAAGAATGAACTCTCTACCTACTTAACCCTTGCAGACATTAGGTATAAAGGTTCAACAATGGGGAGCCGTTTAAGTCCATTTGATTGTTCAATAAAATATTAGTTTGATTTTTCCTCTTATTAATTTCTAGACTTTACAAGTAATTTAACTTTTTTTGGCTGAACGCAACATTTTAAATTCATTACTAAAATTTTGATTTATTTCTGGTATATATTTATAGAAAGATCTACCCGTTCGACCATATATACTTTTTCACAAAAACCACATTTTAATTCATATACCCCAGATTGTTGGTCGTTATTTGTATTAGACTTGTTATTCTTAATATATCTACCTAAAGTATTATTATTTATACAAACAGCTACTTTATGATTTGTTAGTGCTAATTTTTCCAGTATATGTTAATGTGCAAAAGTTAATAGTGTCTTTTTTAATAAAATTAGGATAAACCAAATTGAGTGCTTTTTTATATTGTTTTTTATTAACGATTTTGTTTATTATGGTTATGTCATAACCATTATTAATTGCAGTCTGTTTTATAATATTAAGTTCTTTGTTATAATTTTCTAATAATAAGAGGTAGATTAATTAAATGATGCACAAAACTATGAAAAGTTCTTATGTGTGAATGGGTGGTTTGATGTATTATGTATTGTTAAATGGACTTAAACGGCTCCCCATTGTTGAACCTTTATACCTAATGTCTGCAAGGGTTAAGTAGGTAGACAGTTTATTCTTTCATTATTGTTAAAAATGAAATTAATGGAAATTACTTAACAAAAATAGTTTGTTACTTATTATGCTATTTATAATACAGCTAACTTCAACAAATTTAGAACTGAATCGATTGGGACTTAGTTAAATGATCCTGATCCAATAGATATTTTTAATCAGAATATAGTAGAACTTTTTGATAAACATTTTCCTCTTCAAAGACTTAAAAAAAATGTGTGGATATAACAAGGTAAAGCATTAGGCAATCCAACAAAACAGCTGATTGCTCTCAATATGTTTAGCATATTGTGTTTTCTTCCATATGAGTCTGTGATAATTTAAAAGCAAATTTCAAGGATTTTTATATATTATTTAGTGCATTTTTTATACAGGACCATTTTTTATTGAAAATTTTTGGAACTTAAAAATAATAGTGTCTCTCATCCCTCTACTTGCACAATTTGCAATATAACAAAAAAGGGCATTTTAAGGTAAAAAAAATTAAAATAAATAACTAAAGACCCATATACTCCTGTGTAAAAATTCGATTTGTTTGTCCTATTGTTCGTCACAAACAGCTGATCAGTGAAGTTTAAGTGACATATCGTTCGAGTGACCTAGCTAGAAGACATTTGTCTGTGTATGCCAAAGAATTTATAAATAACGTTTATTTAACCCTTACCGAACAGAGAGTTATAAACCACTATTTGGAAAATTGTATACAATCCTATTTTAGAGAGAAATATAAGAAATGATAGCGGTTTGTAGACGATACTGCAATTTGTTGGCCCAGTAAAAATTAGGATACTTCGGAGGTCTTAGTAAATAAGTTTGGGCAAAAAAATAATTGCACATTCATGGGCCCCCATGCCCATAGATGTGCAATAGCTAGGCCTTGAAAAATGTTTTCAATTATTATTTTATAGATTATTTAAGCAAACATTAGTAACACCATGTTTTCATCTGTTTATTTACAACACAATTTTTTTGTCATTCTATGATAACTCCAATAGATGTATTATTTGCAATTTTAATCAGTTCCTCCAAAACCAGAACATTGACATTTAAAAGATAAAAAAGATCTGGGTCGTCTAATTTAAATAACATGAAGTGATTATCGGTGACACACATGCCTGGCATATTTAATGTAAACAGGCTCTAAAAATAATTGTAATAAATGTTAAGATGGTCAAGGTTGATCATGGCATGCTTGTATGCTATTTTTTGCATAATTTATTGAATTAAGTAATATATTCTTGAATTCTTCTCAGAGGCAAACTGATATAAATATAAACAAAACAAATGGTTAAATGTATTTATAGCTTGGAGTATTCATATAAAATGCTCTTACACATACTTATTATTGTTAGATAATAGTGGAAAATCAGGAAGTTGTGATTTAATAAAAGATATTCATTTATTTATTATTTACTGTAAATTAATAATTCACTTTAATTCACCTTGTTTCTTAAAAAATATATTAGAATTTTGTGTATGTCAAAACAGCTTGAAAGTTTTAAACTATAGAATGATAAAGGCAGGCAGCTAGTGCTATTGAATAGGGTATACGTGAAACTGTACAGAAAAATTCACGGAGGGTAGAGGAAAGTAAAAAAATAATGGTAATCTTTCCAATGACCAAGGGGTTTATTAAAGAAAATACAGAAATACAGACTGATTCATGTTTCTAAAACATTTTTTTACATACGTCAAAAAAATAGTAACATATGTCAAAAAAAAATGATACACTAACAATTAATTAAAACTAGAATAAATTTTGGCATTCATTCATAATGGCACAAGTATTATGAAAACAACATAACTATAATTTTATTTTCTCGTTTGTAAATTCCTATACACTGTAAAAGGCCTTACATAATAAATACTATTTTAGTTATTGTCTTAAAAAATTTGTGTTCTCAGAGTTGCCTAACATGTTCAAACAGCTTATTAAAAAACAAAGGCCCATAATAATTTATACTTTTACGACATTTGATAAGCCGTAAAAAATCGACATTTATATTAGACTTATTTCTAGTATTATGAGAATCTAAAATGACCCAGGTTTCTTCTAACATATATAAGACAAGACAAACAAGAATGGCAAAGTAAGTATTTTTAACTTTGTAAACATATGCCTAACATTTTCTTGAAAATTATCCTCAGTTATTCTGACAGCTCTTCTCTGGAGTTTAAATATTCTATTGGCCTGCTCTGATTGGCCCCAAGCTTTTAAGACATAATTGAAGTGTGACTGGAACAATATATGATAAGCCATTAACAATACGTTTTTTTTTGACAGGCCTTTTAAGGTTGTTTATTAAAAATATTCTATTAGAAAGCTCTTAGGTCACCTGGTCCACAAAATTATTTTTTCAGTTTTATCAACATTTAAACTTAATCTATTTGAGTTGAACCAAGTCTCAAATTTTAAAAGGACTTCATGCATCAGAATAGGAAGAGATTGTAGGTTTCCATCTCTGACTTTTGCTGTGGTATCACCTGCAAACACTATTAGGATTTTTTCAATATATTCAATGATGTTAGGGCAAAGGTTGAGTCTTGGACCCTGTTCTCTTTCTCTTTAATATCAATGATAAAACTAACACAAATATTAGAGGGGCTTTCACTTTGTTTGCCAACGACACCACAATCCTCTGGCATGATTCAGAACCCATGAAACTGGGCGAGATGGTACCTGAAGACATTGAAGTTATCAGGAAATGGTGCGATTTGAGTCTTCTTTCTTTTAATGTGACTAAAATAAATATCCTCCACTTTAATTGTACTTTGGACAACATAAAACGCAATTCCAATATTAACCCTACATGCTCCACAAGAAAGTTGTTGGGAGTATATATACAGGTTTGTCAATGAGATTTAATCTTTAGACAATAAAGCGTATTTTGACTTTGATTATAGCTGTCAACATAATACCTTTGCTAATTTGTTTCTCCTTTATAACTCTATATGTTCAACCAAATTTATAAATCTCTAAAACAGACAGTTATTAAAGATGTGTTCAGTATAAGCAGCCATTAATCAAGAGGGCTTTAGTTATTCTTTTAAATGCATTAAATGTTAGATACTTATGTGACTTTGGTTATTAAATATTTAAGCTTAGCAGGTTATCTCCCAAAAGGATGTTGCAAAATAATTAAAATATGAGAGTTTAAAATAGATAATAGTTATTATAAGTATAAAAGTAAATATTGATATCTAAACTTCTGACAAATACAAATAAGAAAAAATAAAACCAAGCTTGACACTGTTGTAAATCTAAAAAATGTAGATGATCTTCCCTCATTTTTCTGGATAACCTTTGACAGTGCCGTGTTTTTATAGTGACATAATTTAGTCCTAAGGCATTATATAACCCAGACTTTTATTTTTTTGTATTTATTTTTACATTATTTCATTATGTCATCGTCAGCTGTTCCTGTGAGTCCGCTACACCCAAAAACCCTCCTAATGTACTACGCTAGCGACACGTCTTCAAAATTACTCATCACCGTACCGCAGTTTTCGGAACTGATGCATCAAGTGGCAAGAAATTCGACCACTAGACTTCATGTACTCGACGACAGATTAAAACTTAATTGTACTCTAATGCAGGTAAATGTTTATTATATAATTTATTTATTATAAATATTTAACACACTTTAAAATAGAAATTAAATAATAATATGTAAAATTTGAAAACCAAAACTGTCTGAAACAAACAGTTCCAGTTTATTTGTTTAAAACATATAAATAAATTACTTTTCAAAAAAAATTTACCTTCTAAGCAGTATACCTTTCTTTTAGGTAAAATTAAATAAATTTGTATATATTATTTTTTCCGGTAGGCTAATGAACCAAGCGATTTAGAAGGAGGTAAAGAGGATGTTTTCTATAATAAATCAGATGCCATGATATTGTACACCAGTGGGACAACGGCGAATCCAAAAGGTAATCTAATTTTTTTTTATTGTTTGTTTGTAAGGACGTAGCCATTGCATGCATCGGACAAGTGGCCCTTCTGAAACTTAAACTACAGAATGCTGAACATTGGCAATTGGTATGAATTCGTAAATAATGTCAAATAAATAAATAATGAAGTCAATAACTCTAAGAAAAATATGTCAGATCAGCAAACAAAAATTACCAACAAGGAGACAGATTTTCAATTTTTGAAGTAAAATAATACATGAATAATAATAAAACTACACGATTACATAAACAAAAACAAACATCAATATGGGCTAAAAACATCACAAAATCAATCCGATTAACTGCCTTTTTAGCTGCAAAGTGCTTAGCCTGAAAATGTCATATTTTGAGAATGGCAATTGTATTAGACAAGATAATTAGTGCTGTACTATTTGACAAGATATTTTCCACAAAAACCAATTTGATGTAATTTCCATAATGGAAGCTGATGGCAAACACTGTCGAAAGCCTTAGATATGTCAGTGTAAATAACGTCGATCTGTTTGCCAGTCTCAACCAATGTCACTAAGTAGTTTTGAAATATTGCAAGATTGGTAGTTGTTAAACGACCGCGATAAAAACTATGTTGCATACTTGTAATGTAATGTTTTAAAGACTCAAATATATGATCGGTGATAATTGCCTCAAAGAGCTTTGGTATATGTGAAAGTAAAGAAATACCTCTGTATTTCTTCATATTACTTTTATCATGAGATTTAAAAATGGGCAAAAGAGTAAAAAACTTCCAAAATTCAGGAAAGAAACCCAGATTAATGGATCTCCATCAGTGCTGGCCTTCTTGGAAGGATCAAGGTCCTTTATTTTATTACAGATTTCTGCCTCTATAAAACAATATGTTGATAGTAATTTTCCTGAATAACTTATTGGAGCAATTTTACCAAAGTCTAAATTGTGGTGGTAACTATAGCAAGACTGAAAGTGAGTAGCAAAAGTGTTTGCAATGTTATTTGAACCAGTGATTTCTTGCCCATCATAATTTATAACACTGGGCAGATTGAAGTCCTTTCTTAAGTTTTGTACAAATGACCAAAAGTATTTAATGTTTTCCAGGATAAGTAGTTCAGTCTGTGTGACATATGTGAGATAACACATATCAATTCGAAGTTTAACCTCACGTCTTATGTCAGAATAGCCCAAATAGTCAACAAGTTTATTGGTCCTTTTATATTTTTTATATACATATCAATTTTCTTTAAAGTTTAAGCCTACTAATTTAAGAATTTGTAATTTTCCAAATGTTTTAATTTTTTCTTTATTAATAATATAAATTGAAAGTCTTGCAGCCCTACGCTGGTGCATTAGACATACACAGGGGTTTTTTTTGCACGCTGCTAGTAATATGTCAAAAACTATGTACTGTAGATCTTTAGGAAGTGAATTTCAAAAACTAATCATATAAAATTCTATGATTGATGGAGAGAATAATATTAATAAAACATAAAAATACTACAAAATAAAAGTGCATGTTTTCCTTATAGGTGTGGTATTATCTTACAAGAATCTGTCAGCTCAGGCGTCCGCTTTGTTGGACGCCTGGAAATGGTCATCGGACGACGTTCTGCTGCACACGCTGCCTTTACATCACGTTCATGGCATTGTCAACGCTTTGCTGTGTCCGCTATATGCCGGAGCAAAGACCATTATGCTTAAGAAGTTCAATGCTAACACTGTCTGGTAAGTGGGCAGACATATACAGGGTGTCCGGATTTGGTTGCAAAAGCAGGGTATCTCGCTTATTTTTAAAGATAGAACCTTGCGGTTTTCACGAACCTGAAATAATTTTTTGTGAAACTCATGAAGCCGTAAACAAAATTTTCATAGTCTTCTTCGTTTATGGGATACAGGGCGAAATAGAAAATTTTGCATTTTGAGACCCTCCTCGTATGTCGGTTATCCTTTAACTTAACGCAAAGGGAAAAATTGCTGCTTATGCAGTTTTTTACGCTGGATCCAGTGGCATAGTCATATTTTTCATTTGAGTTGTTATTTTTTAGATATGACCCAAAGTTGTGTTTTTTTTTAAATGGGACACACTGTGTATTTGTCCAGAAATTGATTTGTCCGTTTAAAAGCTTCTCAAAAATATATAATAGTATGGGTCTATTTGAATAAACAACAACAAAAATCCTAATTTTTATAATTATCGTCCCAAATTTTGCAGTTATTTTATTTAAAGTCGTTAACAATATCTACATCCTAACAATAAATCAAAATAAATATGTAATTAAATCTATTTATCAAATATGTATTGATAATTTCGCACCAAAAAAGTACCACTTACCTAGATTTAAAAAAAAAAAAAAAAAAAAAAAAAGAAGTTAGTTTATTCATTATCAATACGTACAATCACAAATGGATATACACTTAATAAATTGTCAAAAATAATACAGTTAAAAACATGTGATATATAAATAATACAATATAAAAAAACAAAAAAAAAATCACTTACATTAGTGTATAATAAATAAATAACAATTACAATATTTCATCTATTCAAGGACTCAGCTGTGAAGTAATATGTTCTGTCAATAAGAAACTTTTTTAGCTTTTCTTTAAAAACCTTTACTGAAGAATAAGATTTAAGCTCTTTGGGGAGCTTATTGTAAATTTATTCATGTAATAAGGACTGGTTTGTGATATTGAAAGCCTCTTATAATCAATCACAAGATCACAGCTGGTTCGCGTCCCATAACTGTGATTGTCCATGTTACTGCTGAAATGTGATTGGTGTTGAACAACAAATAAAGCAAGTTGGTAGATGTATAGGCTCGGCAAAGTCATTAGATTTAGCTTTTTAAAGCTCTCTGCAAGAATCACGGAATGATAAGCCATCCATTATTCTAACTATTTTCTTTTGGACTCTAAAAACGTTTTCAAATCCACTTGAACTGCCCCAGTACAGTAAGCCATATGAAAGCAGCGACTGAACCAACCCAAAATATGTCAACCTCAAAACATCTGCCGTGACAGTACTCCTTATCTGCCGAACTACAAAGCATGCAGAACTAATTTTACCTACAAGACAATCTATATGTTCATTCCATTTTAATTTGTTGTCCATGTATAAACCTAAAAATTTAGTAGATTCAACCTGTTGAATTGATTTGCCCTCTAATTTCAAGAGCCTACTACTCTCAACTGAAGTGTTCATTGTACAGAAATCTATAAAATTTGTTTTTGTAGTGTTCAACTTTAATCCATTTCTAGAACACCAATCAGCGATCTCGCCTATGGCAGCCTGCCCCTGTTGTAGAAGGTTTTCCATATTTTTATTACTGACAAAGAAAGAAAAGTCATCAGCAAAAATAGTTATCTGAGAAGCCAATTTACAATAGTCAGGCAGATTATTTATATACACTAAGAAGAGAAGGGGTCCCAGTACGGAGCCCTGTGGCACGCCCACTCCACACAGCCTTTCTCCAGACTTACTTGTCCCGATCATAACCCGCTGACTACGATCACACAGGTAGGACTCCACCCAATTCTCGGCCTTACCTCTAACTCCATAGCTCCTCAGTTTCCCCAGCAAGACTTGATGATCTACCAGATCAAAAGCCTTGCTGAGATCAAAGAACAGCCCCAGATTGTGTTCCTTGTTCTCCAACGATCCAAGAATAGATTCTATAGCCGAATCTATTCCCGTTAATGTTGACTTATTTTTTTGATAAGCGTGTTGATTGTGTTTTATTATGTTATAATTTTTAAAAAAGCTATACAATCTCTTATGGAAGCAATACTCAAAGACCTTTGAAAATTGTGCCTGCAGAGCAATTGGTCGATAAGATGACATATCTCTGGTGGAACCTTTACCCTTGTAAACAGGAACTATCTTAGATGTCTTCAGGAAGTCCGGGAAAGAACCCTCACAGAAAGACAAATTGACCAAATAACAGAGTGGTCCAGCCACTGCCTCGCCAACGTCCCTAACCACAGTGCCTGGAATCTCATCCATACCACTAGATTGTTTACAACAGACTGTCTTTATAATTGAAATCATTTCATCAACATCATAAGGAGCTAGGAACAAAAAATTTGGATTTGAAGCAATGGTTTCACTATACAGGAGACCATTGGCTTGATAAATTTGAAAGTATTCTGAAAAAAGTGCACAGATTTCTTCCTGGTCTGTAATTTTTTCATCATTATGATTAATTTGAAGAATTTTTTGTTTTTTTACATTCCTTGATTCATTCACTATCCTCCAACATTCCTTATTTTTGTTTGGTGCAAGCATTATTCTACCATTGTTATATGATGTTTTGGCCAGATTTAATTTATGAATGTAGTTACATTTGAGTACTTGATACCTTGACTTTACGAGAGGGTCCTCACTGGTGCTATTAAGTAGAGCCATTTCAGAAAGCATGTTCTCCAATTCCTTAAGCTCATGCGTTAACCACGGACTTATGTTGGTTGGTTTTTTTCTCAATAACCTCTTTGGAAATGCAATTGCAAAACAATCCAAAAATATTTCATTAAAACATTTGAACTTCTCTTGAAACTCCGATTTCTCATTGACTACACGCCAGTCAGTCTGAGATAAGAGGTTTTGAAATTTATTTTTGTTGGTAAGGCTAAAAATCCTGACCATCTCATTATCTTTCGGACAATGGGTATCCATTTCAAATCTGACAACTTGAAAATTGTGATCTGATAGAACAGTCGGAGCAGAAAGCACGCTAAAGGCTGGAAAATTAATAACGATATTATCTATACAAGAACTAGTAGTCTTGTTTATCCGAGTTGGTTCTCTTACTACTGGGTCCATCCCAAACTGCAAAAAGATAGCTCTGATTTCAGTCACTCCCCTGCTATTCTCCAGCAAGTCAATATTAAAATCACCACATAATATAATTTATGTAACACAAGAACAAAACAGTAATAAATTATTATGTAACAAGCCTTTCAGTAAAAATCAATTGTCGTATAAGAACTACAGTAACCAAGGAAATCAAAAGAACTGTTCAAACTGATTTCCATTTTATTCTATGCATGCTTCGCACAATTTTCATATTCGTTTTAGAGAATTAAGCAAAATAACGGGATGATTTTGTAAATAGCGAAAATTTTCTCTTATTGCATTTCCTAAATCTTGGACATTATCATAGTGGTCTTTGTAAATTATATTTTCCAGATATCCCCATAGAAAGAAATCTAAAATCGACAAATCTGGGGACCTAGGGGGCCATCTTATAGGTCCATTTGTTCCGATCCATTGATTGGTAAAATTATTGTCCAGAAATAATCTCATCATTCCAGAATTGTGTGCAGGAGCACCTTCCTGTTGAAAAGCAACATTCCAAATGCCAATTCCGCGAACTGAATTGACTAAGAACTCCATAGTATATTTAAGTATTAAGATCTTCAACCATCTACCAAATAATCTTAAAACAGCACGATCTCTAACATGCTTCAAAAAGTCAGTTGGATCACTTTTTAAAGACAAGGCATTTTATAATCTGAACGAATATTTTGAGTGCAACTGGGAGTAAAACTTAAGTTATCGAATTTTTTTCTTTTTTTGGAGTCTGTTCTATTTTAATATTTTGACATAGTGTTATCTGTTCTTTGTTGTTTGTATTTATCTTCTTTTGTTATTTTACTTATTTTATATTCTTTTTTTTTTATATATATATATTTTTTAATGTGTTCTTTTCTTTTGTTTTGGAAGGTGTTTACTCATAATACTTCTATTAGCATTAGTCACAAATTGCTTTATTTTTTATCTATTTTTCTTTATATATATATATATATATATATTATTTATATATATATATATATATATATATATATATATATATATATATTGTTTTATAGTATACTAAGCTTTGTCCACAAATACTATGTATTTACGATAATAAAGCATATTTGAATTTGAATAAATTTCGTTAATTTGCGCTAGAGGAACATCGTCAAGTAATTCGGGTATAGCTGCCTCTAAAATTTCTATATAGCGATTGGCTGTTGGATTTCCCTCAAATATATAAAATTTTATATGTGTTCCTAATATGAAGCAGGACACATTTAGACCAAACCTGCCCTGCTGTCTTCTGGGAAATATTTGGTGTTGATTTTCCTGGTACCAGAATCTACTATTGTGCCTATTGAGTATACCAGAATTACTGAAATGTGCTTCGTCTGACCATATAACCTTCCTTTCAAAATCTCTAACCATATCGCATCTTTCTCAAAACCAATTGCAGAAGACTACCCGACTATCTGCATCCCCTGGCTGTAAGTGCTGCACGAGCCTAAATTTGTATGGGTGGTATTTGTGCTTTTTTAGAATTTCTTGAACTCTAGTTTTTGGAATCCCTATGCTCTTTTCACTGGCCCTACAAGAGTTTGTAGGGTAAGCTTCTGCATTAGCCCAAACCGTAATTTCCTCAGCCTCCCGATTTTCTTTATTATATGTTTTCGTACGAGGTTTGATAAATGATCCGTGATTAAGTAAATTCTTTTTCATCCGACAAAAAGTGGATATATTAGGTTGCCTCCTTTCTGGATATCTAAATAAAAATTAAGCAATAGTATTTCAACATACCTAAAAATTAACTATTTACCTGTTAAAATACATCTCAGAAGCCGGTTCAACATTTTCATTACTTAATATAAAACAAGCTAACATATCGTACTTTTCATAATGTTCGAGAGTTTGGTTTTTTTCCATAATAATACAAATATATTTTTACATAATAAATAAATTCAAAAAACTAGAGCTATATTTTATATTCGCGTACAAAATTGGGAAATGTCATTTGCTTCCAAGAAAACAAAAGAAAACGGCATCGTTTTGCATAGCCTACTGCAAAATTTGGGAAGATAATTATAAAAATTAGGATTTTTGTTGTTTATTTAAATAGACCCATACTATTATATATTTTTGAGAAGCTTTTAAAAGGACAAATCAATGTCTGGACAAATATACAGGGTTAAAAAACACAACTTTGGATCATATCTAAAAAATAACTTAAATGAAAAATATGACTACGCCACTGGATCCAGCGTAAAAAACTGCATAAGCAGCAATTTTTCCCTTTGCGTTAAGTTAAAGGATAACCGAGATATGAGGGGGGTCTTAAAATGCAAAATTTTCTATTTCGCCCTGTATCTCATAAACGAAGAAGGCTATGAAAATTTTGTTTACGCCTTCATGAGTTTCACAAAAAATTAGCTCAGGTTCGTGAAAACCTCAAGGTTCTATCTTTAAAAATAAGCGAGATACCCTGCTTTTGCAACCAAATCCGGACACCCTGTACATTGATCTATCAAGTCCTGCATACATTCGTTTGAACCTAATTATTTTTTGGCAGAAATAATTTTATTAGAAGCATAGAAATCGCCATCCAAAAGACAGTTGAATAATATTATAACCTCTATAGAGGTTTTCCATTGTTCTTGTCATGGTGATTTCTGCACCTGCAATATACATTTTATTTATTTATTCAACATTCGCGTTTACAAATTTTATAATGACCTAAAATAAGTCTCTTAGCGTTGGTTTTAAATTTAGTTTTAGATACACTAAAAAAATAATAGTTGTTCATAATAAGTGTTTACAGCTGACAACATCCTGTTTAGAGAATAAATACAGTGTTCTACAACGAGACAGGTGCAGAAGAGAATAACTGCATGTTCTTTAATTTGGAACATGCAAATTCAGAGCTGATAGGCATTCTGGATTCGAGATGTTATTATTCAAGATATTAAACACAAAACAAACATCTTAGAATTCTCTTCTGTTCTTGAGCAATTGCGAATTTGAATAGGATAGTGCTTCATTAATAGACAAGTGAATACCATTTCTACCAAGCTTATATATTGCAAATGTATGTAAGCGGTCTACATGAATATTTAAATAAAATACCATATAACATTGGGGAATTCTGTTACTGATCTCACATAACGAGTATAAAGGGTTCTAATAGCATTAATATTTGAAAAATGTCACATGCCTTTAACAAAAATCAAACATTCTATTAGCATGACCAATGATCCTCTCAAAATGCTCATTGAATATCAGTCTCTTATCAATATAGGCTCCCAAAACCTTTAAACATGTACTCCTTGAGTGGGACGCCATCAATTGTGGAAGCCAATGGAAATACAGTTCTCTTAACTGGTTAAAATGGCACTTATCAGTCTTTAACATCATTCCGTTCCTGCCGCACCATTCAAAGATCAAGTATATATCTACTTGAAGATTGATTCTGTCTAAATGTGAGCTCATTTTGAAATATAGTTTAAGATCATCAGTAAATACCAAAAACCTGGCTTTATTTTAATATAGTTCCTGATAAAAAGATTAAAAAGCAAGGGACCTAAATGGGGCCCTTGAGGTACACCTTTGATAAATATTTATCAATGATAACTTGCTGATGTCAGTTTTGAAGAGATTCCATATACTGACAATTTATGCAACAAAAGAGAGTGGCCAACTTTGTCAAACGCTTTACTAAAATCCATATATATATATATATATATATATATATATATATATATATATATATATATATATATATATATATATAGCACCAGAAGCCATCACATTAGTAATGTAATATATATTTGGCTTCAGCCAGATAGTCAAGGTTTCAATAAAGTAGCTTTACTTTTTGATTTCATCAACATATCTGGACAAAAATCTGGTGATATTAATTGAAATGAAAATTAATGGTACAATTATTGCAATTATTCACATTATTATCTTATTGTGTAAAATTTTATTCTCTACTTCCTTTTTATTAGTGGTTTATTTAAAAAAACTTTGGCTTTTTAATGTTTCATTTATTAGAGAGTTACTCTACATATGTTTCGGCTTTTTAGGCCTTTCTCAAGAGATGCTTCAGTGAATACTAAACTAAAAATGAGCTATATCTAATGGTGTGCATAATGCAATTTAGTTTTATTGCCTATCTATTTAAAATGGGATTTTTTTACATTTATATTATAGGTACTTAGAAGGCTATCTATTTCTAGTTCCTTTTTATTATTGAGGCTCTCAGCTATGTAACTTTCCGCAGTAGTAGCGCACTTCCATCCACCATGTCGCTTGATAGCTAATACATCAACTCTAGTATTTGCTAATAAAGTTGCCGACGTTCTTCTAAAAGAGTGTCCAGTATACATTTTGAAGTTCTCAAACTTTAGAAATTTCGCAATTTTACTTGGAATTGACGAAATGTATTTTTCCCGACAGGCTGGTTTAAGCACTTTCCATTTTGATATCGCATAAAGAAGCGCGGATTAATAGTCGTCATGTGGGATCTTGTATCAATGTACTTTTGAGTGTCGTCACTTTTTGTCACTGTAAATGTACGTGACATTCCATTTTTGGAGTCAGGAATGGTCAAAATTATGACTTCACTTATTTTAACATTGTCCATTTTCATTTCACAGAGTTCATTAGAACGGCATGCTCCAGCAACTCCCATTACCATTATGACCTTCATCAATAAGTATATATCATCGGGGGCTTCAAGCATGAACTTATTCACATCTTCCCTGTTAAACACATTCGATTTTTTGGGTCTATATTTTCCTCTATAAAAAGGGTGGTCTTCAACATCGAATACTCACACCATAAGCTTGATGAGGACTTCAATATAGCACTTTTTTCGTGGAAGTACGCCAAAAACAAGATTTCTGAGACTGCAGTAGCCATCTTGCTTTGGCACTAATTCTTAAAGGATTTATATACTGCTTCAAACAAGCAATATTCGCTGATTCTTCTATGTCTGAAACATCCATTTTGTCCACACAGAATCAAACAATTCGACTTCTTCATACTTTTCGCTATGAATTGTCAACTTGGCGTTGCTCTGGCAACGGATCACGGCTGCCTTCATAATTTAATGAGAATGCTATCGAATGTAATGATAATGAAAATCCAAAAATATATCCAGCATTTTTTTTATTTCTACTTAAATATGCATCTCAAACTTAACTTTCATTGCAAAAGCTCTTTTTTCGAACGCATTTTCAATGTTCAAGAAATTCATGCAGCTTTTTGTTGTTTTTCTAGCTAAAAAAAGGACATTTAGAATAATAGGCTCTTTGCGTTTTAAAATGTTGTTAAAAAGGCATCTTTTACCAACTTTTTTAACCTAGAAAAGTTTTGGCCTTTTTATTATAAAATAGCTTAATATAAAATGTTAAAATAAAAACATATTTGTTTTTTAATGAATAATTTACATTTCATACTGTTTTTCTTTTCGTTATTTAATTCATAATTATATATAGTTTTTGTTAAATGTCTGCATGGTGAACTGTAAAGTTATTAAAATTAGCATTTGTCCTTCTTAATGACAACCACACACCAGCACGATTTTATACGCGATCACTGCCATGGCGGCCAAATGACAGCATAGGATCGCCACCGTGATTGCTGCCGAGAACGCTTTAGTGTGTGCATTCCTTAAATAACTTGGTATATTAACCGTTAGCAGCTAAGAAATACGTTCTTTTTGTGCTGTCGTTACGCCACTGCATATCCGAAATAATTATACTGTATATTAAAGCAAATTTTACAAAATAAATAAGAAAAATATTTGCTGATTTTTTTTTGGTCTTAATAAATAAATTATTAAATTGGATCTAGGTCGTATCTACTAGGAGTAAACGCCAGACCCGACGACAGACGAATCACCCTGTACATGGGCGTGCCGACCATGTACTCTAAATTGATCGAGGAATACGAACGCGTATTCAAACAAGATCCCAAAATGGCCGACTACATCAGGAATACCCTAAAGAGTAAGGTAATCGTTTGTCTCTCTTTCTCTCTGACACACACTCTGCACATATAAACAATGAAATGGATGTTGATGAAGTCAATTTACGGGAAACTTTCGTGAAAGAGGAGGGTTTATGACTTGTTTTTTTAATTCAGTAAATTGACTGCGCTGGGTCATTATGATATGATTTTTTTTAGCATTTTCGTTTTTTTTTTTCAGATTCGACTGATGGTAAGCGGCTCTGCCCCCCTGCCGGAACCTTTGTATACCAGGTGGCAACAAATAACTGGGCATAAACTATTGGAGAGGTAAGGTTTAACACTCAATATGTTTCCTGTCTGGTTAAAAACATTGTAAATAATTGTTATCGAACTAACTATCAAATATATTTATTTATTTATGGCATAGCCTTTTTACAAGTATTCAAAGCAACTGATATAATATATATCTACAATACAATATACAGGATGTCCCATTTTCGTAGGTTTTACGGGGTTTCCAGCTTATGAGTAGAGATAGAGAGATGCGGTTTTCGCGACACCGTGCTACTTTTCGATGAAACTAAAGAGGCCGCAAACAGATTTGCCCTAACCATTTTAGTTTCCGTGCTACAGGGTGATTTTGAAAATTTGTCATTTTCGGACACCCCCTGTAACTCAGCTATCGTAAAATATATTTTAAATGTTTCAACTGGTATTTATAGATTTTTTCACGTAGAATTCAGAGGCGTACTCAGATTTTTGCTGAGAGTCATAGTTTTTGACATATTGGCATAACCTACTATTTTTTAAATGGGACACCCTATATATTATTTTTTCATCTTATTCTTCGTGTCGAGAGCTTTTCAAAAACATACCATAAGTCATATTTATTTTCATAAATAACATGAAAAAATGCATTTTTCTTTAAACGGATTTATGGCATAGCAGATCAATCGAAATAAGAGAAGGTGGCTGTGGGGCCATGGAAAAAGTTAACAAATATTTATTAACGAAATAACAAAGTAACAGCATCAGAAAAAATTAGGAAGTAGGTAAAAGGTAATAATTATAATTTCATTAAAACTACAAATATTGTTCAAATTGTAGACCATTATGTGTCCTACAAGTGTGACAAACTTTAAAAATTCTTTTTAATGCATTTTCTATTGTAAATGACTGTCTTTGTAACTCTGCAAAAGCGTTTTCGGTGGCCATTCTTAGTTGTTCTAAGTTTTCGTATCGCCTTACATAAACCTTGTTTTCTAAATAACCCCACAAAAAGAAATCTAAAACTGAGAGGTCAGGGGATCGTGGTGGCCATCGAACAGGTCCGTGTGTTCCTATCCATCTTCCAGGAAAATGGTCGTTAAGCCAGTTTTGACTTATTCTGGCATTGTGGGCTGGAGCTCCGTCTTGCTGGAAATAAATCCTATTTAGTTGAGCCAAGGGAACATCATCCAAAATTCCTAATGCGTCTTCTAGGATTCGCACGTAACCAATCGAATTCAGATTTCCTTCATATATTTGGTAAACTATTTTTCGGTTGAAAATAAAACAGGAGACATTGAATCCAAATCTGCCCTGACGCTCCCTAGGAAAAATAACATGGTTGTTTTCTTGACTCCAAAATCGCGTGTTGTGTCTATTTAAAATCCCTGAACTAGTAAAATGTGGCTCGTCTGACCAAACAATCTTTTTTTCAAAATCGATATCTTCTGCCTTCATATTTATAAACCAATTGCAGAACTCCAATCTGTGCTCTGCATCACCAGGATGCAGATGATGCACAAGTTTGTATTTATAGGGTTTGAATTTGTGCTTTTTCAAAATTTTCTGCACTTTGGTTTTCGGTACACCCGCCTCTTCGTCTATTTTCCTGCAAGATGTTTCAGGAGCTGTCTGAACGAGGGCTAAAACGTTGACCTCAGATTCTTCGTTGTCTTTATTGTAAGTTCGCGATCGAGGCTTGTTAAAAGATCCATATTGGCAAAGATTATTTTTAATTTTTTGAAAAATTCTTTTTTCTGGTTGTCTTCTCTCGGGATATCTAAGATAAAATAAAGCGAACCAATAAAGTCAAAATGCAGGAAGATACAAAAAAAATTAAAGAACTAACCTGTTCAGATAAAGCTCTGCCGCCTGATCTGCATCTTCATTAGACAATATAAAACACGCGTTCATATCATATTTCTCAAAATATTCAAATTTTTGATTCTGAGCCATATTAAAAACAATAATTATAATAGACGTCAAGAAAAATTTAAACGCAATAATGCCAAAAATGACAGCAGTAATGGCTGCCTGATCATATTTTTGTTGGCGTTGCCATGGCTACCACAGCCACCTTCTCTTATTTCGATTTCTGCTATGCCATAAATCCGTTTAAAGAAAAATGCATTTTTTCATGTTATTTATGAAAATAAATATGACTTATGGTATGTTTTTGAAAAGCTCTCGACACGAAGAATAAGATTAAAAAATAATATATAGGGTCTCCCATTTAAAAAATAGTAGGTTATGCCAATATGTCAAAAACTATGACTCTCAGCAAAAATCTGAGTATGCCACTGAATTCTACGTGAAAAAATCTATAAATACCAGTTGAAACATTTTAAATATATTTTACGATAGCTGAGTTACAGGGGGTGTCCGAAAATGACAAATTTTCAAAATCACCCTGTAGCACGGAAACTAAAATGGTTAGGGCAAATCTGTTTGTGGCCTCTTTAGTTTCATCGAAAAGTAGCACGGTGTCGCGAAAACCGCATCTCTCTATCTCTACTCATAAGCTGGAAACCCCGTAAAACCTACGAAAATGGGACACCCTGTACAGGGTGTTAGTAAATAAGTGCGACAAACTTCAGGGGGTAATTCTGCATGAAAAAATAATGACAGTTTGCTATATAAACGTCTGTCTGCAAATGATTCGTTTTCCGAGATAAGAGGTGTCAAAATCTGACGATTTATTTATTGCTCTAAACCGGTAGTTATTGCGAATTTTTTGACATGCAACAAAGAATTTTATATACATCATAGTCGCGCATAGGGGTAATAATCTCAATTTTTTAAAGAAAAAAATGGTATGCCACTGAAACATTTCAAATTTTTCGTATGGGGCGCGGTTGCAAAAAAAAAAACCATCTTAACATGTATTTTTCATTACTTTTATACATTACGAAGAACTACATAATACAATAATATTAAACTAGAACAGTAACACTAATAAAATTTTTGTAATTTTGCATTATTAAAATGAATTTAAGTGAATTTGACAATTCAAGACGGGGTTCAGAATATAGTATGAACGCAGCAGGGTAGATTTGGATTTTCTTCCAGAGAAATCCAAAGTCAGATACATTCAGGAATATGAAAAGTTCATGATAATTCTAACCGAATGCTTTCAAATAAAAAATGAACCTGATCAGATTTTAGGTTAAAATAGTCACTATAATCGTGGTGACTACAACAAAAACGACGGAATTGTAGTATAGGATCTGATATAGATGCAGATGTGACTCATATTAAATTTGATAACTCCAAGGCTACTATCAGTAGAATCAATTTTGTTGTAAAAAAAATAACATTTGGCATAACTGCAGTGTACAAGCCTCCCCCAATATCAGAAATGACTTTTATTCAGGATTTGCAAACATTCTTCGAAGCTCAACTAACTAATTCAATAGAGATTTTTACTGGCGACATTAATATAAATATCTTAAACAGAGAAAATAACATTATTAATGAGTACATTTCCGTAACATCAAGGTTTTGTCCCATATATCATTTCACCGACAAGAATTACTGCTGAATCTTCTACCTGCTTGGACCATATTTTTCTCAGGCTAAAATTTAAAACAAATAAAATAAAATTCAAATCTTTTAAACTAGATAGTGACATAACGGGCCATTTACCTATAATGTTAAGTATAAACACACAAGAAGAACCAACATCTAACAATCTACAAACAGACACTGGGCAAGCTAAACATATTTACATTGACTATAATTTACTTAACCAAAAACTCGCAACACAAGATTGGTCAGAAGTTTTAAATTTTACTAACCCTGATCAAGCAATGAATTTGTTTTTCAATACATTATAAAAGGGGAAAAAGATAAAAAACTGGATAACGAATGGATTAATTGTTTCAATTAAACATCGAGACAAACTCAAAAAACGTCTAATAAACCATTACTCTCTGGCTCTTCACACTGAATATAAAAATTACCGTAACTACCTCAATGAACTGATTAGGACACAAAAATCTAATTATTACAAAGAACAAATACTACTAAACAAAAACAATCTAAAAAAAATGTGTCAACTAATAAATGATGCCACAAATACCAATTCAAAAAAAGGGAAAGAAACACTTGCCCTCGTAAATAGAGACAACAATTTAATTGATAATAACACAGAAATGGCTAACTTCAGTAACCAATATTTCACAAATGTTGCCGTTGAATTGGAACATAAAATAAAAACCCCAAACAACCCTATATGACAAGATTTTTCTAATAATGCATCCATGTACTTGAAACAAGTTACAGATAAAGAAATTATAAAACAAATTGCCTCATTAAAAAATGATTGTGCTTCTGGCATTAATGAAATATCCTCTAAACTTATAAAAATTATTCATTTAAATATTTTAAAACCCTTGGTACAAATAATAAATTTAATTTTCACCACAGGTATAGTACCTAACCACTTTAAACAATCTGTAGTCACTCCTATACATAAGTCTGGGTCAAAAAGATGCATTGAAAATTATCGTCCAATAAGCCCTATCAGTAATTTTGCAAAAATATTCGAAACGTGTTTAAAGGACAGGTTGGTACAGTTTTTCAGTACTTTTAATATTATATCAAAACAACAATTTGGTTTTATTGAAGGGTTAAGTACATCAGATGCAATGTATTCCCTGTCATCTGATATTATAGAAAATCTCAATACTAATAAAAAATGTCTAGCCATATTCATTGATCTTTCAAGGGCCTTCGACACTGTCCCACACGACCTACTTGTTGGTGTCCTTGAACAGGATGGCATAGAGGGTACAGTGCTGAAAATGTTTGAAAGCTACCTTTCGGACAGTGTGCAACATGTAGAGTGAATGGTTCTCTCAGTTATCCATTAAAAATACGAATTGGCGTTCCACAAGGAACAATTTTAGGACCTATCCTGTTTATAACTTACCTTAACTCTCTCCTAAACTTAGAAATAAATGGTAAACAAATATCATATGCAGATGATACTGTCCTTCTTTTTACAGCTGATAATTGGAATGAGACTAAAACTAAGGCTATTAAGGGTTTTAAAAAAGAAAGCATTGGCTCGATTCATTTATTATTTAATAATATTGCAAAAACCAAATACATTGGTTTTTCAATCACAAACTCAAACAGACTTTCTTTTAATAATATCGATATAAATGAAAACATAAAAATAAATGAAGTTGACAAAATAAAGTATTAAGGGTCATAATGGACAAACATTTGAAATGGACAGCCCATATAGAATATCTGACTATTAAAATACGTAAATTAATACACAAATTTTATTTTCTAAGAGAATTTTTAACAACTAAATTATTAACTCAGGTTTATAAATCCTTAATAGAATCTCTCCTTAGGTATGGCTTGATTGTTTGGGGTGGCGCTTACAAAAGTAAATGCCACAATACAGAATTACATTGTTAAGATAATTTTTCGTAAGAACAAGCGTTTTCCAACTAGTCAGCTGTACACTGAAGAAGTTATTGGTCTTAACACATTATATATAATTGCGTGTTGCACGTTTCTACAAAAAAATATTAGATTGCAAAATTTTATTAGCCATTCTCACTTTACCCGACAAAATGAAAGTAGACATTTAAATATCTCCATTAATCACAAACATATAAATTTACGTTTTATAAATTACTTGGGACCTAAATTCTATAACATTTTACCTACAAACATAAGAGAAACCGAGAGGATTAAAAACTTTATTAAACTTACTAGAGAACATATTTTTAAAAATTTGGCACATTTTGACAGTTTTCTAAAATGAAAATTATATTTTTATGTTTTCACTTATTTTGAATTAAATAGTTATCCAAAACTTTGTGATTTTGAACAGGATGGATCTTTTTCTATAAAAATTAGCTTCCCTTTCCTACATGTGCTATTCCTTGATACACAATATGTATGTATTTGTATGGTGTTTGTTTTAGTGGTATTATTGTCTGGTACTCCAAAATTGACTGTTGTCTCTGAATATAAATTTGTTTTTGTCTTAATCAGTACATGTAGAATAAATATTGTAATTAGGTATATTTTGTAAATTGTATTTATTTGCTAAGTGCATATGGATGTTTCTACATCTAGGCACTAGTCTTGATTTAGGTTCTCTTATTATTATTATTGCAATATGTATTTTTCTGTACAATATTATTGAATTGAATAAATCTACTTGAAGTGCATCCCCAATCAAGAGGTGCTTCTAGTTTTCTTTCAAGAAATTTCAAAGAATTTTCGACCTTCCACAATGTGGTACAGGTACTTAATGATAAAATCTATGCTAAAAATTAAGAAAAACGTTGATATTAGCAGGCATTTTAAGAATTTACTGTGCTGAATACATGAAATCAAGTCCAACAAAATCAATGAAAGAGGATGTGGCCACAATGTGAGCCTTGTGGTACTCCAGAAGGCACCTTTAGAGGACTTGACAAACTTCCACTACACTTGACTCTTTGTGACCTACCTGTCAAGATACTTTCAATCCAGCCCAACAAGCTGCCACCTACACCCAATGCCCCCAGCTAAGATATTAACAAAAGGCATGGTTGACCTTATCAAATCATCGGAGATCTCCGCTTCAATATTATAATATATAATTCCTTTATTTAGCATTTAGCTTATACATAAAAAGTATAATAAAACTTATCTTAATCAAAACAAACACTCAAATATATCAATAAAATAAAATTTTTACAAATCACTTCATGTACAATTATTAGAATATAGTATGTATCACTCTCCCATTAGATGTCTTTTTAAGAGTTTTTTAAATAAATCCAATTATGGACCATCTTTAATTATCTGTGGCAAAGAGTTAAATTCAATCAAACCTCTATGGTTAAGTGCTTTCTCAGTACTCCTCTTATTTTTCATATACACATAAAAATTTTTTTTATTTCTTGTTGGATAGGTACATATAGACTCGTTCATGACAAGTTTTTCTGTCAGATAGTTAAGAGTTAATCCATTTTTAATTTTATAAATAAGGATTAGCACTTGATATTTCAAAAATGATTCTATAGAGAGCCAATCTAATGCCGTCAGCATATTTCTTATAGGTGTCTAGGTCTTTTTTCCCCAAAAGTTAATCTCATACATCTGTTTTGAAGTTTTTGCATCCTGTTTAGCTCATTTTTGTTAGCAAAATAGAGTGTTGAGGAGCTAAAGACCAAATGTGGAAGGATTAATGTGTTAAAGACAGTAGTCTTGGACCAGCAAGTAAGATATGGTGAAACTCGTGACAAAAATTATTGTTTTTGGTTATCTTTCCAATTATATACAATATGTGTTCTTTAAAACTAAGATGCTTATCAATAATAAAACCAAGATATTTAATATTTTCTACTACTTCTAAATTATCACTAATTATATTTAAATTACTTGATATGAATTCATTTTGAACTTTATTACTTCCTATAAGCATAAATTTCGATTTTTGTATATTTAATTTTAGTACATTTTTATTAAACCATTTATAGAGATGACTTAGTTCTAAATTTATTGTGGAAGTTAAGTGGGTTAAATCCTTTGAATTGAAACACGGCAATGTGTCATCTGCAAACAAGTGTAAAGAACAATTTTTTATTACCTGGTTTATGTCATTAATATAAATTAAAAATAACATCGGACCTAATGTACTTCCTTGTGGAACACCATTATTGTTAAACACTTCTGCGGAAATTTTGTTATTAATTTTGGTAACCTGCTTTCTATTTTCAAATAATCTACAAACCAATCAAGGGCAGTATTACTTATACCAATTCCCTTCAATTTGCTTACCAGTATATCCCTATCTATAGTTTCAAAGGCCCATTGTAAATCAAGGAACACTGCTTCTGTTGCATAATTATCATCCAATCAGCCTCAATGGTACCGTTTATTTTTGGAATTGGGATTACTGTAGATAACTTCAATAAAGATGAAATCTGTCCAGTTTCTAAAGAAGTATTTATGATGTTCAGAAGTGGCTCTTCTATATTACTGTAGATATTTTTTAAAAATTCAGGTGTTAGTTCATCTGGACTTCCTTTGTTGGGCAATGAAAATAAAGTTTCCCTTAGCTCTATGTTATCAATTAAGCAAAATGAATCAAAATGGTCTTGAAGACTAGAATTATTTATACTTGGTGTCGTTTCTGGTCCTATATTCGTTTTATCAATACCACGTATTATATTATTAATATTTTCCACAAAATAAATATTCAAATTATCTGCAATTTCTTTTGAATTAATCAAAATGCTATTGTTGATTTCCGGTTTAGTACTAGTTTTTTTATTAGTTGCAGAAATTAATTGGCTTAATGTTTGCCACATTTGCTTAGCATTATTTTTTGATAAATCTATTTTGGTTTGATAATATTTTTTTCTTTCCTCTCTGATAACTGACACCACCTTATTTCTACATTGTTTGTAATTCAATCTATTATCTGCCGAATTATTTATTTTTAATTTTTTATAGCTATTGTCCCTATCCTCAATTGCTTTCTCAACTCTGTCATTATACCATTCTTTAAAGTTTGGTTTTATTACTTTTTCATTTTCATATTTCTAATGTATTATTCATAACAAAGCTTTCGCAACACTGGACAGTGATCTCTTAAACTGCAAAATTAACTATAGAAATTGTCTTTATTTGTCTCTCTATACTGTTTGTGAAGAGCTTTTTTGCAAATTTGGGAAACGTAGATGTTTTAAATCAATTTAGGGGAACAAACCTCTACTACATCATACAAAATATTATAGAAAAAGGCTATGGCTTCATCTATATTCTCTAAATTCAAAATTTCCTCCTAACTAACAGAAGCAAGATACATATTTACTTGAAAATAATCACAGTTTCTAAAATCATAGAAATATTGCTCCCATATTCCACAGTCTTAACAGTATAATTCAAGTGAAGATCAAAAGGGATGGCGCTATGATGTATACTGTGTTTAAAAATCGCATCAGTAGATTTATATGGTGTAATACCACTAAGACGACAAAATACAAGATCTAAAGCCACTCATCTATTATTTAAAACATTATTTACTTTATATAAATTAAAAAAACTAAAACAATTGGCTAAAATCAAACCAGGTGAGATCAGTGGATCATGAACTATTAAACCATACTGGTCATTAGTCCAATTACATTCCAGTACATTATAATCACCTAATATCATAATTTTACTATTAGTATAAGAATTCAATATATTCTCAACAACATTACAATGATCAACAAATAAATCCAGGCCTGAGTTAGGGGGTAAATAAACACAACCCATAATAATCACTTCTGTGTTGAGTATAAGTAACACAAAAACCTGTTCAACTTTAGTATCTATTAAATGTATTGTCTTAGGGCATAAGTTTTTCTTTGTAACAATTAGTACCCGACCTCCTTACAATTTTTCATTATTCATTTCACAGTGGTCCACTCTAAAAAACATCAAAATCCAACAATAATATACACACTTGTATTCGATGCTTGTTGAAGTTCTAACAATTTAGTTCTGATACCACTAACGTTTTGGTAGCAAACTTGGATTTTTGTTACAAATCTTTCACTGTCTACCTCTTCTGACAGACAAATCTTTTAATCCTGCGGACTGTTTATCCGTAAAACAGGAAAGTTTTCATTCTTTTGCTTATCAAAAAAATCTTATTACTACCCCTTTTGGCTGAAGACATTAATTTATCCTTGATTGAAAATTCAACGGAGTTTAAATGCCTGGTTAAATCTCTTTCTAGGGAGTAACTCCACAGTAACTTCATTATTTTCGGAACTATGTTTTCTAACATGATTTTCAATAAAATTCGCGGAAATCCCTTGTTTTATTCTGCCTACATATATTAGCGCCTATTCAGTTTTAGAACCATCCCTTGAAAGTGCAAAGGATTCATTTCCTATAATAACATTTCTAGTATTTATGTTTTGATTACGTCGATTTATTTTATAGGTTACCAGCTGAATTCTAATTCGATGGGCAATTACTATTGGTAATTACTTTATTATGGTTATCTGTAGCAACATTGGACTCTGGTTGAATATTGGCAACACTGAGTTTCTGAATTTGCTGCTAACTTCTCAGAAACAAATTTTAACGTTGATGGACTGCTAGATTTCAGTTTCTGGTACAGTTGTAAAAGCAAATTAAATCTTGTGTTTTGATTGGTTGCTGTTGGCGAGAGACAGTGTATAAATATTTAAAAAATCAGCCTGAAAAAGTGTGATATGAATATGAACTGTTAATATTGTGGTACCAATTCAACATAGAATAATATGGCGGCGAAATAAAATATTTGTAGGTTTTACATAGCTTCAAGCTCAGCTTTTCTAAATGCCAAAAAACTGTCTGCCTGCGTCATAGCTAAAAAATTACTTACCCGATTGATTTCAAACTTTGATCAAAAATCTTATGGTCTTATGTGTGGAATGTTAAGAAAATTATTATTAAAAAACGAATTATCCAAATTACCTTGAATTAGTTCTACATAGAAATGAACTGGTAACATTTTGTTGTGGTTCTAAGGTGGCGGCCCAAGAAAATATTTAAAAAATCAGCGTGAAAAAAAGTATTTTATAGATTAATTTTAAATTTTGTGCAAGCATTAAGTGTAAGTAACTAATAAAATTGTGGTACAAGTTCAAAATAGCAACCAAATGAAATACAGTGGTGGCTGGCGGGTGAAAAAGTAAGTGAAATGCAAATGAAGCGAGAAAATATCGCAATAATTTTTTTTCAGATTTTTTTTTATATATGGGAGGGATAGAATATTTTTTACGATTTACCTAAATTTTGTATACTAAATCAAGTCTCCTATCCTTCATAGCAGCAAATTTATTTATAACATCGTCATAAAATGGATGAGTTGCCCTAATCTCATCCAGACATTCCTTTTGAATTTAAATATTGCCTAGAGAAGTAAGTCTTTCTTGAGATATTGTATTTCTTAAATAAGTTTTTACACGTTTGGGGCAAGAAAAACTTCTTTCCACTGAAGCACTTGTCGCCGGTATTGTCAAAATAATTTTTTGGGTTTTTCGCCTTAGAAAATTGGGAAAAAAAAATATAATTACCCTATAAATTGAATAGATAGGCTTAAGTTCTGGGTCCACTATGAAGGTACCCGAGGAACGACACTGAAAAATGTTTGTTTTCTGAACGTTTCGAGGGAAAGTCTACCCCCGTCTTCAGCAAACCTACAAATAAAATACTGAAAGCAGAATATTTCTTATGTTTCGTATCAGAAATATAACCAGAATGGCTAATCCCTGACAAAATGTCAATGAATGTCAATTGAAAGGTGTTATTTTTAATTGTTAGAGTAAGGTGCGAAATATGTGTACCTATAGTATGTTCATTTTAATTTATTGTATTTTGAGGTGTCCTTTTTTTACTTCAGTATTTAGCAAATTTAACCAAGTGTTATTAAAACTAAAGGAACAAGATGCTACACAATTATCTTTATTTAATAATATTAAGGCACTTTCTTTTATTTTACGTTTTTTGGAACATGGTTCTTTTGCTAAAATACTAGAAGCATTCCAATTAATTTTATGATTGTTATCTAGTGCATGTTGGCAAATGTTTGATTTTTGAAATTCCCTATTTTTTATGTATGTTTGGTGTTCTTTAATTCTTTTGGCTACTGGCCTAGAGGTTTCACCTATGTAAAATTTATTGCATTGACACGGAATTTTATAAATAACATTTTTTGTATTTTCTTGTTCATTGCTAGGTTTTGTTTTTGTAAGTTTACTTCTAAGTGTATTTTGTGTTTTAAAGATCGTTCTGATGTTAAAACGTTTACCTATTCGTTTTATTTTACCTGATAAATTAGGTATGTATGGTATAAAGAGGTTTGTAATTGGTCTATTTTGGATTTTTTTGTCTTTTGGATTCTCAAATTCATAAAAACATTTTTCAACGAAATCATTAGGATAATTGTTTTGATTTAAAACATCTTTTATAAAATTTTTTTCTTTAATAAAATTTTGACCTTTGCAAATTATTTTTGTTCTATCATATAGACTTTTTACAACTCCCTTTTTAACCATGATTGGATGATTTGAGTAAAAATTTAAGTATCTGTTTGTGTGTGTAGGTTTTCTATATACTTTTGTTTCAAAACTGTCTATGTCTTTTTTAATAAGTATGTCTAAAAATGGAAGTTCTTGGTCTGTTTCCTTTTCAATAGTAAATTTAATTGTTGGTCCTTTGGTGTTAATATGATATAAAATTATTATTATGTTAATTTAAGGTTGGTCGTCATGTGCATAGATACAAAAAGTGTCATCAATGTATCTCCACCAAATGAGTGGTTTATGATCGTAATTTTGAATATAATTTAACTCAGAGTTTTCCATAAAAATATTACTTAGTAAAGGAGATAAAGGAGACCCCATAGCCATCCCAAAATTTTGTTGGTAATATTCGTTTTTGTATTGAAAATAAGTGGTTTTTACACAAAAAGTTAGTAATTCTAGAATAGTATTAATGTTTAATGATGTACGTTCACTAAGATTGTTATCATTTTCAAGTTTATTTCTTACTATGTTTAAAGTTTTATCTACAGGCACATTTGTAAAAAGACTAACGATATCAAAACTTGCCAGTGTATTATTTATATTTGTTTGAATATTAGACAAGTTCTCAAAGAAGTGTTGTGAATTTTTTATATATGAATTAGTGTTACCTACTAGTGGTTTTAATATATTTAAAAAAACCTAGCTAAAGGATGTGTCAGTGAGTTTACGCTACTTACTATTGGTCTTAATGGTATGTTTGGTTGAATTTTTGGTACCCCATAGAAATGTGGTGTTTTACTGTGGTGTGGTGTTAATTTAAATCGTTCAATATTTATAAATTGGTTTTTATGTTTTTTAAGCATAGTGTATATTTGTCTTTCTATGTGTTCTGTTGGATCTTTATTTAATTTCGAGTAAGTGTTTTAAGTGTAAGTATAAGTTCTGCTGGAAGAATTTTAATTGTGTTATCTGATGTGTTTTTAGTGTTTTTTGTTCTATGGGGGTGAGATTTTGTCTAATTTTAAGTGGTTTTTCAAGAGCAATTTTAGTTCTAATTCTAAATTCATCTTTTTGATCATCTGGTAGATTTTGAGCCGTTTCTTCAATTGCTGAAATGATATCAAAGTTAGGAATTGTTTTTTGTGTAACTGAAAAATTCAAATCTTTAGAAAGAACAAGTTTTTCAGACTCTGAAATTTCTCTATTTGATAAATTAACTACAGTTTTATTTATTAAATTGTTATTTTTAAGAAAATTCATTTCATTATTTAATTGCTCTTGAAAAAGTTTATTAAATTTATTTAAGTGAATTTGTTTTTGTTTTTCAAAATTTAATTTATAGCTATATTGAACACAGTTACATATGTGATTATAATCATATAAAGAAATTTTTTCGTGTAAATATCTCTTTATGTTGTCAATTTCAACTTTAATTTAAGTTTTATTAAATCTATGAAATTGTATTCTCTTTCTCTATTAACATAATTAATAATTTTATATAGTTTAGCATTTTCTTTTAAAGTGTCAGCTATAGTGCTTTGATTTTTTTACAAATGTTTTTAGCATTAATTAATTAATATTTGAAATAACTGAACTATAAACTGAAATTAATAAACATAATTTATTTAATATCTTTTACATTAAATTCTTAGTTCATCTTACTCAAGAATACATGCTGGTATTGTACTATAAATAAACTAAATAATTAATGAATACCTAACTTGAGGGGACTAATCAGGCTTAAATTATAAAATAATTTGCGTGCCTTGATAGCTCCCGAAAAAAAAATACTTACATGGTACGTGACAAACGGCTAATGAAGGGCAGACGCAGTAGGCAGAGGGACCATATAAACCAGAGCAGATAGAGGATAATATAAGAAAGCTTATAGTTAATTTAAAAATAATGGAGTGAAATAGTCTTTATTTTGCTGGATAAAACTCTTGTGTTTTTTCAAATTTTTGTTATTTTCTAAAATTATTTTTTTTTAAGTGATTGGGCAACATATTAAACATTCTGGGAGCAAGATACGTAATAAACCTAGAGCAAAAAGAATTATGGGAGATAGGCGCAATCAAATTTTCGTTAACATTGGTTCGTGTTAGATAGATATGAGATTTCATTGAATATGCAGTTTTTATTTTATTAATGTATGTAAGACATGATAAGGTGTAAAGATTACGAATATTGAGAATATTATTTAGGTTATATAAAAGAGAAGTCGGATACCTTCGACGTTTATGTAAAATTATTTTTAAAACACTATTTTGACAAGTTGCTAAAATTTTTAGGTGTGAGTCATATAAGCCTCCCCAAACAGTAATGCAGTATCTTAGAATTGATTCAACCAACGAGTTATACAGTATCAAAATAAGATTTTTACTTAAAATATCCCTAAGCTGAAAGAACTTATAAAACATTTTTTTATTAATTTTTGTTCATTCCATTTTAAATGTTTATCAACAATGACAAATAATTTTGTGTGTTTATTTTAAGACAGTTACAGTTTATATTTTTTTATCACATTGCAATGAATGGACTTTTAAAAATTCTGTTACTGGTTGATCGACATTTGTTGGGGAAAAGGTCATAAAGTAGGTTTTTTTTAATATTGAGACTTAATTTACTGGCATTAAGTCACTTGTGAACAATACCAAGACCCGGCTCTGCATGTCGGTATGTCTCCTCCCAAGTTCGGCTGCAAATAGTAGTGCGGTATCGTCTGCATATGAATTGAATTTGAATTGAATTGAATTGAATTGAATATATATTACGTGCATTAACTATAATACAGTTTTACACTTGTCAAAACGGTATAATATAAAATAATATAAAATTTAAGCTAATCTAATAATAAAGTTTAAGTAACAAATGAAACACGATAAAATAATAGGTATAGGCACAAGTTATAGAGTGTCACAATTATATAAAAGAAGAGAAAAAAAAAAGAAAACATATTAAACAGAGAATCTAGTACATACTATAAAAACTATCGACAACAAACAAACAGAAAATTTAAAAAATAACAAAAGGAAATTAGAGGTTTAGGGGTGTGGTTTCATATTCTTCAATGCTATAAAAGGCTTTTTGAATCAACTCATTTTTTATTAGGGCTTTGAATTTCTTTTCACTGGCAGCCTTACTATCTGGTCTTAGCTTGTTGTAAAGATTAACAGGCAGAGAATTGTTAATACTTCTTTGGACTCTAAGCATTGGATGCCTTAATAGGCACGCATTTCTTGTACTGTATTCATGTACATCTGAGTTGTATTCCAGGTTACTTTTATTTTTATGAATTTCCAACAAACATTGAAAAATGTAGAGCGAAGGGACAGTCATGATGTTGTACCTGACAAATAGTGGCCTACAGTGCTCTCGGAAAGCGACGTGATACAACCTTGCAGTCTTGTATTTAGATTTCCAATTTTATTAATATATATGAGAAAAAGTATTGATCCTAACACTGTTCCCTGTGGTACCCCGGTAGATATTATAGCACTTTCACTAAGAGTATCGTTTATTTTTACTTTCTGTTTCCTACCCGTTAAATAATTCTTTATAAGAAGCAGAGGACCACCACGTATACTTATTTCTTCTAATCTTTCAAAAAGTATATTGTGTGCTACTGTGTCAAAGGCTTTAGTGAGATCTAGAAACACCGCTAGAGCCTTTTGTCTATTTTTATTGTGATCAAATATACCGCTAATTAACTCAAAAACTGCATCGTCTGTTGATTTATTATTTCTAAAACCGAATTGTCTAATATATAAGAGTTTATTTTCTTCCAGATAATCGACTGCCCTTAGTTTAAGACATTTCTCAAAAAGTTTAGCAAAGTTATTAATTACTGAGATAGGTCGATAATTTGTTAATAATGTTTGATCATCTGTTTTAAAAACTGGTGTAACTATTGATGTTTTCCAAGCCCCAGGTATATTAAATGATTCAAGACATAAGTTATATAAATATAGCAAAGGTTGTATAAGAAATATGTGCATCTGCTGTATAAAATCAACAGTGGGCCCATCTTCCCCAGGAGAAGAATACTTTTTAGTAACTTTATGCGTTTGATAAGCTCATTCTGCTCAATAGGTCTTAAAAATATTCATTTTTTATTTACCTTGTTTGGGTTCGGATGAATATGTCTTTTCGTATTTAGATTTTGGTCAATATTTTTTTGAATTTGTGCTCCTATATTTACAAAAAAATTATTAAACATATCAGCAATGTCTGCTTCCTTATGAAAGTAGGTATTGTGCTCAAAAATGCAGAAGTTTTTTGATTTGTTATTTTTTTTACTATCAGTTATTTCATTCACTATTCCCCAAATTTGTTTGTAATCATTCTTTGCATCTGATATTTTATTTTTGTAGAATGTGTTTTTAGTTAATTTTATAATCCTGTTTAATGAGTTTCGGTATTTTTTATATTTGTCTAATAAGGCTAGAGAGTAATTTTTATTTAGCTGTTTTTTTAACTGATCTCGATATCTTATTGAATTTACAATTCCTTGTGTTATCCACGGTTTTCTCATTCTATTTTCGCTGTTTATTTTTTTAAAATATGTACATTTACTTATAAATAAAATTATTCTATTTACAAATACCTCAGTTTTTTATAATTTACTTGTTTCTTAATTTCTAATTATTTATGCATGAATAGTAACCATTTTGTGCTAAAATATTTAAGTATTTGTTAACATTGTTATCGAATTCATTCATTATATTTATGTTTAGGTCTCCTACAAAAATTTTTGTGTCCCGGGGAATTAAGTTATCAAAATATTAATCGATATCCTCTAGGAATGTATCTATATTAGTTGACGGTGATCTGTAGCAAGCTGTTATGCTATAAATCTCACTACATAACTCAAAACAACACCTTAGCAAATTTGTTTCACTAAGTTTATAAAGTTTACTCTGCACAGGAATTTTATTATTTACATATATTATCATCCCATCGTTCTTATTTTTAAAAGAGTTGTTATGAAATGTTGTAAATCCTTCAATTTTATAATAATTTATATCTTCGACTTTAAAGGTTTCTGATAATATTATAAAACTAATACAGCTTAAATTAATTTGATTTAAATATATTGTCAGTTCTTCAAAATTTTTTTGTAAACTTCTTATATTCAAATGGAGAATGTTTAAATTACGTTTATTTGAGAAATACTCTACCTGCTCAATGCCGTCAAATACCTCCGTCGAAAACGCTCCGTACCCATCCACTTCATCAAAATATCTGATATCATATTCTCGTGAAATTGATGTACTTCCAATAAAAATTTGAATAAAAATCAAAAACAATTATCAAAAAAACAATAAAAAGTTGATCATTTAAATACATTATTGACTCCAGAAACTCAAAATAAATTTAACAAAAGTACACTTTTGCAGTGATAGAAATATAATACACACAATATTGTTTCTATAAGTCATTGCGGTCTTTTATTTGAATTATATTATTGTCTTTTTTTAAAAATATATTTCCGAATCTGGTAAAAATTGTTTTTTTTTTATCATATTCCCTAATAGCTTCTTTGTATAGCTGAGTTTTACTCTTGATTAGATCCTCAGCGATTCCAATTTTGGATCCTTTTAGTTTGCTACAGTTCTGGAAAATTTGCGATTTGAATCGGTACTTGTCAAATTTGACAATTACGGGTCTTGAGTTTTCTCCATTTTTTCCCACTCTATAGCGTCGGACAATGTCTTCTTTTTTTATCTGAATTCCCATTTTTGCAACAAAAAGGTCTACCCATTTAGTTGGCAGTTTTTCCCCAGTCTCCTCGTCTAAATTATAAACACATATGTTGTTCATTTTAGTTGTTTGCGTTAAATTCTCGATACGTGCGTCAAACCTTTGAATACACGTAGCCTGTTGGTTTATAGTTTTTTGCATTGCTTCCAATTTATCTGCCACCTTGGACAGCAGTTTTTCGATAAAATTAACGTCACACAATAATTCTTTTACAGCTTCTTTAATTGACAATTTCAGATCATTATTCACTTTTGGGGGCATTTTAATTTCGACGAGCGACTTTTAGAACACTAAACTATTCGTTTATATAAAAATATTGATTTAATGTGTGTTTTTTCTGTCTTCTATTCTGTGTCTATTCAGCACGAGTACATACCATACCATATATTTAACATTCCTGCAAATCCTTCCTTATTCCACACTGAATATTTATTGGAAACTAGTAAACAAGGCCAGCAAAACAATTTTTGTAATATTTGATTGCTACATAACCATTTGTACGCCGAAAACCAGGATGAAGATTATAACTCTGATCTTGTTTCTTCCATCGATTAAATGATAAAATTAAATTTCCAACAAAATGCAAATCACATCCGTGATCGGATTCATCAATAATGTACATTAATAAACCCGAGACCAAATAAAGTTGTAACAACGCCATAAATAAATATAACACCAAACAGTGAAGCAAACTGCGAAGGAACTATCCGGTTGCAGCGAAATCCGCGAAAATAAAAGTAAACAACCACCGCAATCTGAACGACACGTGGGTGTAGTGTACTGCGCCTGCAAATCACCGAGACCGTTGTATGGCGCTGGGCTGGACGTCATCACGTACGCGTTGTCATGGCAACGTAGTGTAACGTTACACTTTTACGGTAACTAATTATGATTTTGCTAATTATATTTTGTCATTTACCAAGATGTCAGGAACTAAGTTTTTGGAAGTTATTTAGATTCTTTGACTATTTTCATTATTATAAGTACTTAATATTGTATGACTGACAGCTTGGTATATTATATACATTTTATGTTTTATATTTACAGATGCTGAGGGTCTGGTTGTTGAAGCTTTCTTTAATGCCCACATATAAAAGGGCCATATTTTTATAAGAATTTCATTATTAGATGTTCATTCACCTATAGTTTTTCTATTATCTTACCTTGACATAATTTTAATCAGAAACAAATCCGTTATAAAAAACCTAGTTGGGTATGAGCTGTTGTGATACAAACTAAACAAGATATTTCCAATATTTCCATTGTAGCCTGGTAACGCTACATAAATCAGAAACATTTGGTATATACCTCCGATTTCGTTTGTCGCCTTTTAAATCTCGTTCAGTTCATTAAATGATTTGTCCTTTTGATAAAATGTAGTTTAAGATGTTACCTATATTGTTAAATGTCCGGTAAACACATGTCCGGGGTTCATTAAGCAAGGGTTATTTATTTAAGTAGCTCTCCAAATGGTTGGTTTAAAAAGCCTTGTTTATTTTCGTTTTATAAATTGGGTTAAGGGACAACAAGTTTGACGTTTTACTGTGTGCGGCGACGCACAGTGGATCGAATCAGTGTTATATAGGGACATTGGGTTGTTTTCCAAAATTAAAAGCTTTTGAAATCCAATAGAATATTCGTTTCACAAACACCCCAGGCCACTGGAAAAGCACCATGAAAGCTGTTGAATCACTTGTTATACATAAAAAAAAACATGATTTTGAAGGGAATTAAAAATGTATTAAAACATAAAGAAATATTTAGTTAAATCCGTGGGCCAAATTAAAATATATGAATGTAATTGAATGGTATTATTTAATAATTTACAGTGAAGATATTTGTCAAGAAGTAAAAATATGATGACGGTTTTCATTGATACTTTTTTTTCTCAGTGGCGTGCTCAACTCAAGTGTATTAAGGCAAAAATTAAAAAAATATATATATTGGTTGACTTTTAAAAAAATGCTTAAAACCGCATGGCTTGCAAACAACTGGAATAATAAGCAGACCCATTCACCTATTTACGAGCATCAACATTTCTTGCCCCAACTTGCCCCCTTGCAAGAAATATGAATTTTAATTTATTTGAAAAGGGGTCAAGTAAGCGTATTTAGCGAGTTCCGTGACATGCCGCGTGTTGATCGCGTCATCCTGGAAATTCCATAATGATAACTGAAACCTTCGCAAGAATTACTTCGTTATTAGATCATACAGCCAAAAGAATTTTGGATTTTACGAATTGTGAGCCTAATATTGAATTGACGCTTTTTGGCAAATGTGGCTTTGATGGAGCGTCCGGACAAAGCGTTTATAAGCAGCGTTTATCTACTGACTCTGACAACGATGATGACTCCAGTATTTTTATGACTGCGTATGTTCCACTAAAACTAGTGTATACTACTGACCATTCAAAAGTAGTTTGGGAAAACAAAAAGCCATCATCTACATTCTATTGCCGACCCCTAAACTTCCAGTTCATCAAGGAATCCAAAGAAACCATTTTAAATTGCTGGCAGGCTTTGAAAGATGAGAAAAGCTTGCTCACGAACACTAGCATTATGGGAATATCCATTACCCACGAATTATATCTAACCATGATAGATGGTAAAATTTGTTCGTGTTTAGCTGGAGCCACATCAACAATGGTTTGCTACATTTGCGGTGCTAAACCCACCGAAATGAACACTCTTGAGGTGAATTTACTTACTTAATTAATTAATTAATTAATTTGTTGTATAAATATCCTGATTGTAATAGTTAATGAACGATTTTGAATATTGTAGGCAGTCTCGAAAAAAACAGTAAATAAAGAGCATTACAACTTCGGCATTTCTAGTTTGCACTCCTGGATTAGGTGTATGGAATATATATTACATGTATCCTATAATTTAAGCTTTAAAAAATGGTCTGCAAGAAGTGCACATGAAAAGGAATTAAAGGATCATAAAAAAAAACAGATTCAAAAAAGGTAATATTGTGGATGTCTAGTAAAACATACAATTTACCCCATTTTTTTCAACCTTTATACGATCCTTTTCAAAAAGTTCTATAGTGATTCAATTTATTTTTTAAGGTTCAAGGAAGAACTAGGGCTAAATATAGACTTCGTTAAACAGGGGCATGGAACGTCAAATGACGGAAATACGAGCAGAAGATTTTTCCAAAATTATGAGAGATCTGCAGCTATTACGGAAATAAATGAAAATTTAATAAAAAGATTTTATGTCATACTCCAGGTTTTGGCATCTGGAGAAAAAATTAACACCCAAAAATTTGACAAGTACGTAAAAGACACTGCGAAAATTTGTATAGATTTGTACGGATGGTATTACATGCCAGCCTCAATCCATAAATTATTGCTCCATGGAGCTGACATTATTGATAATTTTTGGTTTCCCATCGGTCATCTTTCTGAGGAAGCCGCTGAGGCCAGAAATAAGCATTTCCACCGTTATAGAGAAACGCATTCTCGAAAATGCAATAGAAAAAGTACCAACGAGGATATTTTACACAATCTACTTCTGTCATCGGATCCATTAATTTCTCATTTGAGATCAAGCTTTGCTGCAGATCAAAAAGTAACTGGCAATCATTTTTCAGAAGAGGCACTTTCTTTGTTATGTAATGTGTAATTTTTTTTTAAATGAGTTATTTGCAAAATTATTAAAGTTCTTAATGTAAAAACAATAAATTTTGAGTTTTTTTCCAGAATTTTTGTCCTTTATAACTATTGACCGCATTTTAACATCGATTTCTCAAAATAATATGCTTTAGGAAAATATCGGGTTTTACAGTGAATGTCTTCATAGAACGGCTAGCGATTAATTAATTATCGATAGCCATTCAATGTCTCAAGAGCGTATGTATGGGAGGGGGGATACAGGGCCTCCCGTCCCGCCTACGTTATAGGAAATTTAGAAAGAATGTCAAAGTTTCCCCCTTGAACCCAACCTGACATAGAAACTTTGACATTCTTTCTAAATTTCCTATAACTGAAAATGTATAATTCTGTTTTTAGTTAGGTGAGACTTTGGGGCTCAGAACCCTCCCCCCCCCCTTGATATTAGCCTAGATCCGCCACTAGTTCAACACTTCTAATATTAAATACCTACATTCTTTATACTTATATGAAGCGATTTTATCGATTTTATATGTTTATGGTTATGCATTTAAAAATATACATTGAATCAAATTTTAGGATGTCCGCCATCTTGAATATTGAACAAATGTCATATTTTCTATGAATGTCTATGAGAGTATAACGCCTCAGCTTTCCAATAAAATCAAAATCATCGAAATCGGACGAATAGCATAAAAATTATGTCCAATGTCCCGATTTCCCTATGCTTCGATCCACTGTGCGACGCTAAAATCCTTGCTTTGGCCTTTTCCATGAATGACTAAAAGCCATACGATTCCGTCCGACCACTTTACTTTCATTTTTATAAAAACCTAACATTTTAAAGATTGAATTATTTAGGACGAGGCTTACGTAAAGATTAGAGGAAAATATTAAAAAATAACAACATAAATTATTCAAAAATAAATATTTAAATTGAATGTATGTTAAGATTTATTGTAATAAATAATGTATTCTGAGTTGCCTATCTTTTTAAAAATCTTTTATTTTTGTCAAATAAATAAGGGGGAAAGAGACAAAATATAGGGACATTAAAATCAAGTTTTGCATGGAGCACTTTCAACAGTTTAGTTTTTTGGCCAAATTCCTACCTTTTTTTTTAAACCTTTTTTTCTTACTAAACCTTAGCTGAAAATCGTCTTGGAACGAGTTCGAGCTATTTCGTTTTGACTGTGGCTGTAAAACTACCTTTAAAAAGGCTGGTCCTGTTTTATAGTTATTTTAAATTTTGTGTTAAACAGTGGTCAAATAACAGCCAGGTAATTATTATTTTAATTTATTTAGCAAGGTTCTTTCATTTAATTTTAATTTAAACAATAGGTTACAATGGATTTTTTTTCCTTTTTACAGCTCAGCGGCCACATAGCAAATAGCACATTTTAGTGCACATTGAACTTATTAGCACATAGCACATTGCTATTAAAACCTTGCATCTTAACGCACGTTTGCTTTTTATAGCCTTTAAAGCATTTTGAACATTTTTGCACCCACATGATTGTGAGGTACTTTTCACGAGAAACAATTGGTTGAAGCAAATAACCCTAAAGGTTGGGGTTACCTTTGAAGTTGAAGCAGTAATTGTACATTAAGAAAGAGCCCCCTCTTTACCGAAGAGGTTTTGGAATTTTACCTCTAGCCCAACAACCAGGCCCCAGTAACTCCAGTTTTCCTGCCATTTGGTGAGATTTTTAAAAAAGCTTTATATTACAGTAGTACCTTTTTTACACATATTTCTATTTATAAACAATTTAAACTACATTCTCTCATAAAAAGGTTTTTTTTTTAAATAAAGCAAATCATAATATTAAATAGTGTTTTACTGGTTGTTTCAGTACCTTTACGAACACACGGGTAAGGGGTGTATGAAGGCGGTGCAGTAAGTTCTGTTTTACGTGTGTTGGCGCCCTTCTTTCATATTTATAATTTTCACTTGCCTCCTTCATACACCAAGGAAAGGGATTGAAAATTTTGAACTCCCCCAAAGCCGAACTACCGTATAAGCTAGCCAACAGGTCGTAAGTGCAAACTTTTATTATTGCACTTACATAAGAACTCTTTATAACGTGGGTTTTATAACACTAGAGTTTACGTTATAGTAGTAGGAAAATCGTAAACTGAACATGGCACCTCTAGCAGTTGAAGCGGTTTGCGCCACTGTTATAGTTGCTATAATAAAGTTCGATCGAAAGTTTTTAAAAGACATGCCGCCAACGGTCAAGTAAAATATTTATTCGAGATGTACAGTTTATTTTTTGCCAATTAGGTGAATAAATGAATGTAAAAACTTAAATTTTAAGAGATATATAATAAATATAGTTAGATGTTTGCTTGTTTATTTTTCCTGGTGAAGTAGCACTTCACCTACTTCACCTGAATAGCCGTCACTGATAAAATACTTAAAAAATCAACGTAAAAAATATTCTTGTTCAATTGACTTTAAATTTTTCACAAAAATTAAATGTGATATATGAATAACTAATACGAATTAAGCATGATGGAACAAAATGCCGCTTTTAAAAAAAAATCAGTATAATAACTACTTATTCAATTCAAATTAAATTATGTGGAACTAAATTGGTTCACATTTCGCTATTCCTAATAAAAGCAAACATGGCATAGTCAAAGTCAAAAATTGCTTTATTGTTTAAGATAAAATCTTGTTACAAAGCCAAAGGTAGAAATATATAAACCAACCAGCAGTAAAAAGAATATAAGTAAAAGTATATAACAATAAGAAATAAAAACAGCGAGTTATAAAAAAACACACATCAAAAGCACTAACATAATATAAATATACATATACACTTAAATATAAAGTACACTAAACAGAGACTTGGAATAAGGAAGTCTATCCAGTGTCATAATACATAATAGGCCATAATAAGCTTTTTTGAGTAATATGCATTTAAGAGAAGTTTTAAATGTTTTAATATTATTCAAACTTCTCACACTCTCTGGTAGGTGGTTGAATATCTTCCTACCTGTATAGAATTTTGAGCTTTTAACTCGTGTAGTGTGAGGTATGGGCAGTGGCAGAGCTCCAGTTTGTCTTGTATTATAACGATTATAATACTCTCGACTTTTAAATTTTTTAAACATCATAAAGGGGGAAGTTCCCAGTAAAGGAAATCTACCAAATTTTTTTCTTTACTCTTTTGTAGCGTGACTAAAAGTTGATTTTTTTTAGATATGGGATGACCGAGACTGGCATGACTTTATCGAACCTGTACGATTCTGACAGGGAACCAGGTTATGTGGGCGTGCCTTTGCCGGGAGTTTCGGCAAAACTTACTGAAGTTGCTGAAGAAGATGAAGATTACACTCCCGGAAAGTAAGTTGGAAATTTATATAAAATAACATGTGTCATTTGAAATTTATATAAAATAAAAATTTGTGATTTTTATTTTCTACTCTAGAACTCTAGTGGAATGCTCGAATATTGACGGTACCTTGGTGTATCAGAAGAACGGCCAAAAAGACTCGCACGGTAACGACCCAATCGGTGAACTTTTAGGTAAGTAATATTATTATATACACCACGTCCAAAAGTTAGGGATATTTAAAAATGCAAGTTATTTCAAATATTAGCAAATTTAGTAATTCTCACCTCAATATAAGTATATATATATGGGTGTAGATATGTAAATAGAAATAAAAATATGTTTCAAGACCACTATAGACCACCCTTTCCACAATGAACCACTTTGGGTGTATATTGGGATGTGGTATGGTCTATGTCTATAGTGGGATCTAAGTATAAATGTTTTATGCAGTATTTATTTTTTATCTCTTAATCCTAGTATCTTTTGAGGCACACAAGTAGCATGAAGTCGAGCTAAAAACTTACATAACGCTATTCTATTAAGATGGCCGACGTATATTGTCACTTGTTAGTTGTGGAATTAAATAAATTAAAAAAATCAGAAATAATTGAACTAATAGTAAATCAAAAACTACCAAGTGCTTTTGAGGATAATAAACTACTGTGTGAAGTGAATAATAAGTTTCTGAAGGTATTTATAAGTGAAATAAGTGATCAAGAAGTTTTTCATGGCAGTAATAGTGACATTGATGTTAATATTTGTATACAAAATACGTGTGTAAAGCCAAAGATTGAACTTGAAACGTTACGTGTAAAGTTGGAAGGCTCCCAAGAGTTCAATAGTAGACTAGTAGATCATATTAGTGACCAAAAATTACTAATTGAATTATTACGTGAACCCCAACAAAAAACAAACCCAAGAAATACTACAATATGCGACATCTATAAATATAATGGAGAACAACACATCATGTTTTAAATCCTCGGTACAGCAAGCTACGCTTGTTGAAGGACCTGCTCATGCCCATAGGAACAACAACGAAACAGTGACATGTTATTAAATTACTTGAGGATGACGGGTCCAGATATTACCTTCATGTGTGAAAAAAAAAGACCCTTCTTCAGCTTCGTTTAAAATTACTTTTCCACTTTACCAGCTAAACAAAGTCTACGATGCCCAAATATGGCCGGAGGGATCTGCAGTTCGAAGATTTACTTTCCCTAAGAAAAATTTTCATCAGCCTGCCTCACCCATAATGAATCAGAATGCTTAGGAGTTAATCAATCATTAGATGTCACTGTGTTGCACATCAATGTTCAGTGCCTGTCCAACAAGACAGACTTAATTGAGGTAGTTTGTCAGAAATATTGTCCTAAAATTCTTTGTTTTGACGAACACTGGCTAACCAGTGAACAAATTAACAATATTTATATCCATAATTTTACTCTCTTAAATAGTTTTTGCAGAACTAAAAGTAAGCATGGCGAAACTGCCATATTTATTCATGACTCTCTCATATTGGAGGCCTCCCCTGTGGAGATTATTGACAGTCTCTCAGTTGGGTCAGTTATTGGGTGTTGCTGTCTGAAACTAAAACATCTTTGCTTGATATCTAAAGACCACCATCGGGACACTTGCAGCTTTTTATTGATGTACTAAATCAAATTTTATTCACAGCAGCATCCAGTTTTGAGTTGGTCAGTGTGTGTGGTGATTTGAATGTAAATGCTGGATGTAATGATAAATCTATGGTCTATGGTCTCTCTTTTAAAAAATCCAACCCAACTGAATGCCATTTTAGACTATGTTATTTCTAATAAACCTTCTTTGCTTCAGGTACGTAACTGTGATTTGGGTTTCTCAGATCATACAGCTCAAATATTTAAATTTAAAATTATTGATACATGCGATTTGCCAAAAAAATCAATAAGTACTATGGATTGCAGATCCATTAATGAAATAGGTATTAATGAATTCATTTATAGGTTTGGTAGAGCGTTTGAGGGTTTTTTAGGTTCTGACCCAAACCTTGACTTTGATACTTTTTTTGACTCCTTTTGTTGGAGTTTTCAAACCACTTTTCCCATAAAGACCAAAAAAATTAAAAATAATTTTAAAATGAGATTTTCAGAGGACCTTTTAATCCAAATTAATAATCTAGAAAAACTAAACTGGCTAAAAAATAATAGTAATGCAATCAAACATCGCTATTTAATATTTAAAAAAGAAGTAACTATGAAAATTAAAAATGAAAAACTCGCTTACTACAACACTTTAATTTCTCGTTCAACCAATAAAGTTAAAACAAGCTGGTCAATAGTTAACAAAATACAGGGCAAAAACCTTAATACCACAAAAAATATAGTTCTATCTCGGGATAATAAAGTGATTTCTGAGCCACTTGAGGTTACGTCAGTTTTTGGGAAATACCTGGAATTAGTTATCCCTACCGAGCTGGGTGCTTATTTCGGTGGGCGATTCTCCGACATGTGCACTATTGGTCGAAGACTTGTCTTGAATTCGTTTTATTACCGGTTTGTTGCAAGTACCGAGGTGGAGAGAGTTGTCATGAGTTTCCCCAACAAAGGCTCTTGTGGTTTCGACTCTATATCCATTAAGTTTATTAAACGTGTTATATTTAATATTTCAACCACATTGTGTGACCTGATTAATGTTTCGGTGTGTGTTGGTGTATTTCCGGACAGGCTAAAGAAATCCATAGTTGTACCTATATTTAAGAGGGGGGATTCTCTTAGCATGGAAAACTACAGGCCTATTTCCTTATTGAGTTCCTTTTCTAAGATTTTTGAAAAAATTGTTTACAATCGTATTTATGACTTTATTTGCAAATATAATATCTTAAACGACAGGCAACATAGTTTTCGGAGAGGCATGTCTATGGAAACTAGGTGCATTGATCTTGTACGGTATATTTCTAATAAGATGGACAAAGGTGAATTTGTAATTACGTTGACTTTTGACTTGACACGTGCATTCGACACTGTTGATAAACAGTTTGTCTCTGCTAAACTAGACGCCCTAGGACTACGTGCTAATATAAACGCATTTATAGTTTCATCTTTGACTGACAGAAAATTTTCTGTAAAAATTAAAAATGTAATCATGTCTGATTTTAATCAGAATATTGGCACACCTCAGGGAAGTATCTTAGGTCCCCTGATTTTCCTACTCTTCATTAATTATCTTCCTGACCATATAAGTCAGGGCCAGGTTTTTCTATATGCAGATGATACTATTATCGTAGTATCCGATATTTCAGAAAGTCACTTAGAAAATAAAATCAACACTGTACTAAATGAGTCTTCTAAATGGTGCTTTGCCAATAAGCTAATGATTAACCATACCAAAACTGTAGCTATGAACTTAAGAACTATTCGTAGAGAACCTTGTGATATCAGCATTTCCTTCGATCGTCATGATCTTGAACTTTCTTCATGTGTTAGTTTCTTGGGTTTGTCTATGGATTGCCACCTTAATTGGAACATTCAGATCGACAATGTTTGTAAGAAGCTTAATAGGGGAGCTTACGTAATTTCTGGTCTCCGTAATTATGTTGACCGTACAACAATTATTAATGTATATTATGCTTTCATATATTCTGCAATAGCTTATAACATAGTAGTGTGGGGTCAGGCCTCAGATATAGAGAGAGTATTTATAATACAAAAAAGAATTGTTAGAATCATTTTTAGTATACCTTTTAAAACATCTTGCAGAGAGACATTCAGGTCATATAAACTTTTGACAGTTGCTTCAATTTATCTCTTAAAATTATCATATATCTATCGAAATAAAAATCTAATTCAAATTAACAGTAATTTTCATGCGTATGATACAAGAAATAAAAATAACTTCTGCTTGGACAAGCATAACTTAAATATTTATAAAAAATCACCAATCTACGCTGGGAGTAAAATTTATAATATGTTACCTTATAACATTAAAGCAATAAATTGTCAAAATAAATTCAAAAATAAAATTAAATCTTATTTTTATCACAGACTTTTTACACCACAGATGAATTTATCACTTTTTTGAGGAATAACCCATCATAATATGCAAACTGAAAACTTTTTTTTTCCTTGTTTTGTTGGACACCGCACTGCAGAAGGGATTTTAACTCGAGGAAAAAATTATATACTATGTTTTGTGATCTATATTTAGATATATCTGTTGTTAGTTTATATTAGGTACTTGTCATATGTCTATTTACATTTCTATTTGACGTGTTTCTTTCTATATTTATAGTGCTCGAAACCAAATAAAAAATTTGAATTTATTTAGTTATTTTTTTTCAGTTAGGGGAGATGGTATCTTCATGAGATATCACGAAAGGCCAGAAACCACGAAAAGGGAATTTACCGAAGATGGATGGTTTAAAACCGGAGACCTGTGCCAGTATTCTGTAGACAAAAAGAAATTTAAAATGCTTGGAAGGTAAGATACGCGCTTTGAGAACGATTCTATCTTTTTTCATTTTTGAGATATTTTGAGAAAAAATAGTTGAGTAAAAAAGCTCTATTTTTTTTATTACAAAATATTTTTAAAATCTATAAAATTTTAACAAGACAATTTTCCTCACATGATGCATTGCTGCACTCAGTTTAATTCTAACGTTTTAGTTCTGAGATACCATCATCAACTTTTTTTTTTTTTGTTATATTTCCAAAAGATCCAACAACTTGGAAAAGATGGAAATAACAAAAGCTAAATAGATCCTTACCTGTGTTAATGAAATGTTTAATTTTGAGCCTCATTTGTTTTTTAACAGTATTTCAAAAGAATAACTAAAGTTTGGCGCACGAATCTGAGTCTATGAAAAGAATGTGAGTAACTATGGAAACGGTGCAATGATCACTCGCGGTTGGCTACAACCTCTATATATCCATGGAAACGGCTTGCTTTTGACGTACCTCCCCCTTTCGTCGAAGTTTTAGATCTGTGTGGTGTACTATTTTTACTAATTCTTCTTTTTATTAATGCAGCATTGTACAGGGTCTTCTATTGAGGTGGAACAGGAAAAATTCGATGTATTTTGAGAAATGAGAAACAAAAGAGTTACGCCAAAAATGTTGCGTTTTTTAAACGGAACACCTTATATATTATGACATTTTTGGATTCTATTGTCAATTCTAAATGTTTTATAATAAGGGTACTATCTGTTTATCTTGAAATTGACATTTTTGCTTCTTTGAGCCGTCATAGCACCTGAACGGTTGGACCTAGAGCAAAACAACTTTCACATTCCTAGCTTAGTTTTTGATAAGCTAACCCTGCAGCACATATTTATTGGCCCAATATTGGCTAGTTCATATGGGACCAAGAAATATATATATATATATATATATATATATATATATATATATATATATATATATATATATATATATATATATATATATATATATATATATATATATATATATATATATATATATATATATATATATATATATATAGGCCCTTCTTTCTAATAGTGCTCGATTGTTAAATTGACATAATGTAATTAGTAAGTCTGTTGTCCGAAAAAACGGATTTTTAACAATAAAATAAATTGAGAGGGTGTAAAAAAATAATTTTTAAACATGGTTTTAAATTTTACTATATATAGTATAATTTAAAACCATGTTTGAAAATGTGTTTACAATTTATTGTAAAAACCGTTTTTCGGCCACCGGACACACTTATTACACATTATATTAATTTAACAATCGAGCTCTATACTATAAAGCTTAGCACTAGGTAACTTGAAAAATTCAATCAGATTTTTTATAGTAGCACCGTGTAATTGACTTTAACACCACACGTACTCCTAAGAGAGAATTTTAAGTAAAATACGTCATTTAATTTTTCGGTTTTATAATCAATAACAAAAATCAACAAAACATGAAAATGAAAATGAGATTCCATCAGTTACTAGACCCTTGAACTGCCAGATCGTTTTCTACTAATTCTTCTTCCTCTCGCTAGGTGCTGAATGGTGTATTTGGTATATTGCAATAATTTTGCGCCCTCTATCACGGTTCTTTACACCTGCCTAAAGAACGAAACTGTCTTTTTTATATCTTTATCGTAACATCTTTAAATCGTCTTCGCACTGTCCCTTAAACAAATGAAAACAAATAAATCTAACAACAAATCACTCACTCTGAGTCGTCTTAGGGTATTAAAAAATTGAAGATCGTTTTAAAACGAATAATTTTTATATAAAACTTATTTCCATATAATTTATGTCGGAGATGGAAAGGTATACCGAGGTCCCTCGTAAATAGGCCACTCTGTAGGATTTGAACTCAAAGGAGATGGCATGTTTCAGATTTCGTTTGGCCCTCTGTCAAATGTTTTGAATTTTAGTTTATTAAACTACACTTTCTATACATTAGAAAAGCATCTAGAAGAAAAAATTCGAAATATTTGCCTCTATAACTGTTTTTTCTATGAAAATTTCAAATTGGCATTTGAATGTCCAAGAGCATATAAAACTACATATTACTCGATTGTTTAAATACATTTTCAGTTTCGTCCTCTCCACTTTTTACCCTTACTCCTTATTTTCTAATTTTGCATACCCAAAATCCATTAAAAGACAATATTAATTAACGAATTAATTATTAACAAAGAATTGTTATTTTTTACCAATTAACCCCCCATTTGGCGCAATTATAAAAAATTCTTCTTTTGACATGAACTAAAACATAGATATCAATTTTCAGAAATGTTGACAAAGGGTCAAATTACATTTAAAACCTGCCATATGCTTTAAGTTGGAATAAAGTGTAAACCTGAATTTTATATTGGTCCAAAGAGGGTATAATATTGGGTATAATAAATATCAAAATCAATTTTATAGCAGAAATAAATCCTGTACCCAATGTGAGTTTAATAAAGTGATATATGTTTTTATACAAGTTGTTTATAACTGAAGGAAACACTAATTAATTTAAAGCTTAAAAACTTAAGTCATTAACAAATCCGATCTCGTCCTTTCTTTACTGGCAATATTCAGCTTGGCGTGAATATTTTGAAAACAATCTAGTGTGTACCTAGTTCTAGAGCTGCAAATGCAAAATATAGACGTAAATAAAACTTACCAAAATGCAACAAATATTAGCACTTTATTTCACATCAATTTTCTTCGAAAAACGTGAATTTATGGCGTCATTGCTGTCTTCCGTGTTTACATACACTGACCGGCCATTTGCATTTTGTATTTGAAGCAGAGTTGCCACAGTTACTTGGCATTGCCAAAAGTCGCAAATGACAAGAAGTTTGGGAAATAAATACTACTTTTTAATTCCAAGATTCGCTGCATTTATAAATATTTATTTTTACTTTTCTTGTATATATATATATATATATAAAAAATACTCTCTAGATTTTTTTCAGATCTATATATATTTCAGGGTATATAGATATTCTTGATAAAAACTAGACCTATACAATTCATCCAAAATTTTGCAGAAAAATTTGCTGTGAGATGGGAATGAACTGGTAAAATATTAGTACACCCATCTTTCTATTCCTGATAACAAGGATGCAGATTTGTGTGTCTGAGCCTTATTATTCTGGAAAAATATGTTATGTCCATATTGGCCCAACGAAGGTACTACGTTGATTAAAAAACATAGAATGGATAGAAATTTATAAGGGGTTATATATTATATTGGTCCTATATTGGCCCAAAAGTGGCATTATATATCGAAGCGTATATTTGTTGCCAATATAACACCTAGGTAGGCTAAAAAAATTCTTCTTCTTTCATATATATATAGAAAACAATACAATGATGTGTTGCTTGTGGAAAACTCTATGTATCCTGATAATTTTCTAAACCATTAACTTACAAATTAATTTAATATTTGAGGAAATAAGACACTAACTATATTCAGTTTATCCTCTGAAGAGAACATAAAAAGTGCCATAAAATATGCAAATTTACTGATAAGCAATAATATTGTAAATTTCGATTTATCAGAGTCTTGTACTTTATTATTCCGTTTTGGCGGAGTTTTAGCAATACCCAATATTGGTGTCTATTAGCAGATACAACCTTAAATGTTGGATGTAAAAAAAAATTTAATTTATTTTATTTAAACTGTGTAAGTGACATATCTAAGGTACTTACATTGGGTTTTCGTTGGGTTTATAGCCATTCTACGCAAAATGAGATTTTTTGAATGTTGTAAAAATAAAGAATTTAGCAACTACTGTTGTGTTGTATGCAACGGTGTATTTCACCCTAGTTGCCTTAATAGGGTCACAGAGGTCGTTAGAATTGGTGGCTATAAAATCTATTGCTGTTTGGTTTGTCAGGAGGCTCAGCAAAGGGTCGATGACGAAAAAAATGGATTTCTGGAGCAAATCAAAAATCTGACAAAAGAAATTAAAGAGAGGGATGTATACATAGAACGGATCAGGCGTAACAGTCAAGTGTTTGAAGATATGGCCACTGACGCGTCAACTGAACTTGCATCTCAACTGAAGAAACAGAGACTACACATTTGCCGACTGACTGACGAAATTCAGAATTTTAAATCCGAAGAGAAACGCTCAAAAGATGAGCTTTCGAAACTGACTGAAGCTAAGAGCGAATTAAGTGACAGAGTAACTGAACTCACCAAAATTAACGAGGCTATGTTAATTTCTATAAAGTGCCTAGAATTGAAGATTAAGGACTATGAACAGAAAATTGAAATATTTCAGCATGAAGCAACTGCAGCCAAGCACGACGATTTTCTAAATTCAAAAAACAATTCTTATCGTAGAAAGCCTCAAATTTTGATAGTTGGTGATGACATACAGGGATACTTTCATCATTTTAAACGTTTCACCAAAAAGGGCTATGATATCAACTGCCAGAAATCAAAGTCTATTCTTGAGGATCAACTTCAGATGTGTCATCTTTTTTCTGAGAGACTTACTAAGGAGGACTGGGTGTTTGTCTTCATGGAAACATCGAATGCTGTTAGTGGAAAAAGAATTGACAAGGAGAGATTGCAAGAGTCTATCGGATCTCTTACTGGAACGAATTTAATTATTATTGGCCCGGCTCTTAGGATTAAACGTCCGGCGCTTACAAAATTAATAACGAACCAAAACAAAGAAATTCACAGGATTATCCAGAATTATGATCACGTCAGGTTTGTTCCATTGCTTATATGCCAGAGACTATTTAAACTGACTTTTGACGAAAAAGAGGGCCTAACTGGATATTTAATCTGCACGTACATGCATAAAATTCCACACGAAGAGGCTAAATCACACTAGGTTCTATCTGTAAATTCAGAAATTATGATATATACTTTTTTAGATAACACAATGCTATATATACCGGGTTATATGGTTCTAAACATACATATATATAATAAACAAGATTAACGAACTGGAACTTTTTCTTAACGATCTTGACTACCCGGATTTACTACTTTTTACCGAGCACTGGCTTAACGATGAAGAACCGATATTCGTCCCCAATTATAGTGTTTTGTCAAGATTTTCTAGGAGGTCTTCTATACATGGAGGTACTTTGATATTGGTTCACAACAGGTTTTTGGATAGGTGTAAATTTATTAATTATTGTCAGCTTGATTATTTAATAGTGGAAAAGGAATTTGAATTTTCTGTGGTCCATTCAGAAAAGTTAAACTTGTTTATTGTTTGCCTCTACAGACCACCCAATTTGGAGGTTGTAAATTTCATTTATAGATTAGAAATAGTTTTGTCTGGGTTGCCTAAGCACGTATAGTAATTGCCGGAGATTTTAATATAGATTTTTCTGATAAGTGCCACAGAAATTTTAATTTAGTAAATAATTTGTTGGACTCGTTTGGCTTATATATGCATGTAAAGGCACCTACTCGTATTACGGGGCACTCAGCCACTATTCTGGACTATCTATGTTCCAATTTTGATAGAAACCTTATCGACTGTAATATTAGGAGCGCCGGACGTTCTGACCACGAGGCGGTAATATGCAATATTGAGATTGAAACCAAGGCGCCTAAATCTCAAAAGCGACGTGGCAGACTATTCACAACTCGTAATTTTAATAGGTTTTCGCGACTGTGCAACGACTTAAATTGGGGTGATATTATATATATTCGCAGATCCATTAGACAGGTTTCATACAATTATAGTTAAGATATTTAAAACTAGTTTCCCCTTAATATATTTAAAAAAGAAAAGAAAAAAGAAGATATGGTTTACTGCAGGCTTACGAGTATCCGCGAGGAATTTATATGCATACTATAAGGAAGTATTTTTCAGACAATTTATATTTTGTGACTTATTTTAATAAGTACCGTTTGCTATATAGGAAAGCTATTAAAGCAGCTAAGCAAAATTATTTTTCCAACCGGATCTTACTTGCTAATAATAAGCAAAAGGAGAGTTGGTTAATTGTCAATGACTTGATTGGTGGTGGAAGGGAAGTGGATGATAAGAACCACAACCTAAACCCAGATACATTAAACACTTTTTATTGCTCTCTCGCCTCAAACTTATCAAGTCATATTACTCCGCATAATAATGCTTTAAATTATTTAAATTTATCAGTAGATGAAACATTCTATTTTTACCCTACGAATGTGTTCATCTAAAAACACCGGAGATGCGATTTTTGCATTTCTAGAAGACTTGTACTTGGGACTGAACGATGGAGAGTGTGCCGCGGCGGTGTTTTGTGATCTATCAAAGGCATTCGACTGTGTGGATCATGGAATACTGCTGCGCAAGCTTGAAATCTATGGCTTCAGGGGCATCTCACTGAAATGGTTTCAGTCATACTTATCTGAACGTTATCAAACTGTTCTTGTGAATGGCCAACACTAAACCTTTAAGAACCACAGCAGGTGTTCCACAGGGATCGGTGTTGGGACCCTTACTCTTTTTGCTGTATGTCAATGATCTGCCGCAGTTGAACATTTTGGGAAGATTCACAGTGTTTGCGGATGACACCACCATTCTCTGGCGCCACAAGGATACTGAGATCCTTGAGGAACTTATAAAAACAGACCTAGTTACTATCAAGGAATGGTGTGATGCTAACTACTTGTCTCTTAATATCTCAAAAACAAACATTGTTTCCTTTAAATGTCATATTAATAATATCGTTTTGCAAGATCAAATTGTTGAGGCTCTGCAGGAGAATAAATTTCTTGGTTTATTTATCGATGCTAAGTTAAAATTTGAAACGCATATTCTTCAACTTAATAAAAAACTCTCAAGAGGCTGCTACTCAGTGAGAGTCGTACCAAGCGAATTGAATTTATCAATGGCAAGAAGTGTTTATTTTTCACTGGTGGAGTCTCACTTGAGATATGGCATCTGCTTCTGGGGATCCTGTCCCAAATTTTTATTTGACTCGGTCTTTTTATTACAAAAGAGAGCTGTTAGGTTTATGTGTGGAGCGAAGGCTCGTGACTCCTGTAGGCCATTATTCATACAGCATAAAATTCTGACCCTTGCTTGTTTGTCCTGGAGGCAGTATCTATGATCAGGAAGAAGGTGGAGCTCAGATCATTTATTGATTACCCTCTACGTACCACTCATGTAGTATCTCTACCAATTCCTTCATCAACCTTAACTAAAAATTCAATTTTTTATAATGGTAGAAAGTTATTTAACTCCCTTCCAGCCCACTTAAGACAAGTTCAGTCATATAAGTTATTTAAAAGAAGGGTCCATAAAATGCTGGTTGCGAAGGCCTATTACACAGTTGATGAGTTTTATAATGATAATCAGAATTAGCCAATGTCTTAATTAGGAATTAGTTATATCTGTATTTGCGCCTTATTATTCCTGGATTTATTTTGTAATATTGTCTCTTTGTTTTTTACAACTTTTATGTTTTTTTTTGTTAACACTGTACATTTTTAATTTCATGACCGTTTTTATCATATATTTTAGTATTGTCATATAAATCTCTGTAGTTTTAGTTATATGATTATTGTTTAATTAAGCTTTGTCAATGAAAATGTTTGATTTTTATGATATTAAAGCTTTTTTTGACTTTGACTTTGACTATATTGGCCCCACTTGTAAATATTGAGCCAACAGTGCACTAGGCTAGGACCAACATTTTGTGCTGCAGGGGTACCTATTTAATTGAATGTATACATATGAAATATAGGTGATGCATTATTATGGCTATTTTGAATTTCTTGAGAAATACAGGGGAAGTCAAGAAAAATTCATTTTTGCTCACAATGGAAGACCCTGTACTTTATGACAATTAGTCAAGTTAGTCCTGAACAATCTCTTCTTTTTTTTTGTTTTGGCCTATCGCCTCTCATCAAAAAAATATAGCGATCTCTTTGATTGGTCACTCAAGCGTAGCCTTGTTTCATATTTCATTGTTTCTTTAGTTGGATATCTTTGTTTTATGTACTTTGGAAAATGTGCATTGTTTATGATAAAGTTATAGATTATTCAGTTGTATTTTCCGTTGTAATGTATATTCATTTTAGGTCTGATGATGCCTGTTAGGGCGAAACATGTAACCTATTCTTAATTTGTAAACTTATTTTTGGCTGAGACCCAGACTATGTGTATATTTTTTAATTTGTTCTTTACCAGACCTCTTTGATATAATATGGACACTTTCTTTACTTTTGTGTATACAGACTGAAAGGAAAGAGCAAAGCGGTCTGCTATTTCTTTAAGGTTCGTAGAACTTATATTTTCATTCATTTATTTGGGGTACCTAGAAACGCATCTCCTAGACTTTAAGTAAGACAAAAAGGCCTTAACATTTTGCAAGATATTGTTTTGAGAGGTAGTCGAAAAAGCTTTATAGTCATTGTTAATAAATACTTACAGGTCTTTCTTTAATTAATTAAACAATTACCTTTTTCAGTGAATTGCACTGTTGCACCTAAAACATCCAGCAATTTCCTCGCATCTTCTAGTTTATTTTGTTCTAACTATTACTGCTATTCATTCGATGCTTCTAAAAGTCTAACCCTCCCCCTTTCAGGAAGAACGTGGACATCATCAAGAGTGGCGGCTACAAAATCAGCTCGATAGAAGTTGAATCCGCTCTGTTAGGCAACTCGTCGATCAAAGACTGTTCCGTGATTGGTGTGGCGGACAACGAATGGGGGCAACGCGTTGTTGCCATAGTTACTGTCAACGGAGACGACGTCAAACCGGAAGAATTAGTCCAATGGGCGGAGGAGAAACTGCCCAAGTACGCGGTACCTAAGGAATGGAGGTGAGTGTTTTGAACCTTTCTTATGTTTTTTACCCTTGGAATATATTATGGTTATTCAATACATATATATATATATATATATATATATATATATATATATATATATATATATATATAATTTTTAATTTGTTTCTTAAACCCGCTATATAATAATTGGACTTCTTTCTTGGGTATAGGTTTATTTGCAAAATGAAAACAATGGGATTAACTTGACGTTAACCGTAGGCTTTCTCAAAAATTGCTCATTCCTTTATATTTTTTTTTTGTATATATGTCTTTCCTTTCCTATCTACAATTAATTTAAGAAACATTTAGTGATCTAATTATAAAAAGACATTTACAATTTTTCTAAAACTGATTTAAAAATTTATACTATTGACAATAATTATTACAAAATTATAAAATAAGCTTACATACCTCGAAAAATGCATGTTGATTATTTATTTATATTATATATATATATATATATATATATATATATATATATATATATATATATATATATATATATATATATATATATATATATATATATATATATATATAATTTTTCAATTTGTTTCTTAAACCCGGTATATATTAATTGGACTTCTTTCTTGGGTATAGGTTTATTTGCAAAATGAAAACAATGGGATTAACTTGACGTTTTATATTATATATATATATATATATATATATATATATATATATATATATATATATATATATATATATATATATATATATATACTGGGTGTCAACGATATAGTTTTACATGATGCCATTCATTTGCTTTTTAGGTTAGGATATTTATATTTGGGTTAACGAAATATGGTATTAAGACACATATTTTTCATGAAAAAACAATTGAATATTACTGTCAGTTTTTCCGATATCAGAACCAAGTTAAGAATTTCAAATGGAACCCTGTATATTATTTTACATAGTTTGATAGAGCTTAGAATTACCTTTGCAATGACATATCACAAGTTATATTTTTTTTTCAAAATGGCGGACCAGGAAGTGCTTTTTCAAAATTCAATAAGGCGGTCGTTTTACCGATGAAATTTTGTTTAACAAATTATTAAAATATTAAACAAAATGGGGTTTTCAATGGATTTTAATCAAATTTAAAATCAAATTTTTAATTAATCACAAAATGGGATAAGTTTAATTTTTTCTTTAAAATGTGAACTTTTTCTTAAATTTTCTCAAAGATTTTAAATAGAAAGTTGTATTTATTAAATTTATTAAAGTATATCTTATTTCACGATAACAATAACAAGCCGTATTTTTGCTTTTTGTTCCACAAAAAATTGACAAAACCTTGCCGATACACATTTTTCCTAATACATAACATGAAACAAACACACACATATTATTAATCAGAAAATCCTGGAATATTTTTTATTGTTTATTGATAAGTAATTTTGTATTATTTTGACATTTTGTGACTGTTGTCTTATTTTAGGAAAGCGAGAAAAAATCACAAGTAGTATTAATTTTATTTTACCAATAGATACGGTGCAGTAACATGAAAGATGACTTAACTAAGATAAGTAGGCCTTGGAAACAATTGCATAGGGATGCCATTATAATTTTCATTAGATTTAACCAGAAACGTCAAAAGTACTGTTTTGTATCGACATTTCTGATAACTTTCGTTACATTTTTACACTGAGAAAAACAAAAAACAAAAACAAAACCGCATAACAAACCGTATTTTTGCTTTTTGTTTGAGAAAAAATTGACGAAACTGTGCCGATATACATTTTTCGTAATACATAACATGAAACACACACACCCACACACACATATTATTAATCAGTAAATTTCGGAATATTTTTTATTGATAAGCAATTTTGTATTATTTTGACATTTTATGATTTTTGCTGTCTTATTTTAGGAAATCGAGAAAAATTCACAAGTAGTATTAATTTTATTTTACCGGTAGGCTTTCGGTTTTTCCGGAAATACCTAGACCTAAGTCAAGAAGTTTAAAAAGAACCCTGTATATTTTTTCACACAGTTTGATAGAACTTAGAATTCCCTTTACATTGACATATCACAAGTTGATTTTTTTTCGAAATGGAGGACCAGGAAGCTTTTGTTCAAAATTCAATATGGCGGCCATTTTCTAACACCGAAGATATTTTTGAATTATAGGTAGAAATAATAAACAAATATGGGGGTTTTTATTGGGTTTAATGCTAATTTAAAATCAAACTTTCGCAATTAATACAAAAGTCACTCAATTAAATGTTCTATGCGCTGTCCGCCTTGTTCTTGGCATAGTGTAACTCTCTCAACGGCTCGTCTTATTCTATTTTCTAACATTTCCAACGATATTACAGGAGTTGCATACACTTTTTCTTTCAGATGACCCCATATAGAAAATTCAAGCGGGGTTAGGTCAGGCGACCTCGCTGGCCATCGAATTGGTCCATTGGTTCCCAACCAGTTCTCACCAAATCGTTCATTCAAATAATTTGCAACAATTCTTGAATTATGAGCAGGGGCGCCATCTTGTTGGTAAACTAAATCATCATTTTGCTGCAAATTATTTATAAAATGTTCAATTTCATTTTCGAGAAAGTCCAAATACATCTCGCCAGTTAAAGGCTGATGGAATAATATTGGACCAATAACGCTTAGTCCTACAACGCCTAACCAAACATTAACTCCAAAACGTTCCTGGAAGGCACCTTCTCTTACTAATCTTTGATTTTCCTTTGCCCAATAACGAAAATTATTTCTATTAAACATCCCTAGATTAGTAAACCTTGATTCGTCCGAAACACAGGACTTGTTCTATAATTATCTAAAAACCAATTGCAATAAATAAGTCGTCTTTGGAAGTAATTTTCAAATAGGTGGTGGTGAATTTGATACTTAAACGATTTAAGCCCGTGTTTCTTTATTGCACTGTTTGCCTAATTCACGAAGGGAAGCTGTACGGTCATACTCGATGTACGCTAAAACGTTTGTTTCCAATTCTTCGCTTACTACGAAACCATCATTGCCATTAGCATGGACACCACCATTATTTTCATTTTTTAAATGTTGTACTAGCCAAGGATAATATGCATGTGAAGGAGCGTCACGATTCGGAAAGCGTTCCTGGTATAATCTCTCTGTGTCCCTTGAATTTTTGCGACATTCCCCATAAATAAGGAGCATGTCAATTTGATGTTCTCTTGAATAAACCATAATATTTATTTTTAAAACTAACTCAATTCCTTTCTAAAATATTTTGGACCGATGAAGCGAAATTTTCTAGAGAAGGAATAACAAATAGAAGAAATGAACATATCTGGGCAGCAGAAAATCCGCACGCTTTACGCGAAACGCGTTCTCAATAGAGGTTTAGCTTCAATGTTTTCGGTATAGTATTAAATGATGAGGTGCGGTACTGTATTTATGAAGACAATTTAAACAGTGATAAGTATTTGGAAATTCTACGAGGACGGTTTCTGAATTTATAGAAGAAATTCCTATTGGTGAGCTGCAAAATTATTGGTATCAATTAGATGGGGCACCAGTATATACATAATTCCGCTGCAGTTTATCTCCAATTATCTCGAATTTGTGAAGATCGCTGGATTGGTCCCAATGGCCCTTGGAGATGGCCCCCGCGATCGCCTGATTTAACACCCCTAGACTTTTATTTATGGGGATTTATCAAAGGTAAAGTCTATGCTTCCCCAGTAAATAACCAATAAGATTTACTGGACAGGATACGAACAGCTTTTGCCGAATTAAAAAACGGACAAATTCAACGGGCCACAGCAACTATACAAAGAAGAATTGAAATGTGTCTTCAAATGAACGGACAGCATATAGAACATTTGTTATAATTCAATTTTATTATTTTATTTATTTATTGTTGATTGTTAGATTGCTATAATTTTTAAGTTCACTAAAACAAGTTTAGAACAGTCTCGAACTTTAACTTTTCCGAAACGAAAAAATTTCGTTTCAATCCTCTTCAATTTTCTCTTGTTCATTGGCCGATAAATGAATGTTTTTTATTAAAAACAATTCTCTCGAATATTTTGCGAATATAAAATAAATTGAGAATATCAGCTATTGAGTGTTATTTTATTTTAATTTAAAAGTTTCAAATCAGCTGTCATGTTGAATAGAAAAGCACAACAATTGTTTTTCCATGTCTTACTACGGGAAGGTGTAAGCATTTAGCAAATACATATGATAGTTTAATAAAAACCTGATTATTTCGAAAATGGTTACGAATAGGTATAGGGAACCTTAACACAGTTCGATAGAAAATTAAATTCTACATTTGATAGTGCATAAAGTTATAGAGTGTCCCATTTAAAAAACGGACTTTAGCGGTTTTGAAAATGTAAATGTTTGCCGCTAAATTTAGGACACCCTGTATAAAAATAGACAAATTCAATACAAAAAATAGAAACCTAAGATTATTTACCGATCGTCTGCAAAATATGAAGATTATATCTTCAAAACTTAGAAAAATATGAGATTTTAACATTTGGTACCCCAAAGGCTCATTTTTGGTTCAAGGTCAATTATCTTAAGAACGGTATAGGACATGCTACATAAAATAGCATTAAAATTCTCCGTACAATCCAAAAATATCATAAAATACAGAGTGTTCTATTTAAAATAAACAACCGGAAGTGACAGAAAGTTGAAGATATTTCAAAAAAGAAGTACCCCTTGACCTTACCTTAATCCCAAAATTTGAAATTTTTGTCTAAAGGGCATCATCAAAAACTTTTAATGAACGGCTTGATATATATATATATATATATATATATATATATATATATATATATATATATATATATATATATATATATATATATATAATATATAGCAATTCGCTATATAGGTCAGACCAAGTTTATATATATATATATATATATATATATATATATTTATATATATATATATATATATTTATCAACACATCATTGCAGACCTTTGTTTTATCAACACATTGCCTTATTTATTAATCCTGGAAACCGCATCCCTTATTCAGAAGCCATTTTGAGGAATACAAATGGATCATCAATATGAAACAAGGAACTCTAATAACCAAATTTTAAATTGTAAACGTTATTGTCTGAAAACTTCCTTTATAGAATTTATGTATTCTGATGAAGATCACGATATCATCGAAACGTCAATTGGGAACATGACAGCATAGCAAGAAATATGTTGTTCATTTTATAAGGACCCTAAGAAAATAAAAAATTAAATATATATTGTGTGTGTATATATATATTGCAAAACAGAGCAATTCGACATATATGTCAGGCCAAGTTTAGAGATCATTGCAGGCCTTTGTTTTATGAACACATTGCCTTGTTTATTGATACTGGACACTGCATCCCTTAATCACAAGCGATTTTGAGGATACAAATGGGTCATCAGTATGAAACAAGGCATTCTGATAACTACTAACTGACTTACATAAGTTAACACTGATATTGACAATCTTAAAATTAAGCTCTTAGAAGTTTAAGTTTTTAAAGTGTTTTAGTAAAAAAATATTATTAATAATAATAATAATAATAATAATAATTGAACTCTTTATTCAAAATAGTACAAAATATGTATAATACACTTTTTTTTATAAAGGATGAAAAGGCGAAGTTCACCTTATTGAGACAAGTCTTGATAAGGTGTCTTTACACTTAACCCAAGAGTAGTAGTAAAAAATGCATATTGCTCTACACATAGCACAATATTATAATAGCTAAACTTAACGTTCAATAATTTAATTGATACTGACTTATAATTTTTGTTTTGTAAAACAGGACTATCTGGTCGAATCTTTTTTTTTTTTTTTGTTATTTTTATGTTAATTATTAAGTAAATATTTTTTTAAATTACATCGGAAGGAAGGCACGGAGCGACATGTGAGGCCAGGAGGTAAGGCATTACAAACAGAGGCGATCTGATAAGAAAACGACCTCTCAAAAAATGAGGTTCTATGCATAGGCGGAGTCAGAGTACCCTTAAACCTAATATTTAATGTATGAACGTCTGTTCTGAATAATACTTTACGATACAGATAGGAAGGCTTTTTATTAGTTAGTATTTTATGATATAACACCGCACAATGAAACCTAAGTCGCCTTTTCATGTTAAGCCATCGAGATTCGAAAAGTTTGTGACTCACAGGCTGACGTCTTCTTATTACATATATAAATCTAAGACAGCAATTTTGTATCCTCTGCACCCGCTGCGCCGTCGTGGCTGAGAGACAGGGTCCGTACACAACATCGCAATAATTGAAAATCGACAGCACCAAAGAATCACATAAAATCCGTTTTAAATTTAAGTCAAGAATATGCCTTGAATTATAAAGAAGTTTTAATCTAACAATTGCTTTTTTGATACAATTCGAAATATGTTTTTCGAACCTTAGATCACAATCCAAAATCAGTCCCAGATTTTTAGCTTCATTTTTAAATGGTATCCGCTGGTTGTCAATGCGAATGTCCAATCTACCCGAAACCTTAGTTCTATCGCCCGGCCTTCCAAATAACATAGCTGTACACTTGTTCGGATTTAATCTCAAGCAATGATCAAGGGAAACTCTGCGAATAATATCCAGATCCGTATTTATAACTTGACAGCTATATTCTGCAGCATTCGGATGAAAAGAGTAAAATATTTGCGTATCGTCAGCGTACATTTGTACATTACAGTTAGTTATGAAGGTAGGCAACATAGAAGTATACAAAGTAAACAATATGGGACCCAAAACTGACCCTTGCGGTACACCCTTAGTAATGGATAGATAGTGAGAGGACTTGCCATTAAGCACAACAGCTTGTTTCCTATCTTTAAGATAATTCTTGAAAAAAAGCACAGCAGACTGACTTAGACCGCAAAATCTTAGTATTATTTCCAAAGCCGCGTGATTCAAGGTGTCAAACGCCTTGGAATAATCAAGTAAAATTAAAATTGTACATAGACCCCTATCAGCAGCCGTAAAAATGTGGTCGGTTACATTAAGTAAAGCCGTCGCGCACCCGTGTCCCTCCCTGAATCCCGATTGTGTTTCAGGAAGGATCTTAAACTTTTCAGTATGTTCCACTAGTTGACGTTTAACTGCATATTCCAGTATCTTAGACAGGACTGGCAGGATACTTATCGGCCTAAGATCATTATATCCCGAGGGTTTGCTAACCTTAAGTAAAGGTATAATATGCGCTGTTTTCCAATCAGATGGAAAAACTGAGTGCTCAATACAAAAATTAACTACATGCGTTAAATATTTAAGAATAAAAGGACAGCACATAATTATAAAATTAATGTGGATACCATCTGCTCCGACAGCACAGGATTTTATAGAAAACAGGGAAATTGAAACATCTTTCTCCGAGATAAACTTAAAAGATAAAAAAGAGTCGATATTTTGTTTAGTACCGCTATACATAGCTTCAAAGCCATGTAAATCAATATTTTGATTCGGAATAGAGAACACAAAGTGTTGATTAATTAAGTTCACATCAGAAATGTCGTCAGGAATACTAGAAATATTTTTATTTTTTTGATATATATGAAGGTTATGTAAAGCACTCCACACACATTCTTGGACCCTAACTGACTTTGCTGCCGAATGTAAGCCCTTTTTTCTCTCTTTATTGCTTTGTTTTTAAAATTTTTTAGCTGAATGTATTCTTGATGATCCTGTTCGGCTTTAGTTCTTCTAAATTTAGTTTTTGCTTTGTTCGTTAATGATACTAATCTCGCAATATTATCAACAAACCAGGGATTATGTGGTTTTTTAAAAACACATGTCTGAAGAGGGGCATGTATGTCCATTAATGTTTTAATATTTTCATTAAAGAAAGCCAGTTTTTCATCAATATTATTAATATGAAAAATGTTATTCCAGGGGATGGACCTAAGATGATCGTAAAGTAGAAGCTCATCAACTCTTTTAAAATTTCTAAAAGTAATTGGTTTAGGTTGGTTTACAGAAAAATCTATAAATATTTTGACAAAAACAAGCTCATGATCAGAAAAACATACAAGTCTCGTTCCACATTCTATCAAAGGAAAATTTTCAGGAATAATAATATGATCAAGAAGTTTTGAACTTGAGGACGTTATTCTAGTTGGTTCATTAATGATTTGTTTTAACCCGGCAGTATCCAAAAGATTTAAATATTTATTTGTTAATGAATTATTAAAATCCAAAATATCTATATTAAAGTCTCCTAAACAAATTAAGTTATCACATATAGGAATTAGGTTAAATATGGCCTCCTCAAATTTGTCAATAAAATGGGTGAAGTCCATACTGGGGGGTTTATAAACACACCCAATAATGACATATTTATGTGGAAGTTTTATCTTTATCCAAATATCCTCAATTCCTACCGTCGATTCCAGTACTTCATATGATAGTGCACTCTTTATATATATCCCCACACCTCCACCCCTCAACCCGCCAGCCCTATCCCTTCGAACAATATTATAGCCGTTTAAATTAACAACATCATTTTCAATTCGACCAGAAAGCCATGTTTCTGACACACATATTATATCATAAACGCTATTACTAAATAAATCCAGAAATTGATCAAAATGTGCCAATAGTGAACGAGCATTAATATGACAAATCAATAAATTTTTCATATAACGCAATATGAAAAGAGCAATTAGAAATTATAAAAATGAAAAATGAAAATTTAAAAATTAAAAATTATGAGTATCAAATGAGCCTCCGTGGCAATATTAATATACCAAACTAATTTGGAAAGCATATAAGTCGCATACATCATATATTTATTTGCCATGTCTAGAGATAAACATAATAATCTCAACAACAAATTCCAATGATTATGAATTAAAAAATGTGATCCCAAAACCAAGAAACAATTAATAATTCTCGCAGTATCAAAAACTTAACCACAGTAATAACCACTATGTTGTCAAAATGAAGTGGCACACCCATAATATATATCATTAACACTTTGTGCAGAGTCACATTTTGAGCACAACGTATGTGTATAATATCAGGAAACATTTTACAAAATAGCAAATTATTATTATTTTTCTTTTTTGTAATAGAAATACCGTCAAAGAAAATATGTTCCACGCTTTTATATCACTTCAAATTAACATACATTATATTTCTTTAATACAAAATTTCGAATTATAGCACACACATGTATGCACCGAGGCAAAAAAAGAACAACTTACAAAATAAGAAACCATTCGCTGACTGTAGCAAACATCTGCATAACCACATATATATACAACAACAATGCAATCCCATAATAACAATGCAATCCCGGAGCATATTTTAAAATTATTCCAGTTTATAATAATCAGTTCGGAGTTCGGACACAGTGCTAAAAACACGCTTAAATTTAAATTGTACTTACAGATATTATTTGTTTACTAAAGAAGATAACTGTTCGGTGTTTTCGATACGATGCACGCGATCACCACACTTAACGTAGACAATGCCATTTTGGCACCACACAGATTTTATTTGTGAACATATTCACTGCACTCTTAAATAATCCAAGTCGGAATTGCGTTAAGTCCTCCTGGATAAAAACACCCGAATTTTTCAAATTCTTACGGCTACGGAGCACTGCCGCCCGACTCGATTCCGTACTGAAACACACTAAAACAGCCGGGGGGCGCGGCTTAGCTGGGTCGACTGATTTTGCGTTTACTCTATAGCAACTTTTAATATCGTTGTGTGCTAATTTAAGGTTAAGTTTCTGATTGAATATATTTAGAGCAATATCCCTAAGATTTTCGTTGTCCTCCCTAGGGATACCAAATATTCTTATGTTAAGGCTCCTGGAAGCCTGTTCCTGCCGATCAAGCATAATTTCAAGCTTACTATAGTTCGACCTGAGGAAACTAACCTCCTTATTTAGGGTACCAATAGACTTTTTCTGTTCAACAAACTGCTTATCAAGTCTTTCCTTCAACTTGCCGTAGACTTTGTTTACCAGATCTTCCAGAAATTTGTCAGTGAGGGCCTCCTTAATTTGTTCTTGAAATAACTCCTTTATTTGCAATAAATCATTCTTGGATAGACCCATCCTTAAATTCCAATGTAATATGTTTTTGTAAAAAGAATGAACAAAATGAAAAAAAAATCACCCGGAATAACACTCACTCTAAACTTCGGCTCGTTATGAAATGAATTTACAAAAATAACTCCATAAATACATATTTTTACAGTTATTTTATTAAAAATTTCTGGACCACAGAAGCACACGTCAACTACTCACATAGCGCCATCTACTCTTATTGTATGTTGTGTTGATGCGTATGTTAAGGAACTGTGAATTTCTGCAAGCATTGCACATTTTACTTTTTGTCTGGAATTGTATCAGTAAATTAATTGAACAGCTACTGGTAGTGTTTCCAAATTTCGGGATCGGGATTGAATTTCGGGATTTCGGGATTTTTTATTTCAATCCCGGGATCCCGGGATTAATCTCGAAATCCCGAAAAAATTGAAAAATATTTTGTAGGGTCATTATAATACGTAATTTAAATATTTTAATTATCTTAATAAAAAAAATGATATATTATATAGGTACTTCAATATTTATTGAAATGTAATGTGTATTGCATTGCATGATAACAAATATAATTCATAACATAACATTGCATAATACGTAATTAAGAAATATTATATGTTTAAACACAAATTGAAACAAACAAAAAAATAAACAAAATTAAATTAAAACTTAAATTACTTAGAACGAAAATGGCTTCTGAGCATCACCAGTGAATCTAAGGTGGAATCCGCTAGCCGAGATCTTATTCTTGTAGCAAGGGATGACGCAGAAGAAAAAACTCGTTCTGATTCTACACTGGTGGGTTGAACTGTCAGCAAGAGATCATAGCACCGTTGCAAATGTAAACCTTTCAATCCACCATTTTCAAATAGGGCCATTTCCGTTTTCACCACCTTTAAAACATCATCAGATTTTCCCTTCAACTGTTGTTGTACTGGTTTCATTGCATTTGTTATGGCCTTATCGAGTTTGGTTTTAAGGCTCAAATTTTCAGCTGGTTTCAGTCGGCTGAGTGGCAAATCTTCTTCAGACTCAGAATCTTCGTCAAGATTTATTACATATGGTTCATTTTGGCTGCTAAGGCTGGTCCTTGATAAGCTTTCCAGGATATTTTTGACAAAAGTTGCAATTTTCTTGGACGGAGGCAAATTGAAAAAAGTATCCTCGCTGTCTTGTTTGTTGGGATTTTGAAGATAGTCCATGACTCCAGACATTATGGTTCTTCGTTCTGATATTCGCTTTCTTAAAGACTCTTCCAGGTCAATGCTTAGTTTTGTTTTTAGATCACCTAACTCTCGAAACAGAAATTTGAAACTAGCATCTGCAGTAGCAAGAGTAGCATCTCGTCGGCATATACCTTCTACAGTTAGTTTAACCGGTTCCAAGCAATGAACAATGTTCTGTGCGACTTCAAATTCTGTATTTGTGACTATTATTGGGCTCTCTAAATCAATCAAAGCTTTTCTGGTGCAATCTTTAAGTTGGACAAATCTTTCTAACATATCTACTAAGCTGTTCCACCTTGTTGGACAATCTAAAATTAACGAAAGTTCTTTGCCATGTTTCTCTTTAACATAATTTTGTAAAAGTGAGTTTTTCACAGGAGAACGTCTAAAAAGCTTTACCACTTTTCGGATTTTTTCAACTATCACCACCAAATCATAGTTTTTCGTAAGGTCTACCTTGTCTTGTTTATCGTTTTCCATTGTCACTTTTAAATAATCCTCCTCGTTACATTCATCTTCATAATAATACTCGTCACAATCATCCTCATCGTTATCCACCTTATCGTCTTCATTTTGGTTCTCTTCTTCATCACTCATTGAATTTTTAGAATACAAAACATCTAATACTGCTAAATGAATGGCGTGTGCAAAACATAATTGTTGTTGTGGTTTTATGAGTTTCCCAAATTTCTTCATTACACTTGCACCATCATTACTGACGCACACTACATCATTATCTAAAGAAATGTTAAACTCTTCAAGTTTCTTCTTGAGTAGGTCGACACAGCTTTGGGCAGGTAAAGAGCCCTTTACTCGAGCTAAACCTAAATTCCAAAATCTAGACTTTTCATCAAAACTGTGTACATTTACATTCAAATATCTTTTGTTCGCCGAAGATGTCCACTCGTCTAATGTCAAACTGAAACATCCACCGTTCTTTTTTATCGTCTGAAATTGGAACACGTAATAATTCAACACTTTTCTGTGGTATGCTAGTATTCGGTTTCGGATCGATGTTACAGATTTGGGTATATCAGTAAATCCTCTGGCATTAAGGCCTAATCTAAGGTCTACTGAAGTAATAAAGACCCTAAATGATAAACCATCGAGTGATGTCATTCTAGCTAATACAGCATCCAAAGAATCATTATCAGGAGGAGAAATGAAATATTCATTAATCCTTTTCTGTTTCTTAGATGGAGTGCACATGTCATCGTCTTTTTCAGTCCCTCGAGGAAATCTAGCCACAGTACAGGAACTTGAATTTGTTTCTACAGTTGGTTCTTTTGAACATGACGCATCCTGTTCTTTTTGGAATGAATGTTTTGCATTATAATGAACATGCAGGCCTTTGGTAGAACCTCCCTTAATACCAATTATTTTTTTACAGTATTTACATTTCGCAGTTAGGTTTTGTTTATTTTTTGACATTAAAAAATGTTGCCACATAGAAGATTTTTCGTCATTTTTCTTAGGGTGAGTGACATATTCATCATCATCAGCCATTTTCGTCATGTGTATTATTTAACAACAAATAAAATATAGCATACCTTATTAACTATCTAACTAACTCACAACTCACATAAGTTTTAAACTTTTAGTGTCACAACAGCTTCAAAGCTTTATCTTAATGTTTTTTAGACACCGCCCCAGAAACTACTGAAAAAGAATTAATAGACGTAACGCACAATACGATTATCGATCGGGCCTCGGCTGGCGTTTCGGGGAATTCCAGAACCGTTTTATTACTTTTAGTGGAGTAGCAATAACAAAGTGTAAGTAGGCACTCTGTGGACTGTTGAAGGTCACGAATATCATTTTCCAATTTTAAAATGTAGAAATATTTCATGGATAGGTCATATACCTGACTTATTATTAATAATTTTTGTCAAATAAATATGTGAAATTTATCGGGATAAAGTCGGGATATTTTTCGGGATTTCGAGATTTTTTCCGGGATTTCGGGATGAAAAATGTTCGGGATCCCGGGATCCCGGGATTGGAAACCCTAGCTACTGGTACACAATTGAATTTCTCAAAATAGTGTTAAATATTCCTTATCAGCAAACCTAATTTGCATATTTATCAGTTTGCATATTTTAACAATGTCCAAATAAAATTGTTTGTGTTTTTTGAAAACTTCCAGTCTTTTACCTGTGTTTGGATTGATACGTCATTGACCTTTGCAGCTTTGTTTGTTTGTGTACTGGAATTAAATTTATATATTTATTGAAGAATCAGGATTGTCTGTGCTTCTTTATTGTACTAAACTTAGTACAAAATGCGCTCTTTTAAGTGGTGCCAAAACAAAGATTTTGCTGCTTAAGCTGCTGCAGTATATTTCATAGTAGCTGTTTGGAACGAAATTCACAAATCATAAAGCTTATTGGTGGTTATAAAATATCTAATGGAAAACTAGAACAATTAAAGAAGGATTTGAGAGACAAGAACAGACATATTGAAAGGTTGAGACAAAAATCATTTTATAGTTTGCAGGAATTGTATGATAACGACTTGTGATTGTCCAGTTTATTGTTATATTAGTAATTTTAGCTATTTTATTTTGTGTTGCCCAATTTTTTATTACAATACTATAATTTTAACCGTTTACCTAATATCATAAAGATATTTTTACTCTATGAGTTATTTTAGATCTTCATAATTTATGGACAATCTGTATAACTAACAAACTAACTTTTGGTTTGAAATCTTGGAATGTATTCATCTATCTATCAAAGGGCTACAATTAAAAAAATCTTGCTTTCTACCTTTCCTCAGGTTTGACCTAAAAAAAATGGTTGCACTTCCCATATTAATATGTGTAATATTTTTGTTCCTTCCTGACATTACAGGGTACCAAATTGTCAGGGTTGATAGTGAGAATCGACACACAGGTGGCGTTGTAGTTTATATAAAAGATTGTATTACCATTTTAAATGTTGACAGATTTCAGTTTCAAAAAAATTATTGGTTTGTTGTAATAAAAGTAGCTCACATGGGACAATATTACATTTTGGGAAATTTGTATCATTCTGCCAGTGGCAGTGCCTCTGATTTTTTAAATTTTTTTGTACAATGGTGTGAAAGTCTGCGTGATTGTAGTTACCCTATTATAATAATGGGTGATTTTAACATTAACTGGTTGGCACAAACTACATACTCAAATAAACTAAAAGAAATTGTAAATGATACAGGTTTACACCAACTGGTTGAGACAGTAACACATCCTAATGACCAGGGTGGAAGCATAATTGATTTAGTATTGACTAACAAATTTAATCTTTTGGAATGTAAGGTGTTGGAAACCCCTCAAATAAGTAATCATTTTATTGTAAGTATAAATATTCAGATAAAAAGGGTTAGGAAGGATAATTTAACTATTCACACAAGAGGTAGGATAGACTATGATGTGTTAAATAATAGATTATCACAGATAAAATGGGACTATAGAGTTAGGGATTTAAATATTATATATTTTATAATAATATTAAAGGTGCATTAGAACATTTACGACTTGAAAAAGTAATAAAACCAAAGTTTAAAGAATGGTATAATGACAGAGTTGAAAAAGCAATTGAGGATAGGGACAATAGTTATAAAAAATTAAAAATAAATAAATCGGCTGATAATAGAATTACAAACAATGTAGAAATAAGGTGGTGTCAGTTATCAGAGAGGAAAGAAAAAAATACTATCAAAACAAAATAGATTTATCAAAAAATAATGCTAAGCAAATGTGGCAAACATTAAGCCAATTCATTTCTGCAACTAATAAAAAAACTATTACTAAACTGGAAATCAACAATAGCGTTTTGATTAATTCAAAAGAAATTGCAGATAATTTGAATATTTATTTTGTGGAAAGTATTAATAATATAATACATGGTATTGACAAAACGAATATAGGACCAGAAACGACACCAAGTATAAATAATTCCAGTCTGCAAGACCATTTTGATTCATTTAGCTTAATTGATAACATAGAGCTAAGGGAAACTGTATTTTCATTGCCCAACAAAGAAAGTCCAGATGAACTAACACCTGAATTTTTAAAAAATATCTACAGTAATATAGAGGGGCCACTTCTGAACATCATAAATACTTCTTTAGAAACTGGACAAATTCCATCCTTATTGAAGTTATCTACAGTAATCCCAATTCCAAAAATAAAAGGTACTATTAAGGCTGATCAGTTCATACCCATTAATATGCTGGTTACAATTGAGAAAATTTTAGAAAAAATTGTATATAAACTATTAATGAAATTTATTACTGCAAATAATATTCTGATGGTAAATCAATCTGGTTTTCGAAAGAATCACAGCTGTGAAACGGCTATTCAGAATGTTCTTTATGAATGTGTAAACTATTCTAAATTCTTTTATTCACAAAAACACCAAATAATGTCTGCAATATTATATTAAATCAAAAAAAAGGCGAGTAATCGATAAATCTATTACATCACGTAACCGTAAGCATCAAAGCTAAACCTTAACTAACTCAACGTTCCCTACATCCATCTTATCATGAGTTCTTAGCCATATCCAATAAAAAGTCTTGTCAAATACGCATATTCCGTCAGCATTAATCATCTTTATGATGGTGGCGTGACCTCGGCCGGATAAAGACGGAATATCGGGTTACAGTCGGCCTACCTGACAGCCTTTCACGACCCCGTGAAACATGCCTTAACTGAAACATACAAAAAAAAACAACTAAATTAGTAAACAGTAATGACACCATTAGAGGGCGAGAATACGTTATTATTCAACGTCCTCTTCGTCACTAGTCTCGCTAAGCGAAACCATCGTATAAACTTTCAACTTGTCTGAAGGACAGATGCCCGTATAAGCAGTCCTACATCGTTTGGACCCCGGTAGTTCGTTAACAACGTACCGGTCGTTATCCAGTACTTTGGTAACTACAAAGGGTCCCTTGTATCGCGGTTCAAGCTTTCTGCTCCTCCCGTCATTAGAGGTTTTATTTGCCTGAACCAACACGTGTTGGCCAACCGTAAATTTCGTAACAGGGGCATGCCGTTTATCGTAATACTCCTTCTGGCATTGCTGCCGATCAAGGATGTTCCGAGAGATTTCTTCTCTCAACGTTTCGAGATCTTGCCGTTGGTCACATGCGATCTCAGACGTCAGGAAGGAATCGTTAATTCCTCGTGGGCGGTATCCAAAGAATACCTCGTATGGTGTTTTACCAGTGGTAGAATTTACCGTAGAGTTAATTCCCCACTGCACAGCTTTTAATATCGTCTAACGTAAAGGGTTTGAATTTCGTAACTTCAGTTCTCAGAACAGACACTAAAGGAGCATTCACTTCTTCGTAACAAGTATATCCCCTAGAAATTATTTTAGACTCTTCGTAACATATGTCCTGACTTGACAAATTTAAAATAGGTACGTAACTAACCTGACTTAGATTTATAATGCAACGCGGGATTATATGGAATTTTCCTGGTACCTCCCTATGTGATAATTCTACGTAAATATCCCCTACAATCTTCATGACTACTAACTGCAATGTGACCTACATGATGTGAAGGAATGACAGTTGTCTCAGCTGCAAATAAACTAACCTTTCTCGATGGTAGATTGTTTATGGTTGAAAAAATAACTTTTATTTTTTTTATTGAAGAGGCGTACTTGATCGCCGTGAATTACGACCATGACGTTATCATTATTAACAAAAGGTTGCCCTACAATTACAGATATATTTTGTACGCAATCTGGAACGATTAATGCCTCTACCTCGGCAGATGCTAAATCGACAATCAAATTTATCGTAACTTTGGTGTTCACGTAGACAGTACCCCCTGCAAAACCACGTAACCAAGCGGCTGCAGGCTGGTAACGTAAATCCAGCTTATCAGCATCAGATTTTCTAATAGTGACTGCTCCACAGCCCGAATCGACGTAACCTCGCATTGGTTCCCCGTTTATTACTCAATCAATGAAATAACACATATTTAAATCGTCATTCTTTGGAATTTTAGGTATTTGTAAAACGTTCAAAGACTTACCCGTCGATGGCACATCTGGGCGCTTACGTGATGCGGATTGGTATCCAACAGTGCACTTATTGGCTTCGTGACCCAATAAATGACACTTGGAACACTCTATGCGTTGTTTTGGGCATTTGGATTGGTAATGCCCTTTGGACTTACAGTTGTAGCACTGCACATCTCTTAATCCTTTCCGTTTCTATCGACGTAACCTCGCATTGGTTCCCCGTTTATTACTCAATCAATGAAATAACACATATTTAAATCGTCATTCTTTGGAATTTTAGGTATTTGTAAAATGTTCAAAGACTTACCCGTCGATGGCACATCTGGGCGCTTACGTGACGCGGATTGGTATCCAACAGTGCACTTATTGGCTTCGTGACCCAATAAATGACACTTGGAACACTCTATGCGTTGTTTTGGGCATTTGGATTGGTAATGCCCTTTGGACTTACAGTTGTAGCACTGCACATCTCTTAATCCTTTCCGTTTCTATCGACGTAACCTCGCATTGGTTCCCCGTTTATTACTCAATCAATGAAATAACACATATTTAAATCGTCATTCTTTGGAATTTTAGGTATTTGTAAAATGTTCAAAGACTTACCCGTCGATGGCTCATCTGGGCGCTTACGTGACGCGGATTGGTATCCAACAGTGCACTTATTGGCTTCGTGACCCAATAAATGACACTTGGAACACTCTATGCGTTGTTTTGGGCATTTGGATTGGTAATGCCCTTTGGACTTACAGTTGTAGCACTGCACATCTCTTAATCCTTTCCGTTTCTATCGACGTAACCTCGCATTGGTTCCCCGTTTATTACTCAATCAATGAAATAACACATATTTAAATCGTCATTCTTTGGAATTTTAGGTATTTGTAAAATGTTCAAAGACTTACCCGTCGATGGCACATCTGGGCGCTTACGTGACGCGGATTGGTATCCAACAGTGCACTTATTGGCTTCGTGACCCAATAAATGACACTTGGAACACTCTATGCGTTGTTTTGGGCATTTTTCGTAGGACCGTCGCGTAGTCCACATGGTCTGGAAAACTTTTGGCCACTAAATTCTTCCACTCGGTCCATGTACTTGGGTAACTTGACAAGCCTTGGTACCAGTTCTTCGCCATTCCGGAAAAACGACTCTGCATTTGATACACGGTGATAATATCATCCCAGCTATTTAAAATTTTAATCTGGTCAATTTTGTCAAGCCACTTAGCGGCTGACAAGTTTTCATTTTCCGGATCAAACTCTGGAATACACTCGCTTCTTAAATTTATTGGTCGGTGGTCTTGACGCGAGGACCCTTGTTTAATAAGAACTTCCAATAAGTTTTCTAAACGCTCTACCCTCGATTCCACAGACGACCCGGGCGTAGACAGTTGGGACGGACCAATATTTTTTCGACAGAGTGGTTATGGTTAACTACTTCTTCAGAAGCACGTATATTTATGGGGGGTGTCAAGGAGCGCCTACATTGCGTAACTGTAGTACTTTTGTGACTATTGTTTTTCTTTGACTTACCCCTGTTTGAAGATTTATTTTTGCTACTAATCGTCGATGTTCTACTCCTGTATCTACCTTCTGAAATACTTTCTTCTTCAGAACTGTCTGACGATGACTCACTTGAATAATGCTTTCGTTTGCCCATTTTACGTGACAATAAGCTTACCAATACAACAATACACTAACCGACCTTCTTTTCGTAACACACTGTACATAAAATCCTTAAACACTAATTTTGTTCACCCGACACCTGAACTGTAAACTATTCTAAATTCTTTTATTCACAAAAACACCAAATAATGTCTGCAATATTATATTAAATCAAAAAAAAGGCGAGTAATCGATAAATCTATTACATCACGTAACCGTAAGCATCAAAGCTAAACCTTAACTAACTCAACGTTCCCTACATCCATCTTATCATGAGTTCTTAGCCATATCCAATAAAAAGTCTTGTCAAATACGCATATTCCGTCAGCATTAATCATCTTTATGATGGTGGCGTGACCTCGGCCGGATAAAGACGGAATATCGGGTTACAAATGGAAGAATCTCTTGGATGATAATTATGCAATAGGAGCAGTGTTCCTTGATTTACAACGGGCCTTTGAAACTATAGATAGGGATATACTGGTAAGCAAATTGAAGGGAATTGGTATAAGTAATACTGCCCTTGATTGGTTTGTAGATTATTTGAAGAATAGAAAGCAGGTTACCAAAATTAATTACAAAATTTCCACAGAAGTGTTTAACAATAATGGTGTTCCACAAGGAAGTACATTAGGTCCGATGTTATTTTTAATTTATATTAGTGACATAAACCAGGTAATAAAAAATTGTTCTTTACACTTGTTTGCAGATGACACATTGCTGTGTTTTAATTCAAAGGATTTAACTCACTTAACTTCCACAATAAATTTAGAATCATCTCTATAAATGGTTTAATAAAAATTTACT